>CM068725.1:9609495-10087396 GCA_035079005.1 Fraxinus americana | reverse complement strand
TTGGGAAGTTTTAACTTGGAGTTCTTCACCAGTTACTCAGGTCTTTGTGTATTCAAGTGGATTTTGCACCAATTACCAAACTGCTTGTTTGTATAGTTTATATTATCTATGTGTTGTTGTCTACGTTACTCTCCCTTTTTACCTTCCATACTCATGCATGACCACAACACTAGTTGGTGCAAGGCCGTACTTTTTCTCTCAGATTGCATTTCTTCTGTAGTGTAAACCACCTTTAACCGTCTTATATGCCTGGTAAATGGCATTGCGTTTTTTTTTCTTCTCGTCTATGTACTTGTGCAAGTTCGATTGAAATGCTTGTGATTTATTTCAATAAACAAAATGTGTATGACTTTTTCAGGGGTGGTGATTGGAAATCTGGGGGAACATGTCATTTGGAGACACTTCCGGAGCTTGGTTCTTCATTGGTGATGTCCGACACTTGGACTCGCTATAGCATATTTTCCAAAGTCATATCAGGAATACAACATTTTCAGATTTGAGAGCATTTGACTTGCTAAATGTAACTCATATGTCATCAAGAAGAAAAGACGGGCATTCCTCTATGTATTACTTGGGTCCAAAAAATAGAGTCTGTTTCGATAAGTCTCTACAGGCAGGACTGTAGCCTTACTGGTGTCTCCCGGAGTTCCTGATACTTGGAATGAGCTACTCTATGCTCTTATTCTAAAGCGTGAAGCAACTGGAACATCAAATTCATCAACATTCAGTGCACAGGTTTGATCCATTATTGACTGATATATATATATATCCCAAGGGATAAGGGAAGTGTAAGAAGGAAGGAAAAATAAGTGAGACAAAAAATGAGTAAATGATAATTTATTAAATATAATTTGAAGATTACAAGGATAAAACTTTCTTGAGATGCAGAAAAGTAAACTCTAATATTTTTCGCTCTGTCTAAAATCTCAAAATGAAGTACAATATATAGCTGAGATTTTGGACTTGAAAATACATTGAATTGAGAAATAAGAATCTTGAATGATTGTCTTTGAGAAAGCTTATCTTCAACTTTTACTGAGCAAAGTTGTCATTTGAATTGCTTTTGCAACTTTTGATTTGTCTTCCACTTGAGTGCTCCAACTTTTTTGAGTGTTATGCCACTTTTTCTACATTCTCTTTCCCGGCTTTTTGAGAAAGAATCTTTATTAAATATGCTTTAATAAAGACATGATTGTCCTTTGAATGTCGGCAAAGGTGGTAGAAATAATTTGTTCTTTGGCAAGCACAATTTGAACATGAAATCTTTGGCCTTTTTGAGGAAGCCGAAATCTTTGAAATTGATCCAAATAACTATGGCCATGTATGATCACTGGCTGTTTAGTAGTCATCAAATTTTCTTGATCAATGAGATCATCAATATCATACCCATACAAAAATATCTTCATTATCATAGCGAGCATGATCTGATTCTTCATCAAAATTTTCTCGATTTTGATTTCTTTGAAAGTTACTTCTGCTAAGTTAGCAATTTTTTCGTAAATAATACTGAAAGTTCTTCTGAAGTTTTGTAACGTTGACTAAGCATAGCCTATCAATCTTGATTTTTCGGCAAGGAAATCCAACAGTGTATTTTCTTTGCTCCTTTTTGGAAGGGAAACCGATATTCTTTTTGTTCTTGAATCCATGAATTTGATTGTATTGGACAACAATTTGTTTCATGAAAATTTTGTCCACCATTTCACTTTGAATATCTGAGCAATCTTTTTGACATTTGAATTCTCCAGGATTTTGAAATAATTTGATAGTCCCAACAAAAGAATCGATGAAACTTTGAGATTATATGAGCAAATTGGAAATAATAAAAGAATTTTCTTTGAGGCTTTAAAAAAGGTTTTTGCCTCTTTTTTTTGAAAATGTTCGAACCCTTGAAGAGTAAGACTAAGTAAAATAGTCTCTTCAAGTCCAAAATATTCGAACCATGTTTGAAACCATTTTTGGAAAAGATCATATTGATTTTTCAAAAAATTCTCTATTCAGAGAAAGTTTGGACTTACGAAGAATGGGGGACCAGCCCATGGATATGAGGAAGAAAATGAATTTATCTAAAGATATTTCATTTAGAATCTGCGTTTCAATTATTTTGATTTATATTAATGCATGGTCTAATGTTTTCTTTTTAGACCTTTTGTATCACATTCTTGGTATATTCTCTTTAATTAGGCTTGTTCAAATAATTTCTCCAAAATAGTTTCAAACATGGTCTCGAATATTTTTGGATTTGAAGGAGACTATTTTACCTAGTGTTACTCTTCAAGGGTTCGAACATTTTTCCAAAAAAAGAGGCAAATTTTTTTTTAAAACCTCAAGAAAATCTTTTGTTTCAATTTGCTCATAATCTCAAAGTTTCATGGATTCTGTGCTGGGACTATCAAATTATTCAAAATCTTGGAGAATTCAATGTCAAAAAGATTGCTAAAGAAGATTCAAGTGGAAATGGTGGACAAAATTTCATGAAACAAATTGTTGTCCAAAAGCAAATCAATTCATGGATTTAAGAACAAAGGAATATCGGTCTCCCTTCCAAAAGGAACAAGAAAAACTGCTGATTTCCTTATTGAAAAATCAAGATTGATATCTATGCTTAGTCAATGCAAAACTCCAGAAGAACTTTCAGTTATTTCTGAAAAAATTGCTAACTTAGCAGAAGCAACCTCAAAGAAATCAAAATCAGAAAATTCTGATGAAAAATCAGATCATGCTTATCAAGAAAATTTGATGACTACTAAATGACTACATGACCATAGTTATTTGGATCAACTTCAAAGATTTTGTTCTCAAAAGGCCAAAGATTTCATATTCAAATTGTGCTTGCCAGCAAACAAATTATTTCTACCACCCTTGCCGACATTCAAAGGACAATCATCTTTATTAAAGTATCTTTATCTTTAATAAAGATTCTTTTCAAAAGTCGGGAAGGAGGATGGAGAAAAAGTGGCATAACACTCAAAAAAGTTGAGCATTTAAGTGGAAGACAAATCAAAAGTTGCAAAAGCAATTCAAAGGACAACTTTTTCAAAAGTTGAAGATAGCTTTCTCAAAGACAATCATTCAAGATTCTTATTTCTCAATTCAATGTAATTTCAAGTCCGAAATCTCAGCTATTTAATGTATTTCATTCTGAGGTTTTAGACAGCGAAAAATAATAGAGTTTATTTTTATTTTTCTGTATCTCAAGAAAGTTCTATCCTTGTAATTTTCAATAAATTATCATTTACTCACTTTTTGTCTCGCTACTTTCCTTTCTTCTAAACTTCCATATATATATAGTCTTGAATTAAATTTTTGTACTTTCCACTAAAGGTATCGTAAATTATTAAGTTTACTACTAAAGTAAAGCTAGTCTTGTAACGTTTCGACCCATGCGGGTCGGGGCGCTATATATATATACACACACGGAATGAGATTACTGTCATTGACTAGCAATTGCGGATCTTTCAAAGCTGAGAGAGAAATCTGTTCGTTACAACACAATATCGCAAGCAGACGACTTCAAAAATGCTAGAGAGGTCTGTTCGTTAATTTGACATAATATCATAAGTGCACGGATCTTGTACAAAAAAATATAGTGATGAGGGCTGTCTACCCTACGAGTAATGGCGTATTGGCCTCAATTGAGTTAATACTAGTTAATCCAATTGTAAAGAAAGCACACAAATTGATTTGGTCGTTTTAAAATCTATTTAATCGAAAACCTAGTAAAATTTGAGCAATTAAATTTTGCTAAATTAATTTTGGGAACTTGAATGTAAGGTAAGTCTTAGGATTTTAACTCTTCTTAATTATCTACTTTTGTTTCATCTAGTTAATAATTATAGACTATATTTGGTTGTGTGATATCTGTTCAATGTTCGACAATCTTTTTCGAGTAGGGTTGAACCTATTATGATTTATGAATTACTTGAATGCAAAATAATACATTAATTACAACCCAATTATTCATGATTGTATATGATCGTGGACAAAATTCATAAGCGTATTTGAGATTGTTGACAAGTAATAATTTATGAGTTGAGTTATCGTCTCATGAGGAATAATTGTTAACTATAGTTTACAGTTACACGAAAGGGATGTGATTTTGTAATTATTCTAATCCGACCTACTAATTACGTAAATGAGTTATTTTCATCAAGTTATGAAGTTAATGTATTAGATTTTGAAATCCACATATGGCATCTATTTTTATTCTCGAATTACGTAGTTTAGTACTGTTCAAGTGTTTGTAACAATTGATAATCCTGTATTGTTTAAACTTATTTTTCATGATAAATCCAACCTATCCTAAGTACAATCCGACTTATTCTTAGTCCAAATTCATATTAAAGAGATGTATTCAACCACGTGATTATTACACAAGATTGCACACACCATAAAAGCTATTCCGAACACCTATTGGCCTTGTGTTATGATCATCCCAAAACTATAATAAGCAACAAATTTTCTAATTAGTAGTTAAACAATTAAATAATGCAATAATAATGCTTAATTAATCACAGAACAAAAGAATTCACTAAAATACTTAATATTTAAATAAAACACATGATCAATGATTTCATCATTCATCCAATACAAAAGAAGTTTTATCTAGCATTATGATATTCAAATTATACAAAAAATATTGAAAAGATATCACTCGTATGAAATATATAGAATCATATTTTGAAAACTCAATTTCTTCAACAATTGACTTCAATCCAAGCTTTGAATCTTCACTTCTTGTTGTAAAACTCTTCTTTTGTCTCTTGCTAGCCTTTCTTCAATGATAAAACCAACATTTTCATGTTGTGGACCTCTCTCAGATTATAAAAGATGCCAAAAATATCATCTCAATTCTCGTTGAATCAAGAAAATGAAACAAAAATTCCCCCCCAAATTTCATCAAGGTGCGTACCTAGGCAAGTGTGAAGTGGCTGAATTTGGGTACAGTCGCCTGCATAAGGTGTCCAAGCGCGCACCTGACAATTTGTTCTAGGTGCGCCTAGTTATGTCCCAAGGAGTTATCCGTAATTTTATCATATCTTTCTCTCTTGATATTCGAATTAGATGATTCAAGGCTTGTTGGAAAATATATCACCTGTATGGAATAAAATAGAATGTTGAAGGAGGGTCTCCAATCTCCAAAGATTTGGGCTCAGTACCGTTGAATCAACACCACAATCAACAACCCAAATCCCAAACCATAAATCCCAAAACCCGATTGCTCTAAGGTGCACACAAAGGACAAAGTGTGAAGGTTTATTGTAGCCTCAAAAATCCGCCACAAAGGCTAAGGAAGGAGAGGAAAAACAAAGCACGAAGCCAATACAGAAAGCATTAAGCCAAGAATCGTCGTTTTCTCTTAAATACAAAGAGGCTGATATAAACCAATTTCACACACACACACACACGAAACAGTAATAGGCAGCAAATATAAGCTACCAAGTGTGGGCTTTAGGTTAATAAGTATTAGGACCCAATAAGTAATATAAATGGATTATCAACCAAAAAAACCATCCAAGAGTTTTGGGATGAGCAGCACTAATTAGATTAGGCTACTTCAAATTATCCAAATATGTTATATGATTGGTTTAGACTATTATGGTGTCGATATACAAATTCGGTCCTTTGGTCGATGCCGACTGAATAAACAATAATTTACATCATCGTAAGGGAGGTCATTTGACAACAATTTGCCTAACATAAGAAGAATATTTTGAAAACTCAATTTCTTCAACAATTGACTTCAATCCAAGCTTTGAATCTTCAATTCTTATTGTTAAACTCTTTTTCGTCTCTTGCTAGTCTTTCTTCAATGATGAAACCAATATTTTCACGTTTTGGACCTCTCTCAGATTATAAAAGATGCCAAAGATATCATTCCAAATCTCGCCGAATCAAGAAAACGGCAAAATTTTCTCCCAAATTCGAAAGTTTACTATATTAAAAAAGAGTCTAAATGTGATGTTGAAAATTCGGAGCATAACTATTTGGTTCGAAATTGATGTGTGAAAATACTTTTTATTATATTTCACCCATTTGACTTATTTTCTTGTCCAATTGACCGTTCGAATTCTCGGATCTTTATCGTGAGGTTCGATACAACTTTTGAGTTTTGTATTTTAGTCCCCAAACTTTGGATCTCTTACAATTGAGTAATGTTCACATTTTTTCTCCAATTTCACCATTTATGTTGATTTATACCTAATAAATACAGTATACATAGAATTAAGTCATAATTCATCAAAATAACTATAATTATTCTAAATTAAGGATCCAAATTAGTGTACAAAATACAATTATCAGTAAACCATGACCATATATTTTTGTATTTATTATTGATATCTATGTTAATTGTTAAGGGAGCTAAATATACGTTTTACCTCTCTGACTCAATCTAATTCTCGAACTTTCCGAAAATTGGCCAACTAATAGAAAAGCAATTGACACAATATCAAATAATCAAATACCAAGCAAATATATTAAAAAACTTTTATTACTATGCTTACGAAAAATACTAATATATTTTCATATTTCTACCTAGTAAAGATTTAATTAAATATTGTTTGATATTTTTTTATCACCATGCTTATGGAAAATACCAGTGGTGTCGAGAATGGGGCGGGTCGGTTAATTGGCCAGCCGAGACATGAAATCGGCATGGCCAATGTATGTTAAAGGACCCGGCTGTGATGGTTTTTGTGCCCGGTCAAGATCAGCCCGCAAAAAAATTGTTAAGCCCGAGGACCAGCCCACGACCCGACCAATTCATTGAAAAAATCAACTTATTGCTGATGGACATCTATCAGCTTAAAGAAAAAGTTGTCAAATTTTAAAGGGCAATACACTTTTTGTATTTATACAAGAGGCAATACAAAAAAATTTGCCTTTTATACAAGAGGTCATGTATAAAAGGCAAAAACAATATTACCGTTTGCCTTTTGTATAATGTCTACTAGTTTTTCAATTTCAATTTTTTATATTCATCAATCATTTAATTAAAAAAAAAAAACTAATTTATAATATGTAAAAGGCAAAAGGCCTTTAATTGACTTGTCATGTCTATCAATTTTTTAATTTAATTTTTTTTATATTTCATTTTAAAAAATTAATTTAATATTAAACGGGCCCAACGGTTAACCATCGGGCCCAAGCAATGACATGAGATCGGCCCAGGGTTTTTATTTATTGACCCGTGAACCGACTCACTCTGTTTATGGGCCATTTTTAACTGGCCGATCTTGAGCAGGCCATGTTATGCTCCGCCGCTTTGACACCACTAGAAAATACTATCTTTCCATAAAATTTCCTTATTTCTATCTATTAATAATTTGATTAAGTCATTAATATTAATGAGGAAACTTTGGAACATATATTTTAGAAAAATGCTATTTATCCCTTTGGGGGATGCACCCTCAATCTATGTGGATGTAAATGATTGATTAAATGATAGGTGAAATTAAATGACTTATTTAATTTCACCTATCATTTAATGCCATATTAACGCCATATAGACTGGAGATGCATCCTCAGTGGGGATGAATAACATTTCTCTATATTTTAAATGGAAAAATTGCGCATGAGGTGTTGATACATTTTCATATAACTCATGGGATTTTATTGGAAAAGCTTCAACAACCCTGTTCTATTATCTCACCATTGGTTACTTAATAGAATGCCAATATCCAAAGTAATATCCAATCTTCTTTACCCCCTTTTTGTGCTGTGGTTTCTTTGGATCGATAGGAATGCCTCCAAACATAAAGGAGTTAAAATGAGTACTGTAAGGGTGTGATTAAAGGAGTGGACTTTTTGGCTTTTAATCTACTAAAGGCTGCAGTCATTAATTCTCAAAAACAGTGGTGGGGGATATATGGAGTGTCTCTTTGGTTTATTGGAGACGGCTTTAGGCTGGAGTATTGTGGATTTTGCATTAAAAAGCAATCCATTTGCTGCCAATGGAAGTGCAAAAGGATAGATCAGGTTGTGTAATTCGGGAATTGCTCGATATTAGAAGCATAGTTAAAGGCTTTTGTGTGTGGCCTTAGGATGGGTTTCCAGAATATGAGTTGAAATTCCCTCAAGTTGCAATTACCATGATTCTTCAAAATGGTAAAGGACAAAGCGTGTTCAATACTACATAGAGCAAAATTTAACAATTATGAAAAGAAGATGGACATAAAGACTATTCATATTCGAGGGAGGTAATAATCTCATAAACCACAAAGGTCAAGTAGAGGACCAAAGAAGAATCTCAAGTCGACGGCGCCTGCACAAAGAAGTTCTGACCTACTAATGTTCCAGTGAAGTATCTCGAAACAAAATTCATGTTCTTCAATGATAATTAAAGATAACAAACTTGTGCATGAATGATATAATCTTACTCAAAGATTAGGCTACTTAACGTGAGTTAAGATTGGTGAATCTTAATTCAAGTGGGGGTTGCGACTGAATACAATAGTTAAGTGGCAATCAAGTCAAGACCGGAGGGTTTGATTCCACTTTTCCAACAAGTCAAAAGAAGAAATAAACGAGGGAGTTGTTTTTTACTTTTGATTTTTTTGTTAATTTTTTGAAATTACAATATCGAAACTATGTTCTTTTTTATTCTTTGATAGTTGATTATTTTACTCATGGATGTTTCCCTTAGGAGTTTACCACGTTATATCTGGTGTTTATCTTTATTTAATTCCACAATAGATTATTTATTGTAAGCACAGATCTATTAAGTTGTCATAGTCAGAACTGTGCTTAAAACTGTTTATAGAAAGTTCTAATTGATTGGCGTATTCTAGCTGAAACGAATAATTGAGACAAATTGTTTAATTAACTAAGTTTTAGCACTAACAATTGGTATTAGAGTGGGTTCACTTTTAAAAAGTGAGATCTACATAAAACATAGTAATGAACGGAGCATTATTTAGACCTCATGTCTTACTAATTATTCGTATTGGAAACTAAGAATGCAAGTCTATATCCAATCTTTAGATGAGAAAGCATGGCACTCAATCGTTTATGGCTATAAAACTCCCATCATAATAGAAAATGATGTAGAAAGAGATAAATGAGCAGATGAGTGGGTGACTACTGATTATAATAGTGCTAATTGGAATTCTAAAGCTCTAAATGCTATTTTCTCATTCATTGATGCTAATCAATTTTGTTTGATTTCAGCATGCAAGGTGGCTAAAGATGTGTGTGATATATTGTAACTTGCTCATGAATGAACCTCGATTGCGAAGTCTTCTAAACTCCAAATGTTGACATTTGAATTTGAGCAACTGACCATGAGAGATGATGAGCACTTCAAAGATTTCTATGCAAAATTAAGTGACATCACTAACTTGACCTACACCTTAGGAAAAAATACCCAGAAAACAAAATTGTGGAAAGATATTCTGATCATTGCCTGATAGGTTCCACTCCAAGGAAACAGTTAATGAGGAAAGTAAGGACATAGAAAGCATGAAAGTCGAAGAATTGGTAGGATCCTTGATGATCTATGAGCTAAATTTTCACAAAAGGAAGAAGGAAAAAGGATCAGGGAATAGCCTTTAAAGACAAGGAGTTTGAGATAGAGGAATGAGATGATGAAAGTGAGAATGATGGTTAGATGACAATACTCACTAAACAATTTAAGAAATTCTTCAAAAACAAAAATGGAAAAAGCTTAAAAATATAGGGGCCGTTCTCTTTGACCGTTTTGGGTCGTTTTCTGTTTTCGATTTTCCAAAACAGTGAAAACGCGTTCTCTTTCCTATTTTCGAAAACGCGTTTTTGAAAACGATAAAAAATTTGTACACAGAATACAAAACGATCAAAACATCATTTTTGATGTTTTCAAGCAAAAACAGGACAAAAAGTCAATACACGGAAATGCCCATTTTGGAACAAGGACACCCTTCCCTCTTCTTCCCTCATTTTTCATTTCCCCCAGAATTCTTCCTCTTTTTTGAGCTTCAATTTCTTCTTCATTTTCTAGGTTTCAATTTTATATCAATTACTACCTTAAAGAAGGAAATTGGGATGAAAATATAGAGTTTAAATTGAAGTTTTTTTCATTGTTGATTGTTGTTTACGGGATGCTATTTTGACTTTCATTGAGATAAAATCAAGTATAAGAACAATGGCGGTGGGTCGGAGGGAGAAGAACAGTCAATCAACGATACAAGGATTTTCTCTCTTCAATTACCACACAAACAAAAAATCCAATCATTACCAGAATTAATAAAAAAAATCCACAAAAACTGATTCCCCTCCGGCAACACCCAAGGTCGCGCTTCAATTCCTCATCCTCACAACATTGAATCATCAAATCGGCCCTAATCGTGTCTTCAGCAGGCACATAGGACCATGGGTTACATGTCAATTGCACCAATTAATTCAGAAAATGCTCCAATTTTCGAATCCACGGCCACCTTCCCCTCACCTCCATTTCCCAGTCGTCCCCTTCCCCTCACCTCCACACACGTCACCGTCGAATTCATCTACACCTGTCAGTTCATTTACTGTGTGAAGAAGACCAAGCTTGTGGTCGGAAAAGGAGGTAGAGAGAGACGGGAGGAAGAGAGAGAGAGAGAGACTAACGGGAATAAAATGTGTTTGGAAGTGAACACCTTTTCAATTTTGAGTTTTTCAAAATAATTTTTCAAAATGGCAAAAAGAATACGTTTTCAACAATCTCAAAATGGACACTCAAAACACAAAATACAAAATGAATTCAAAACATAAAACACAAAACTGAAACACAAAGAGAACACCCCCTAAGATACCCTAAAAGTTCTTCAATAACTTTAGGCAAAATCCTATCTCATATGTGGAAAAGAGGCAAAATCATATCCAATGTCATCTATACGAAGGGTTCAAGCACATAACGGCTGAGTGCGCAAACACCTTAAAGAAGTTTCGGGGCAAGAAAGCTATGAACATAATTTGGAGTGAAGATGAGGATAATGAGTCAAGCTCAGAAGAGGAGGACAGTACTGACGACAATTAGGTAACCTCTCTAACTCTCAAACTTCAGTCTGATGCTAATACATCACATCTGCCGCCTACAGGTCAGAACCTACTGAATATGCATTCAGCTAGATCTAGCAATGCATACTCAGAATGCGAAACTCTGAAAAGATATCTGAATGCTGAACAAAAAAATGTTACCCTTATGGCAATGATGGAATACATTGATAAAGAAAGAATTATGGAAGCAACCGAAAGAGAAGCTTTGTCTAAAATTGTAAACGAGAAGAAAAAGCAATTGCTAGGACTTCAAGTTGAATTAGATCATACCAAAGAAAGAGTCAAACATTGACAATTGGATCCGTCTGAAATACTTAGCTATGGAAGAATTTCTAATGACAAAAGTAGGTTTCAGGATATGAAGGAAAATGAAAGGAGAAAGAAACCACTCAACTAGTGTGTGTTAAAGAAGCGGTGGGATATGAAAAACTACAGGGGTTTGAAAAATTACAAAGTCACTAGTCTGAAATTGCTGTCAAAGTACCAGATGACCTACCACTAACAGGATAATTCCACTGACAGACAGTCCACAGCAAGTTCTGACTACCTCGAAAAATCTGTTTCAGATCACAGGATTAGGTAAACAGGTAAAATATCGAACATGTAAGTCACAACAAAAGATCAAATGTAATATTTGTGATCAGTATGGACACGATTCACACCTTTGTTTAACATGCAAAAAATTGAATCACACTAAAAGAGTTAACTTGCTAACTAATACCTTAAAACAAAATTCTAAGACTAAAATAAGGCAAGTTTGGATACGTAAAAGTGGTCTTAGGTGTTATGCTGTTAATGTTGCTTATAAATCTATTGTACCTAACTCTTGGTACTTTGTTAGTGGTTGTTCTAGACACATAACTGGTAATCGTTCTATGTTAACTAATTTGAAAAGTCATGTAGGAAGAATGGTTACTTTCGAGGATGTAACAAATGTTCAGTGACTACGGTACTAATAATACTCTCTTATTATGTTCTGTAATAATACTAGTGCTACAAATATCTCTAAGAATCCTATTTAACATTTTAGGACTATGTACATTGATATTCAACTTCATTTCATTAGAGATTTAGTTAAAAGAAATATTATTTTCCTAGAACATGTTCACATAGAAGGACAACTGGCTGATTTACATACCAATACTTTAGATGTTGTTGGATTTGAAACATTACGAAAAGCTATTGGCATATGCATGATACATTAAAAGTCATTTCGGAGTACATGATTTTTTTGACTATTTGTGTTCATTTTGTTTGTATGTGTTTTGCAATTACATGGAGAACAAAAAAAAAATTGAAAATGAAAAAATGAAAAATTGGAGCTTTTCTTGCAAATATCACATGTGGTATATTTCTAGTTGGTTTGAAATTATTTAGATAAAATTGATATATCCAATCAGTGTAGTGTGTTCACACTTTAACTTATGGTAAATTATTATCAAATAAGTACACTATTTGAACACTTGACAACATTGTTGTGACCATTTACTAAGTAGGTAGGCATCCAAAGGTGACATGTGTTGAAGAGCAGACCTATGGTCAAGCTAAGTTCATATCTCTCTGCACTATAGTATGTTTTTTGTGTAAACATATAAGTTCATTGGAGGAGATGGCTACCACTATAAATGTGTGAAGCTGTCTTTGATAATGAACATATATCATGAGAGAAAAGTCATTCCTATGGTTGTGTAAAAGTCAACTCTACGAATTGAAATTACTGTAAATAAAAAAAATAGATAGAAAAAGTCATCACATGAGCATGCAAAAGAAAATTAAACAAATTTGTATAGATGCTCAAGTTGGCACACACATATTTTTATATCTACAGGGACAATTTCAGATGATATCTGGTTTGAAACACACTTTTGCATATTGTTATTGTAAGTGTCAATTTTGGTTAGGACATGGTTCATAATTAATTATATTTGAAGTGTCCTATCACACACTCACAATTCAATCTGAGAAATTAATTGAATTAATTGTGAGCAAATATCTGAAAGAAAATTTCACTCTTATCTTGAGAATTTTAAGCTAAATGTGAAATTGACCTAGTTGTGAAATTTGTTAAAAATATTGTGATTGATTCAATTTTTAAATTTTCATTTTTGTGTGATTGATATGTGTGCGCTTTTTCGTATATTTTCTGATCAACGGTCTAAATTTGGCAGTAAATTGTAGTATCCACTAAAAAAATTGAGCAAAAATGTTTAGAAACAAAATCTAGGTAGAATATGAGGGGTTAGTTCAGCCTTATTGATTGTGAAAATGTTCATTGCATTTGATATCAAATTTTGTATTTTCAAGCTATTTTTGTAGATTGTATATGGCAGATGTGAGTAAGGGGAAGATTGATTATCTTTATTACTAGTAAGTTTCACTCATGCAGCAATGAAGAGACAAGGCTCTGACCTCCTATCACATTAGACTCAAGTAACAATTCTATTGTTAATGATCCAGATGAAAAGATAGTTAGGTCTGACCCAGTTGAGGAAGTCAAGAAAGACATTGAACCTCAACTCCATATAGCTAGTCCGGACCAACCTTCTACGAGGCAAGAGGTCCACTAATTGAATGGTTCTATCATTTTGACTATAACTCTCTGATCTCATTATTTTCCTATTTGTTTCACTTTATATAGTGCGCATATTAATTTCAAAATAGGAGAAGTAATAGTTTTTTATTTTGATGTGTGGTGATAATGGAATATGAACACTAATTTCAGTATGTAAGACACTAGATTTGTGCTAAGTTTGACAACTTCTTAGTTTGGAGGTGTATTACTTCATATTGAGATTATGTTGCTGCATATATGTTTAGTTTTTGCTTAGCCTACATACTATGTGCTACATTGGTTGGTTTCATGAAGTTAGGAGGAGTGGTGTGTTACTTGAGAGAACTAACTAAAGGGGAGTAGTCCATATACTTTATTTTCAAACACTTTATACACACTCACAAAAGCACTACAACAAAAATAGCCTACGGCAACGTTCAAAAAATGTTGCCGTAGACTTTTGCAACGTTTGGACGTGTGTTGCAAATCAAGGTGTTGCCGTAGAGTAGGAAACATTGCCATAGTTTTTTTTTAACAGCAATTTATGTAAATTGATTGGCAAAATTGAAAATGAATCCTTATGAACAAATTTTGGAATTGCATAAAAATTGATAATTTTATTACAAATTTTTGAATCCATACACTTGAATATTAGAATGTGATACAAAAACACCTAAATAAGAGTAAGTTACAAAATGGTAATACATCGATTGATAGTAAGCACTTCCATCCAGTGTGATAATCACCCAACAAACAAATTTACTCTAAGCAACCCTATCATGCTAAAATAGCCCAAGACTTCAAGACATTACTTCCACCACTACTAGTAGAATCTTCATCTGTAGCAGTAAACTGTACAAGGCCTTCATTCTCCTGCTTTAGAATTTGAATTATTGTAGATTTCTCCTTAAGTGCCTGCAACAAATTGAGGAAAAATACATCTAGATACATATTAATGGCATGATATTAAACCACTTTGAAATTAACAGCAACTACTGCAGTTAACTTACGACAAGTTTCTGTCATGTCAAAATATTATTGACTTCGAATTCATGATGCTACAATCTAACCAACATCATGGTGAAAATATTAATTTTTTTTACCAATCCATCGCTATAAATATCATTATTAGCTTTCATCAATATGAGGCAGTAATTTAAAATGCACATGCACATCAATTTATTTGAAAAGAACATGACACGGTAGAGATGCTTTGAAATACAATGTTAACAGCTTTTGAATTGGATTGTGTTTATAGGATAAAGATAAATATGAATAGTTGATGGATTTCAATTCAACAAGAACATTATATGTTGTACAATAAGGGGCTGCATAACAGACTAACAGTTGAATGATCACTATCTTTCTTCTCAAGTGGTCTATTTAAATGCTTTTCCTTGGTTTCGTTGTCATTCAAACCTTAACTTTGAGGTATTGTGAAGCTAGCACATCGTTGAGTGCCCCAAACATATCCAAAACATATAACATGTCCCCCCATCCAACACTGAGTCTGATGGCAGACGTTTCAATGTATGCCATGCATCAGCTCAGACACTTCAATCCAGAGACTGTGCTTCCTAGGTTTTAAGCAAGATAATTCCATCACTTACTACCTAGGAGTGTGAGTGCTGCTAAAAAGCTGATCATGCTACTTGGCAGTATGATTAACATAAACAGAGGAGTTGATCCCCAAAGAGGTCAGGCAACAAGGGCATGACGTAACAATATGTTCAAAAGGATGATGCAGTACAATAGAAGACAAATATGGTGTTCTTTTGTTATGTAAATACAGTGAAAAGTGAGTTTAAATTTTTTAAAGGTTCGTTTTCCATTTCAGAATTAAGTTATGTACACGAACTGATCCAGTCCAGAGCTTGAGTGGAACCCAGCCAAAATAATGAGCAAAGGATTGCCCACAATGGCCCATGATAAAAATGAGAAACAATCCCAATTTCAAAACATATAAAACCAAAACATGGAGACTTTGGGCTTGGATTACCAATTTCAAGTAGTAGTAAAACCTATAATCCCAATTCCCAGCTTATCAAATTCAGGAAAAAAAATGGAAATAAGGAACCCATCTGAGCATTTACTAACATTCAAAAACACTAAGAATAAAATCAAAATCAAAATCAAAATCACAGTATTACCAAAAATACTTACCCCAGGAATCGTGCAGTGCCAGACCATTAGATTCACTGCACCGTCCGGGAGAATCTCCGGCTTTGTAACAAATCCCTGCAAAAAAATTAATCTTAATCAGAAAAATTAAAGAAATTCATATAAACCACGAATAAAAAAAAAATCCAAAAATCTAAAAATAATGTAATCAAACAAGAGGATGATTCTTGCGCCAGGTCTTGCGCTCTTCTGCCAAATCCGAAAATTTAAATCCATAAATCAAAATAAATAACCAAAGTACATAATAAAAACGAAAAAGAAGACTATCAAGTACTTGTTTTACCTCCGTATCCCCCACCTCCACCTCTTCCGCCGCCTCTATTACCACCGTAGCCTCCTCCACCTCCATAATTACGATATCCACCGCCGCAAGTTTCGAGCCGGGCTAAGAGGCACGGTAGCTGGGGGTGGCAGGCGATGAAGGTGGGGCGGAAGAGAGGGACGCCAAATTTCTATGGCTTCAAGAGAGAGAGAACTGAAATAGGGTTTGAATTCAACCGCGCTAGATGTACAGAAATCATCCACCAGAAAAGCACCAGATGAGTTGGCAACCAATTCATTTTAAAAAAGAAAATTTAGAAATGAAGTCAAACCACGTGAATTTAAAACCTCACCTAACCGGCTAACCCAAATGACCCCACTAACTTTCCTTCATTCACTTCACCTTTACCTTTCTCCACTGAAGCAAGAGAACCAGCAGCGATTGCTTCCCATTAAGTCCCCATATACCCGAAACTTCTAGCAAGAGAACTTCCCATTAAGTCCCCACATACCCGAAATCGTTCTCACTGTAGTCGGTGCTTTTGTCAACGTCGCCGACCCAACACAGTTCCCTCCGAATCCGTGGCATTATAGGAAGGTAAGAATTTTTTATTTTGACGTTGATTTGTATTTGACAGTTGAAATGACGAAAATAAGCATCTCATTGAACGAAAAACCCGTAATTTGTTGGCTGTTTGAAATAGTTATTTTTGGGTAATTTCAAGTTTGGACTTGTAATTAGTGTTTTATGTTTTGTTGAGATTTGTTGGCTATTTGAAATTGTTTATTTCGGTAATTTCAAGTTTGGACTTGTAATTAGTGTTTTACGTTTTGTTGAGATTTGTTGGATGTTGGATGTTTGAAATATACAGGTTGAACCATTGGAGCTATTAAGACACCTGTTGAGTTTGGGGTTATCGTGTTTTACGTTTCTAGGATTTTGGATTCATGACCTGATGATAAAATGAACTTGTAATTGGTGTTTGTTTCCCATGTAGGATGAGGGGCAGGAATTATGGTGTTTGTCACAGTTGTAGAAGCACATATCACTCGTTCGAACAGTGCAATAGCAAACGCCGTTGTCCGTTGTGTGTAGATGGTATCCAGAAATGTTTCGAGGTTGAAAAGGAGGGCAAAAACAAAGGCCGTCTATTCAAAACTTGTAGTGTTGATTGTGGATTCTTTGACTGGGTAAAAGCTAATGAAGCAAGCGGAGGGTCAAGTACTAACAATGAGGCAGTTGACAATTTGCCAAGCATGTTCGACGACCTAGCTCGAATAGCTGATAAACGAAACGTTGAGATTTCAGTTAATGTCACATTCCGCAAGGGCAAAGAGCCGTCGGACGGTAATGGAAAATGAAGGGAGTCGGCACGCTCGGTTGTGTTCGTTATTGCATTGTGCTAGTTACGTTGGTATTGACGTCCCTAAATGGTCATGTAATTAAGTAGGCAGATTTTATGTTATGACTTCATTATGGTATGACCAAATGAATCCATTTTCGTATGTATTGATCGTGAATTTGAAGAATTGTATTCTGAATTTGAAGAATCCATTTTGTTGTGAACTTCAGTTATTTGAAGAATTTGAAGAATTGCATGCTGTAATGAAAATTCAGAAATTGGTAATTGTGTTTTTGAGGGTGCTATGTAGTGAACTAAATGGATTCTTAAACATTTAGTGGTGCTATTTAGTGAACAGAATGGATTCTAAAACATTTAGTGGTGCTATTTGGCGAGTACTGTGATGGAAATGAAGAAGAACCAACCAAGGCCAAACGTGTGAGCACTTTCTGTCTGCCTTGAGGGTTTTCTTAAAATGATTAGGTAGCTGTCTAGAAGGAAATGAAGTCAAAAAATAATTATAATGAAGATACTTTCCAAGTGCTTATTTAACAACAAAGTTCCAGCCAAAAGATTATTTTCAACTCTTTCCAAGTGCCTATTTAACACTGTTTTCAATCTGTTGCTTATAAAAATGCCATCTTATCTGAGTGGAGGTTCAGTATACACAAAAATCCGGATAACCATGATTATTTTAGAGGTCAGACATGCCACAAGCTTCAACCTATGAAAATGTGTATTCACTGATGAAAGTTTACATGATGATAAACCACCGGCCTATGTTACATGACTTGTCCTCTTAACTCTTACAATAAACCACCGGCCATGCAGAAACTATACCAACACATAATTGAAGCACATAAAATCAGCCAGTAACTTAAACATACCGACTTAAATAGCAGAAAATCCATTACACATTATTCATGCACACAGCCAGCCAGAAACATAAAAATACTGACTTAAAAAATGCGAAAATCCATTACATTATGTTGCACTAATTTTCAGACCCATGGGGACAATCCATTACTACAAATCTAAACTACAAATCTGCATATTCGGACTAGTCTTGCTTCTGATTTGTAGACGTTGACGAGAAGACATTTGAGGTAAGCCAGTGTTCCGGTAAGGCATGCATGCTTTCGTCACCCTACAATAAGGAATCAATTAAATCTTGCAGTAATTGAGGGCTACGTTTACTAACCAAGGGCTAAGTGTACTAACCGCCAAAAGTTGTGAGTACGAAAAAGATGTGGGAAGACATTGTTGTGAAGATGCCTGAACAATGGGTGGAAGAGATGGCCTCTTGCTTTTCGTTGAAGTTGACGTAGCCTGCGCACGAAAAAAATATTACACATCAAATGTAATGGAGTAAAGTGTTAGGCGTGAACAAGACAGATCAACATACCTTCGCTTTTTTTGAAGAGGATTCCAACGGGCTTTTTCGTCGAAGCTTCTTTGGCGCGCCCTTTCTCGTCGACGATATAGGATCCCGTATGCTTCCGCTCACATTGTTCTCGGCTTCATTGCGTTGTGAGATGATATTACTACCATTTCCTGACTTTCCCGTACTCAAATCCTGTTTTTGATTACATATCCACTCCTTTATGGCTAGAGATCTCACTTCATCATCAGCAGCGAGGTTTGCAACCTCTGCAAACGATTGACACATATCGGCGTATCGTAACTGTGCAGGCGTACTAACCAATCCATCATAAGTAACTGCAACCCTGGTATGTGCTCTACAGACATCTCTCCTCCATCTTCGTAGTATATACCGCTCTGGCAATGCCGTGACATCATTACGGATCAGCACGACTATAGCATGTCGACACAGGATTCCCCGAAATTCAAACAAGTGGCAACTGCAAACAATTTCACAAGATTCCCTCTTAAATAAGATGAAACACTTTTTTATTTTCCGTCGTCCGTCAACCATGAAAACCTCCCGTACTTCGTACGTAGTCCCTACAGCTCCCTCCGTAGTAGAAATGAGATCACAGTACACCTTCCCATTGAGCTCGACTTGAACTTCCCTAAACTTCGAAATTGTGTAACATTTCTGATACTGCTTCTCCATTTCAAAGGTTGTTGTACAAGGCACCATTTGTGAGTATGACTTAAAGTCGGCTTGAAACTCCTTCTCAACCTTATTCCTCAGTGCACGTTCATATTGTTCAACAAATTGCTTGAGCGAGGTCTTCGAGTGAACATACCCATCGAAAAATGCATTCATACTCTCACTTCGCTGAGTTGTTGACATCCCTGCCCAAAATGTAGTTTTCAAATAGCAAGGAACCCACCGACCTCTGTTATCAAACAATCCCAACAACCAATCATTACTTTGCAACTCAAACGTGTCGATCATCACTCTCCAACCTTCTTCAAATTCCTCAACGAACTGCGAATCATATACTAATCCATGTAACATCGAAAAAATGGAAGCTTTATCAATGTGATATCCAAACTTTTCTGGCAACTTTTTCAAAATATGCCACAAACACCATCTATGCCTCGTATGTGGAAAAACAATCTGAATTGCATTTTGCATGGCCCTATCTTGATCTGTAATGATTCCATGAGGAGCTTTTCCATTCATGCACTGTAGTCATGTCCTAAATAGCCATACAAAAGTCTCTGTGTTCTCGTTGGACAACAAACCACAACCAAGTAATGTAGATTGTCCATGATGATTAACGCCAACAAAAGGAGCGAAAGGCATATCGTACTTATTAGTCAAATAAGTGGTGTCAAATGTGACAACATCGCCGAACTCCAAGTACGCTTGCCTTGACCTATTATCTGCCCAAAATACATTCTTCAGCCGACCCTCATCATCTACATCGATACTAAAATAGAATCCTGAGCACTGGGCTTGCATTTTAGAAAAGTAAGCTTGTATCGCTGAGGCATCTCCTTCGCCTAGTCTTAATCGTCTTACTTGTTCAACATAATTTCGGCAATCCTTTTCAATGCAAGTCATAGATTCATATCCACCTGCTTCGACCACTGCAGAGTTGAAACTTTTGTGCAATGGAATTCCTGCAATATCATTCACTTCAAGCTGCCGTTTGACATGTGAGCTTAATTCTCGATTGCAGCGATACAACCTCGACTTCGAAGGACTTGTTTTATGATTGTGATCGAGAAAGACTGTGTTAATTCTCCAGACTCCAAGAACATCTGAACATGCAGTGATCCTAGCTTTACAATCTGTCTGAATTGTTGGTTGAGGCTTCGAAGACCTACTTGTACTAGTGATTCTTCGGCCTTCACGGCCACACGTGTAGGTCACATATTTAATTTTCCCATCATCTCCCTTTTTCGAATTTCTTCTCCTAACCGGAAAACCGATATAATATGCATATCCTTTGTAGAAATCCCACAATTCGTTTTCCTCCTTAAACGTCATACCCACCTTGGGCGGCTCAGGCACAATCCGACCATCTTCTCCTACCGTTTCCTTCTCCATGGATGACATATCGTTAGCAACAGTCTTGTCAAGAACTCTATCCATAAACAATTCAACATGTGCATCTTCCATAGAACCTTCTATGAAAACACAACAAGCAACAACATTCAGGAAATAATTCACTGAAGTTCATGGCATAACCTCCTTTACATAATTCCAATTTCTCATCAAATAATTCACTGAAGTTTACAAATTCACACAAAAAAATAATAGTTTTTTTTTAGGAATGCCTTCAGCAGAACTTGATTATGAAAACACAACAAGCAACAACATTCATGAAATAATTCACTGAAGTTTATGGCATAACCTCCTTTACATAATTCCAATTTCACATCAAATAATTCACTGAAGTTTGCAAATTCACACGAAAAAATTGTCGTTTTTTTTTAAGAATCTCTTCAGCAGAACTTGATTACATATTTACAGTGCTTTTAACTTTTGAGTTCTACTTCTATCGTGACAGGTATTTGAGGTAACTCCTTCAAGAATTATTACATAGTATTAGGTGTTAAAATCGACTTTGGTATGTTCACAGTTAGCCTGAAATAATTATTACATAGTATTAGGTGTTAAAATCGACTTTGGTATGTTTGATAAGCCAATTAACATGGAAGATAGTTGTCGTCACTTACTTTGATTTTCTGAATTGTTGGTTGAAGACTGGTCATTGCCAAGCATGTTCGTCAAATGCCTTCCGTCGACGATTTGATTTGTCGGGTTGGAAGAATCCATTTTGCAATGCCCAAACTTCCAGCTCCTTCGAGACGAATGGTAGGAATGGTAGGATTTGATTTTCGGCAATGGTAGGGATGAAGATGAGCTTTGAGCTTTGGGCGGCGGAAATAGCAGGATGAGGGACTCTTTCCCCTTTTTCATTAGGTTAGTTTCCCACCATTTTTTCAATTTATTTGCAAATTAAAACAACACTAATGCCACGTCATTCTTTTGTTTGAATTTCTGGCATTTCTGGTGCACAGTATTCTGTACATAAGGCATTAGTGGTTTGAATTAGATCTGATTTTCTGTGCCTTTCAGGAGGGAAATGGGATATAGATAGAGTAGAGATATATTTGATTTATTTTTAATTCCCATAAATTTAGTAACACAACAAACTATAGGTAATATTTTAGATTTTAAAAAAATTAATTTGAATAATATTACCAACGGATTCTCAACGAATAGATTCGTAGGTAAATTTCAATTAATTTTTTTTTTTTTTTTTGTATTTTACTTTCCATGGTTAGCACGTCGCAATTTTTGTTGGTAAAATTTTATATTTTTATTTTATATTTTATTACGAAGTTTACCAACGGATCAACAACGAAATCTCCGCAACGGCAATATGTCGTCGGTAATTCCGTTGCTAAGACATTTACTTTATAATGATAAATTTTTTAAAATAAGTCGTTGGAAAGTCGTTGATAATTCGTTACTAATAGCAACGGATTGAGTTCGTTTGTAAAAATCCGTTTCTATAGAGGCAGTTTCTTGTAGTGCTAGGATAAGTGGGCTACTGGGTTAAAATACCTTTCGCAACATTTATCAAAACGTTGCGAAAGGTCCTACCTTTCGCAACGTTTACAAAACGTTGCGAAAGGTAGGACATTTCGCCTACCTTTCGCAACGTTTGGTAAACGTTGCTAAAGGCAACACATTCCGCAACACTCAATAAACGTTGCGAAAAGTGGTCTACCGCAATATTTTTTAAAAAAACGTTGCTAAAACTCATTTATATTAACCTATGGCAACATTCACTTACGAAAATGTTGCCAAAAGACCATTTTGGCAACATTTATCAACAAATGTTGCCTTTTAAATGTTGCTAATGACTATTTTTGTTGTAGTGAAGTAACATTAAAAATCCAAAAGATGTTTTTGAAATTAAGCCAAGCCAAAGGGAGATATTGTAAGTAAAATATATTTTATGTTTTTACTTATTATTTATTTATTGGCTTTCTTAAATTAGAATGATTCTTAAATGTCAAAACATGTATAAAAAATGTGTTCAACTGATGCAGTCCAAATAAGTAAGCCAGTGAGTCATGACTGATTGGGTCCTACAGGTAAACAGATTTCTTAGCTACATATTTACTTTCCATACAGCAGCATATAAAGAAATAAATATTTACCTTATTAGACTGGTTTGATTGATCAAATAATTGAAAGAAGGAAATATTGTTTTATTAAATCAAAAATTTCCTTAATTTAATTATTAACCATATCACACACACACACACACACACACACACACACACACACATACACCTTATTGGATTGGTTTGATTGGTCAAATTATTAAAAGAAGGAAAAGTTGTTTTAACAAATTAAAACTTTCTTTAATTTAATTATTGACCATATCAAAAATATTATATTTTATTTTTACTGTGCAAAACTTTCATATTTTAGGCCAGACACGATTGTGCCTTGGAGAGGTCTTTACATAAGTAAAGCAAATCATTAAGGGACGTTTAGAGGCTATGAGAAAAATCTATCTATGGCCGGCGAACCTGCAAAAGCAAGTTCTGAAATCATCAGACCTTTTCTAGTGAGTTCTGACCAGCAGATATTCCAGTGAAGTGTCTCAAAGCAAAATCGTATTTTTCAACCGTAATTGAAGATAACACACATGTACGTGAATGATATAATCCTACTCAAAGATCAGACTACTTGGCATGAGTTAAGATTGGTGAATCTTAATCCAAATGGTGGTTGCGACCGAATATAATAGTGAAGTGGCGATAAAATCAAGATCAAAAGGTTTGATTCCACTTTTCCAACAAGTTAAAAGAATAAAAGAATAAAGAAAAAGAGGGAGTTGTTCTTTTACTTAGTTTTGATTAACTAGTTGTAGTACTAACAGTAGAGATTTATTTGCATTTTGTTTAGCATTTAGTTTTACATTTCAGTTTGGCATCCTTTCTCAACCCTTTTCTAGTTTCCATTTATCTATTTTTTGGTGGTGACCTCTGTTTCTTAGTAGAGGAAATTTTCGGAAAATAATCTTTTCCGGTTGTTGACTTTGTTGTGTTTGTAGAGAAATTGTCCGGAAAATTATCCTTTTTTTCGGTGACTTTTTGGATGTGGTGGTAACATGATTAACATATCGTTCCCATAAGTGGAACCAATATGTTGATCTCAAAAAAATGTGCCAAAAGAATCTCTGCTACCTCATTTCCACGTGGATATCATCGTACACTCGAATACTCCATTAGAAGGCAAAGGCCGTCGGTCGAAAAAAGGTTCGCGCGACCGTTTGCACTCCGACAATCAAGTCAACGGTCGAACGAAAGATAAAGAGAGTACAAGAGACGAAAAAGGGATTTGTCTTGGGTTAGAGATATATACCTTATGTGAAATGGAATCACATATATGGAGAAAAATGGATATGTTCTTGGAAGGCCAATGGACTGAATTTTAAGCCCAAGACAAGATCGTTTCATTAATCAGGCCGAATCAATTGAATAGTCTATGCCACATCGGCATATATAAGACTTCCTCTGTCTGAGCATGTCACGTAATTTATAGGTGTAACAAATACAATTTGAAAGAGTTTTTTTATTCTGCACATATTTTTTTGATGACAATATCAAACTTTTGAGGTCAAATTCCGTTGTCTAGATCTCTGTTTTAGCATTTTTCTATTTTAAGTCAGTTTAAGAGTGTTTTTCATCATTTCTAAAGTATATCAGTTTTATTCAAATTTGTGAATAGTTTTTTAGTTTTAATTGGATTTGTTTTGTCGTTTCCTAGTTTATTTGGATTTGTTTATAGAATTAGGGTTTTACTTTGATTAAAATTTGTTTCGAGTCCATAAATTCGCATTAAGTTTGTAAAAATAATATATTCGTTTTCTTGATTAATAAGATATTTAAGTTTTTTTTTCCATTGTACAATGGATTTCAAATATTTATAACGTCTGTTTGAAAGAAATATAAGCAAACACCTATTCGTGTGTTATGAACATGACACTTTTATTATTATTCCACCTTTCTTTACTGGTTGAATGAGGCAGAAATGTTTTTCAAAATTATGGAGGTTAGCAAAGAACATAAGTTTACAATTTTTACGTACAAACATAAAGGATGAGCAAGAGTATGGTGTTATAGTATATACGATGAACGTTATAAGCTCAAACAAATGCTCATAAGGGACGGATCATGAAGAAAGAATTGTTGCAACAACGATTTCTTCCTAGAGATTATGTGCATGTTTTTTATCAACAATTTTTGGATTTTAAGCATAGAAAATCGTTTGGTGGCTACCTATATTGAAGAGTTATTGAAGTTGATGATCATCAGATTGCACGATTTTTAAAGGAATTAAAGTACAGAATTTAGGACAAGGGGATTCAGCCCATTCAGTCATTGATACACACCAGAGATATATGACGTTTCGAGTCGAATCAATATTTGTACAACAGTCACGATGCTTTCCCCCTTTTCAACGATATTCAGATGATCAAGTTCGAAGGTCTGTCCCAAACCATGACTAACCACTAGCAATCAGCAATGCAGTAGAACTAATGTAGGCTATAATTGGAGAAAAGTCGAATAGTAAAGCAGCAAACAATCCTTATGCAAAATCGACTGCTGGAAAATGTTACAAGTACAGAAAGCGAGGACATAAATCGAATGATTGTCCTAAACGAAGATTAGTACATATGGTTGATACAACTAATGAAGAGGATGATGATCAGGAACATGTCGGAGATGAGGAATAGGAAGAATATACAGATAAAGTATGTGGAGAAGAACAAAGAGATTTTGTATCTATTGCATAGAAAATCTTATACTCTCCAAAGTAGCAAGGGTTGACTAAGTGTAGGAAGATTTTTAAGTCAGTACCGAGTTAGTGATGATGTTTGCAGTCTGATCAAAGACAATTGCAGCTGCAAGAATCAGTTCAACAAGAAGTTGGCGGATCGTCTGAAGCTGGCTACAGAACTACATCCAGCTCATTATCAAATTGGAAGGATTAAGAAGGGTTCGTTTATTCAGGTGACTTGAATTTATAAGATACCTTTATGTGGGGACATTTAACAAATTAGAAGTTACTTGCGATGTTGAGATGGATGCATGCATGCCATATTCTGTTGGCATACCGTGGTAGTTTGATGTGGATGCCAAAAATAAGGGTAGAGAGAACACCCACATAATTCAGTGGAAGGATAGAAAGATTATTGTTGCGCCAACAGCGAGTGTATAGAAGTCTTCTAAAGTCGAAGGGAAGCTTTCCTAGCGATTGCAAATTCAGCCAGTGAGTTTTCCTCTAATGCAAAGAGTTCGGGAAAAATTTCTTTGATAGCCAAAATGGAAGAAGTGGCCAAAAAGTTCCTAGATTCGTCATGGGGCTCACTTGCCAATCTGTTCCATTATCGAATAAATCTGAAGGAGAGTCATTTTTGCAAGAGAAGTTTGAAAAGCCACTGCAAAAGCGTTACGTTAGGGAAATATCAGTCTGTGCACAATACCAACCTTAATAGAACTAAAAAAGGATGGGTTAGGCGGATGTCTGCTGATAGTTGAGCTATTGACAAGATTAATGTGCATTATAGGTTTCCTATACCTAGGTTGGAGAATATGTTAGATCAGTTGGCTAGATTTGTTATGGTGAAGAGCAGGTATCACGAGCTTTGGATCAAGCCTGAGGATGAGTGGAAAACTACTTTCAAAACAATGAAGGGCATATGTGAGTGGCGGTTATGCTTTTCAGCCTTTCCAATGCACCGAGTGTTTTCATGCGGATGATGAACTAAGTTTTGAAGCCTTTTCTACATAGATTTGTTGGCATTTATCTTGTAAATATTTTGATTTATAGTCACAGTGAAGTTGATCACGGAGAGCACTTGAAGAGAGTATTGGAAGTGTTGCAGGAGATTGAGTTATTCGTCAATCTGAAAAAGTGTAGCTATAACGAATAGAGTTCTATTTCAAGGTATGTTGTAAGTGCTAAAAGGATACACATTGATGAATAGAAAATTTAGGTGATAGAGTTTGGCTAACAACGACATCTGTTATCGATGTACAAAGTTTTCACGAGCTTGCTACTTTCATAGGCATTTTATTCAGAATTTCAGCAGTTTCATGGCTCCTATAACCGTCTACTTGAAGAAGAAGAAGAAGAAATGTGGAGAAGTTTTAGTAGATCGAAACTACTGCTAAGAGCTTCGAGAAGATAAAATAAAAATTGACTTCTACTCCTGTCTTAGCATTATCAGTTTTTGAGATTGAATGTTATGCTTGTCGGACTGGGATTGGAGGGTACTTTCAAATGAAGGCAAATTGGTATCATATTTTAATAAAAAATTTAATGAGTCTAGACAGAAGTAATCAACCTATGAGCAGGAGTTATATGCACTACTTTGAGCATTGGGAACATTAGTTGTTGCCACGAGAATTGGTGATCTATTTGGATCACTAGTCTTTGGTATAATTTAAAAATTAAAGAGATTTGAAAAATAAAATGCATGTTCATTGGGTTTTATATTTTGGGCAGTTTGATTATGTGATAAAGCAAAAATTTGGGGCAATGTAGTTGATTTTGAGTTCCAACACGAGCTTTACGAAGGAGAAAGAAACTTCGGGTCATTGTGAGCAAAACAATTAGTGAAGTAACCAATAGACGATTTTCTTGTACATGAAAGGTTTTTATATAAAGGTATTCGATTGTGTATCCCACGCACATTAAGAGAGTTGCATACTGGAGGATTGAGTGGTCATTTAGGCAGAGACAAGATAATTAACAATCTCAAGAAGTGTTACTATTGGCCTAGTTGAAGAGGGATGCCGATAGATACGCGAGGGAATGTCTAGTTGGTCAAATGCAGAAGGGGCACTGTTAGAACATCGAGCTGTATATCCCTTTTTCTATTTCAAAGCAGCTTTGGGAGGATCTTTCCTTGTTGTAACACAAGTGATGCACAATGTTTGGCGAAGTGGTTCTTCCAGGAGATTACCAGACTACATACAATCTCTCGATCTATCACTTTTGATTGAGAGCCGAAGTTCTTAACTTATTTCTAGTCGACTTTGTGGAAGAAGTTTGGGATAGAATTACGACTCAGCAACACCACGCATCGTCGACTGATGGTCAAACTGAAGTATTTAATAGAACCTTAAGAGATTTGCTAATGGTGAATCTGTGGTAAGAAAAAGAAACAATGGGATCTTGTATTGGCGCATGAAGAATTTGAGTATAATAATGCAGTTCATTATTTGACGAGTAAATCACTTTTTGCTATTCTTTATAGGAGGATTCCCGCACAAGCAACTTACTTAGTCCAGTTTTCAAGCTCTATGAAAAAGAGAGTAGTACCAGAACAACTAGCTGAACAATATGTAAAGGTAATTGAACATGTGAACAAAAGGTTTGACGCATCCAATGTAAAGTACAAGGTTGCTGCCGATATACGTAGGCTCCATAAGATGTTGTAGGTGGGTGATATGATTAAGATGTTTGTAAGGAAAGAACATGGTTGAAGTCAGAAGAAAATGGATCAAAAAAAGTATGGGCATTTTCATATCCTACAAAAGATTAATGTCAATACATACGTCCTTGATTTCCCTAGGCACATAAAGATTTTCAAGACGTTAAATGTTCCAGATCTTTATGAATATATGTAAGCTGATGATGAGCCTTCATATCCTGATGAAAACTCAGAATCGAGTTGTTATGAAATAGAAGGTAATGATGCAAAACAATTAGAGAAGAAAGTCATATATAAACTAGTTGAAAAAGAATATAGTAAAAAGGATCTACGAAAACGAGCGTTACTTTCAGCTCGAGTGTCACATTTATGAGAGAGAACACAATCCGTATTTTCATTTATTTGGTAGTTTTTGAGTTTTATTCAGATTTATCTACCAAATTAGGGTTTCTATTTGACTCTTTAAGTATGTGTTAAGGGTTTGAAAACCCTTCAAACGTTTTAATTAATAATATTTCAATTTTTCCGTTAGTTGATGGATTCCAATATTTCTCACATCCGTTCGAACAAAATTTGAGCAACACCCGTTCATGTGTTGTGAACAAGATCCTTCTATGAATATTCACGCACAATGCAAGATTCATAGTCAACAATTGATCAATAAAACACTTATCATCATTCCAACTTGTTGTGAAAAGTGGAGATGATACCGGATTAATCCAATATCAAATTGTTGAAGAAAATAAAAGATTATAGCCACACTATGAAGTAGTTGATCACAAGAAAACAAGAACAAAATAATTTTTAGAGAATGGAGATTTTATTATAATATGGAGAAAAAATTTAAAATTTGTGTTTACAATGTTTTTAACTTATTCTAAATCATAATAAAGAGTCCAACTATATATAATAGACAAATAGGGGACGTCAAAACTCTAATGGTAGACTTGTAGTTGAAGTAGAATGTAAGAAACAACATTAAAAAGGAATAGGAGACAAAACAGTGCAACGAGCGCCACGCCCTGTCTTCGAGTCAAATACTTTCCAAAGATATTTTTCTTCATTCAAAAGTCTTCTTCAAGTTTAACACAAATTTCAACTTCCAATTGAGCTTCCATGTAGAACTTCAACTAAAATTCGCCAAATAAATTTGAATAGGATTCTCCAATAACATTTCAAAATAGAATTCTTCTAAATTTGCACTTTAATTAAAACTTCCAATTATCTTCGACAAAGAATTTGGGTCATGCCCAAATTCTAATAATTTTCACCTTGCCATAAATTCTACTGCAAGGAACAAAACATAAAAAAAAATTATCCACCTAGAGACAAATTCCACTATAAAGAATAAACTTGAACTCTTCAACGAAAAACACAAACAAACTTTTGTATCAAAAATTTCAACTGGAAATATTCTCCTCATCTACAACCCAACTAGGGGCAAAGTGACATAATGACCACCAGACGAGGTTAAAACAAGCCATGTAAAAGAAACAACGCCCTTAACCGTATTCAAACTATCAACTAGATAAATAGAATTGTATCGATATAGAACCTTGTGGAAAAAAATGGGTATGTTATTAACAACTAAATACAATGATACCGTTTATGATTGTAGCAATGCGGATTTACCCATAACTTCTAAACACCACTGTGATGTATTTTTCAAAGAAGACCCCAAAGTAGACTTCAATAGTACAGAATCCAACTCTAAAACCACATAAGTTCTTAAAATATACTGATTGCTCAAAAATTTTGTATAACACTGCAATGTATATAAATGGGATTTTCTATGTCCCTTTAACAAAACACGGGTTCCTTTACCAACTTTCAAGACTTCACATTCAACAGTATACATGTACCCTTTTGAATTAAGAGTACTTAAGGAGATATGATTTCTCTTCAGATCTGTAACGTGTCTCATTGCATCAAGTGTTCTAACCTTCCCATCATACATTTTTATTCTGACCCGACCAATACCAGCTATCCGACCGGATGTATTATTACCAGTCATAGAAATAGATTTTGTAACTTATTCATATGTTGAAAAAAAATCCCGAATATGAGTCATATGAAAATACAAACTGTATCAAAATCTATACCTCGTCAAGTTTGGAGTTGTAGTCAGACATAAGTAAAAGCTCTCTATTATTGTTAGGATTTTATGAAATACTTGCTTCCTCTGAAGTTTCTGATTGTTGATTGCAGTTAATTTTGATTTATTTTGCTACTTATAATAATCATTTATCAAGTGCCTATTTTCTTGCAATAATTACAAAATTTGAAGTTAGATTTTGACTTTCCCCTTGAACGATCACCATCAATAATGAGGCTATTTCCATGACCATCAGCTGTAACAAAATGCTTCAACTTTTCCTTTGAATATAGAGCATCATAGAATTATTTAATGGTGAGAGTATCACGACTGTATAAAATCGTGTCTTTGAAAAACATGTATGAAGTGGGCAATGAACACAATAAAATCAATCACAACTCTTCATCATCATATTTGACCTCAAGGTCTCTAAATCAGCGATGACTTCCTTAAAAGCAGTTAGATGGTCCCCAAGAGATGTTCCTTTTATCATACGATGAGAATATGAACATTATTTCAGATGTAATTTGCTAGTAAGACTCTTCGTCGTTCATAATTGCTCCAATTTTAACCATAATGCAGCAGTTGATTTATCCTTTAAAACGCCTTGAAAAATATTATTTGAAAGATGAAGATGTATTTGAGTTAGGGTCTTTCGATCACTCTGTTGTTTATCCTCTAGAGTCCAAGTTGTGGGCATATTGTCAAATCCCAGTAATGCGTCGTCCAAATCCATTTGAGCGAGTACTATTCGCATCTTTACGTGCTACAAAGAACCCTGTATTATAATCTAATAGCGGAATATCATACTTCATTGTTGCCATCATGAAAAGATCAAGTTGAGCTATTAACTTGATCAAAATCTCGATCTTCCAAAGAATTTTAACAACAAAAGCTCTGAGACCAGTTTGTTGTGAAAAGTGGGGATGATACCGGATTAATCCAATACCAAATTGTTGGAAAAAAAAAAGATTATAACCACAATATGAAGTGATCGATCACAAGAATGCACGAACAAAATAATTCGCAGAGAATAGAAATTTTATTATAATATGGAGAAAGAATACAATGATTTGTATTTACAATATTTCTAATTTTTTCTAAATCATAATGAATAGTCAACTATATATAGAGAACAAATAGTAAATGTTCAAACCCTAATAGTAGAGTTGTAGTTCAAGTAGAATGCACAAAACAACATTAAAAATTGGAATAGGAAACAAAATAGTGCAATGGGCGTTGCGACGCTGGCTTGTTGTTTCAATATATAGCTGCCAGTACCTAGGCATCCTGTCTCTATCCCAAACACCTTCTAAAGATATTTTTCTTTATTTCAAAGTCTTATTCAAGTTCAACACAAATTTCAACTCCCAACTAATTTTCAAGAAGAACTTCAATTAGAATTCATCGAGTGAACTAGAATGGAATTCCACAATAGCATGCCAAACCAGAATTCTTCTTAATGTACACTTTAATTAGAACTCCTTATTTTCGACAAAGAATTCCAATCACATCAAAATTCTAACACAACTAACAAAATCAATCATTCGTCCACCCACAGAAGCAATCAAAAAATTCCTAAGCACCGTCCAACTACGAGCCTGTTTCAATCAAATTGGAATTATTATAATTTTAAAATAATTTGTGTGTACCACAATGATTCCATTGTTAAAAAAGAGATTGTTGGAAAGTCGTGAGGAATTTAATTTTTGCGTAATGTCATGCTATGGAAATTAAGGTACAAATATTGGCCATGCCTAATACACCACTAGGTGTATTACTTTTATTACTCTCGAAGTACTATTGCCATGACCAACACAAACCACATTTCGAAATTGGTAAAGCGTTCGACCACACGACCTTAATTAGAACAAAGTGTTAACAATTGATCACATATCTAAGACTTCTTAATCAAAACATTAGTATGTAACTGCTCTTCTATACGCAAGCACTCAGCTCTTTTATCACTCTACTATCAAAATTACTTAATTGCATAGCCAAATATTATTAATATAATAACAGTTTAAAAACATAAAATAAATAAATAATCAATATTTATATAATGACAAAACAAAGTGTCAAAAACTATGTTTGAGAAGTATTTATAAACTGTTTTATTTGTAAATGAGTTATGCTACATGTACAAAGTTGGGTTACAAAGTTGGTTGATAAAATAACATCTATACCAATCATTTTAAAAACATATTTTTAAATCATTTGAAATCAACGGTCTAGATTTTGACAACACATTTTTTAACCAAATTTTTGTAACTCAACTTTGTACAAATAGCTTTATTGTTTGTAAATAGATAAAAAATAAGTGATAGATCGGTGAGTAGTATATCTGAATCCTATGAAGTGTTTTGAATGTTTACAAAACATGAGCTCAACATATTCACAATATATCCTAACGCATTGATAGGACCTCCACTATGTTTAGTACAAGGCATGGCTACCCTTTTTTTTTTTGACACGACTGATTTTCTTCTTTTTCTTAAAAGAAAAATATAAAAATTGTCGATTGGGCATGATAGCTGTCAAGAACGCTGTCCGTTTTGCGGGAATAGCTGCCAATGGCGATAAGAAGCGAGAGAGATGCTTTACGTACATGAAAGATTTCACAGGACACTCACACATGTGTGGGTCCTGCACAAAAATTTTTTAATACATGGTGGGGCCCACCATGTGAGTATTCTGGTAAGCCCCTGTGAAATGAATCATGTACGTGAGGAGTAATTGTAAGAAACAATCTACTTTGAGCAAATTACGTTTTCAAGTGGACTTAAGTTACACGTGGATATGGAAGGTGTTACATGGTAAGAGTGGCCATACTTTCATCTAGGGATAGATTTGGAAGGCCTTTTATCCATGCATAGTACCTATCTATCTCAAAATGTGAACATTGAACTTTTAGCTTCCATTTTAAAATGTCAATTTTGTTAGGTGGAGCCTTCCAAGCTTTATATGTTAATTAGATTGTTATTTAATATTTAAATGGCATAGGATGTTACTTTTAACACATCCTGCAAGATGATGACTCAGTTGAAAACAATAAGCTTGAAATTTCATTGCTCGTTTGAACTTTAGACGAATCAAATTGGTCGTGTGAGATTTTGGAGATTTGATATCATATTAATGATCATTGTCTTACGATGTAAATTTTATTAAGAAAGTAACTCAAATTATTATCTGTTTATGATTGATTTCACATTTAACAATAGAATAATGATATGTATCACAACTAATGCACTTAATGGACGTGCTTAACACTAGGTTAGGTAACAATGATGTGCTTTTGGTGTTGAGCACTGGTGATGATGCATAATATTACTCTTAACGGTATGAGCTATATAAGCTGAAGCAATATTAGCCACCACTTGACCTACTCAAGAGATAAATTTGTCGTTCTTTATGTGTCTAGTAAGGGCGGATCTAGGACTTCAGCTCAATGAGGGCAGTTTTTGATCTTCGATAGTCAACGGTCGTAATAGTGATGTCGTTTATTAAAATTAAATTAAATAATATTAAAAATTCTTCAATATATATATAGATACACTAAAACGTAAAAATTATATATTTATATGAAAATATAATTTAGTACAATCCAAAATAATAATATAAAATACATGATACAACATCACTCTGTAACTATAAGTTCAGAAAACTGCATTCTTCGAGATCTCAGTACACTCCTGTTAATTTTTAACATCACATATTTTCAAATTTTCAAATAACTCATAATTCATAAATCATAGATCATTAAATCATAAAATACCTAAAAAAAAAATTTAAACAAAAAAAAATAAAAACTTTTTTCACAAAGAACCAAAAAAGAGATTGATCGGAGCAAGCCCGACGTGGCGACGACAGTCGACTAGAAGGAGAAGATCGGAGGCCGTGTCCGGCATCTCGAGGCAGGCTGCAACTAGAGCCTGGAGCGGGAATCTGGTCCGAACAACAGGTGTGGATTAGATTTACAGTTGAAACTAATTGCAATTGTTTTAAATGTATATTTGTTTTGTATAATATTTCTATTCAACCATTTTTTTAAAAACAATTGGCCCAACATGAAAAGCCCACTATTTTATAAAAATAAAAATAAAAATGGCCCAACACAATTACACAGCTCTTTTTCCTTCCGAGTTCATCCATGGCGGCAACTGTTTCCACTTTCCACTCGACGGACTAGATCTCCTCTGTAAAGTTCAATACGGCAATTCCAACATACGTGGCTGTGCCCTCTCACCGGATGTTGAATCCGCCACTGGTGCCCAACACTCAAATCCAACAAACTTAGAATGCATACTTTTTTATTCACCTTTTATATATTGTTATGGATAATTATCAATTTAATGCTATTTTGAAGATACAAGTTTCATATCGATATGACAATGAAATCCCTTAGCTCCAAGATTTTTTGCAAATGTATAATCCACAACTATTGTGACCAGTGGACCGAGGCATCTTATAATTCATAATTTAGATTAAAAATAAGCTATATAAATTGAATATGAACCCTAAAACAGTTAGCCAACAACAAGAATGTGACAGTCATGTTAAAGTAGTTAATGCTAGCAGCTTATAACTTGTCCCCTTGATTGCGGCGATCACTTCTTTTAATCAGACTAGGCTAAAAAGATGATGATGGTCCTACAGAATTATGATGATAACGCAAGCTGAGTCTTACATTTGTGGTTGTTAATCCATATAGTTGTATATATGCTATCTAGATAAAGTTTGATCCACTTGATTGCATTGACGTATAATTGCTCAAGACAACTTTCTACTTGCAAACAATAGATCTTGGTGCAAAAAAGTATATAAAATGTGTGAACAACAATTAAAAAAAATAAATTGTTATTCTCAATCAATTTGAAGTCAGTTGTATGATACAATCATAAGCGAAAAAAATTACGAGATTGACCTCCACGTTCTTCTTGAAGTGTAAGGTGTTCCGGCTGAACCGATAAACAAACGCTACCTGTAAAATGAGGTTGTGGCTATCTCCCCCTTTGTACCTCTAGCGTGAGAATCAGTAGAAGGTTTTGGAAGATAGAAAATGTAATTGGTATTTAAATAGTTCGGGTTCCTCAGTCCATACCTTTCCCATCTCAAGGGTATTTATAGGCCCCCTAATGCCACGTTGCGGTTATTGATGCCACATGTCCCACTTAACTCCTCCTGCACCCTCTTGTTTTAAAAGAATGATCTCTACTACTTTAGCGGTTAATTGTAACCATGATTGTCGTTGAGCAGTTTTCGTCTGATTCATGGAAATTTTTTGGGTTAAGTGTGGTGTTGGCCTCATAGTGGCAGACTACCTGTAGTGGTAGATGGCCTATATGAACATAGATTACCTCGTTGTAGTCGATGGCCTCGTGGTGGTAGTCGACCTATAGTGGTAGAGGGTCTCATGGTAGTCGACGGCCTCGTGGTGGTAGGCAGCCTATATGAACATAGAATACCTCATAGTAGTCGATGGTCTCGTGGAGGTAGTCGGCCTATAGTGGTAGAGGGCCTCATGGTAGTCAACGACCTCGTGATGGTAGGCGACATGTAGTGGTAGAGGGTTTATGTGAACGTAGAGGGCCTCATGGTGGTAGTCGACCTCACATGAGGTGTTCTACGTGGCCTGCCTATCAAGTAGTCCTCACCTTGTGGCAATCGTAGATCATTATTGATGTTATTCTATATTACTAGCACCTCTACCTCTTGTCGATGTTCATCGATAAGGGGTAACCCTTTGACATTGGTTAATTTTATTTATTTATTTTTTTTTTTGGTGTGTCGATATTCAATATAAGCGGGTCGAGAAGCCCAATTGACGTAAAGCAATGAAAACACTGTACACGTGGCACCCAATAAGTGGGCTTTAGTTTTGGGGGAAAATTTTTCCCCAAAAAATTCAAAATCAACCTCTATTTAAAGAGGTGAGTGCTTCCATTTCACTCTCACTTTTCATTTATCAAAAGTTCATCCTCCTCATTCTCCATCAAGGTAATTTCTTTTCCATTTTTTCCTTTACCACATTCTTGTCTTCATTTTTTTTTCCTTTTATCATATATAAAACATTCATTTCCTCTTCATCCGGTGAAAGTGAAAATGAGGGGGTGAGCAAATCGACCGACCCATCGTTGGATGGGCTAATTGACATCGACCCGGGTGTGTCCATTCGGTTGACTAGCCAGTCCAGTCATGAGGCTGGTCGATCGTCGACCAACCTCATGGCTGGTCAAGGGACTGGTCGTTCATCGACCAACCTTGCTGAAAGTCCTCCTCATGGGGTTGATCAATTCTGTTCCGAACTTGATATTTCAACACATCGGCCAAACCTCATGCTTCTCGATTGATTCCCCCAAAAAGATATATTGGGTTAACTAAATCTTTGAATGAAAATATAGAACTTGGACGGGATCCAGTGGGTGAGTTGGTAGATCTTAAAATTCCAAAAAGCTATAGTATTTATAATTTCCCTTCTAAGTAGGAAAAAATCGCTTAGTAAATATGAACGTGTTGACCATTACGTTTATAGAGTCCCTAAGCCCAAAAAGAGGCTTCCCGGGTCCGACCCTCGCAAGGTCACCGTGTACAAAGACATTATGGATGGTGGTTTCCAATTCTCCATTGGGCTGTGTCGGATGTAAAGCATGATTTCGGACCTTAGCCAAGTTTTAGTTTTAAAGGTTCTTTTCCAGATCTTAGAGTGATTTCGAGCGATCTGACCTTTTTTTTGTTATTGTTGTAGTATGTCAAACGATCTTGGACTATTGAATGTAGGGTCTAGTGATTTTAAGCTTTTACCATTTTTTTAGTTTTAAAAACTCACCATCGGCTCGCAGAGCAATTTTGAGCTAGCCAACTTTTTGGTTTTGTTGCTCACCGCTATGTGTCGAGCGATTTTTGAACAGTAGAGTATGGGGTCAAGTGATTTCTATCTTTAACCATTTTCTGGTTTTAAAAACTTACCACCAGCCTTTAAAGAAATTTTGAGCTAGCCAATTTCTTAACCTCGTGGCTCATCGCTATGTGTTGAGTGATCTTCAAGCAGTAGAGTATAGGGTCCGTGATTTCGAGCTTTAACCATTTTCTGGTTTTAAAAGTTTACCACCAGCCTTTAGAGTGATTTTGAGCTAGCCAATTTCTTGGCCTTGTTGCTCACCGCTATGTGTTGAACAATTTTGATGCATTAAAGGAAGTTCGTAGGATTCGTTCCTACCAATCATAATCAAGATCTCGTAATGAGATTTAACTTGCCTAGATTTGGGGACTCAGTAGCGCACGAGGATGTCCCAGCTAGGTGGCCCTTCCTTAGCGTCCTCATCATATGCCTCCATCCGGGCTTCTTATTAAATAATTTCAATAGAGTACGCCTTTAGCAGGCATTACATTAGAGAAACCAGTTGAGCATCATATCTCCTATATTTACAAAAAAGCATCATGTGATTTCACAATCCATGCATGTTGGTCTACTGATAATACTTCTTGAGATGTTCGGTGTTCCACGGTCTGCCTAATGGTTTTTCTTTCAAATCCTTTAGGCTATAAGCTCCATTTCCAAGGCTACGAATCACATCGTATGGTCCTTCCCAATTTTGCCCGAGCTTTGACGGGGGTGCCTCGCTGCCGCCGTTTCCCTTAGCACGAGATCCCATGGTTGAAAAGCTCTTGGTTTCACCATTTGATTAAAATATCCAAAGAGTCTCTCCGCTTGTAGACTGTCATCCTTATAGCTGTTCTCTCCCCCACCCCATTTAGTAGGTCGAGCTCCGCACTAGTGGTCGAGACGTTGCTTGGCTTTCATCCTGCTAGTCTTATTTAGGACTTCTACTGGAACAACGACCTCCATTTTGAAGGATAACTAGAATAGCGTTTCTCCTGTCGATTCTCATGGGGTTGTGTGATACGTTAGGTAATTCATTTGCCCAAAGCCCCTTCTCCTTCTCCTTCTCCTTCTCCAATCTTATCTTCCAAATCCCATAAGACTGCCCCAATTCGTTACTTCCGCCTGCCCATTGGACTAAGGATGAGCAACGAAAGTGAGTCTGTGATCTATGTGATAACTTGAACAGAAGGCTTGAAGCCGCGGTTGTCAAACTGCTTGCCATTGTCAGTGATATTGACTTTCGGTATGCCGAATTTGCATATAATATTCTTCCAAATGAAGCTCTGTACTTTTGCCATTGTGATAGTAGCCATAGGCTCTGCCTCGACCCACTTTGTGAAATCATCAATAGCTACTAGCAAGAATTTTCTCTGCCCTTTGGCCACAGGCAAAGGCCCCAGAATAACCATACCCTACTGGAAGTAGGGCTGGGCGCGGTTCGGTTTGGATTGGTTTCGACCCCAACTCGAAACCAAAACCAAATTAGTCGGTTTGGAAAAATTTCAACCCAAACCAACCCACTCTAGCTCTTAAACCGAATCGAACCAAACCAAACTGATTCGGTTTGGTTTGGTTTGGTTCGGTTCAGTTAATCGGTTTGAATTTTTGTCCAAATTGAATTTTTTTAAAAAAAAAAAACTCTCGAGTTTTAGACTCACTTATAGTACATATAATTTTTTTTTTGATTTATACAACTTTTTTTATTTAAGTTATAACTTATAGCAACTAAAAACATTTTTGAAATTTCAATTTTCAAAAAATGAAAATAATTATCTCAACTTTCATTTTCACAATATCTAAACTGTAATTAACTAATCAGAATGTAATATGTGATTAAAAAGATTCAATATTGTAACTAATACATAATCATAAATCAATAATCATTATCTCAACATGCATTTTCAGAAGGTGAACTTATTACATGTAAAACTTGCTATATATAAAAAAAATTAACTAAAAAAAAGGCGTACCAACCGAAACAGAAAACAATGTTTATAAAGAATATAAAATAATATCAAAGTTTCATTGAAAGTGTCATCATAAAACAAAATGTTTATATAGTATTCAACGAGACTACTCAAATAGACAGTTTGGACACCACCACATTGTGGAGAACATCATTAAGCTTTTAATTTTGACTTTTCTTTTTTAAAAAAAAAAATGGAAACATGTGTAAGTGGGTTGGGTCGGTTAACCAGTGGTTTGAGGCATTAAACCATGACCAAACCGAACCGCCGTGGTTTTGTTTAAAATAAAACCAAACCAAACCAATTAACTATGTCAAACTGACCCAAACCGACCCGAGTCGGTTCGGTTTGATCGGTTTGGTCGGTTTTTCAATTTTTTTGCCCATCCCTAACTGGAAGAATGGACTTACCCCGAAAATGGCTAACTATTGCTCGGTGGGAACATGAATCAAATTTCCATAATGCTGAATCTATCACACTTTCTTACCAACTCCTTAGCGACCTCTTTCATCGTGGGCTAGTAGTATCCCCTGTTGTAGAGCTTTGAAGGCGAGGGTAGTCGCTCCTTGATGATTACCACAAATTCCCGTATGTATCTAGGGTAACACCTCATGAGCCTCGGTGGAGTGCAAGCACTTCAAGTATGGCATGGTAAATCCTCATTCGTAGAGCTGTCCATCAATTATTGTGAATGATGCTTCTCAAACCTCTAGTCTTCTCGCCTCGGATACATCCTTTGGCAATCTATTCTCCATAAGGTAGTCTATCAATGGGTCCAACCAACCTTTCTCCTACTCTATGTCCGGTATGTACTGAATGCTAGGCAGGTTCTTCGCGTTTGCTGATGCCAGCTTAGACAGGGCATCAGCTCCCTCATTGTCTTTGCGAGGGACCTTGATTATTTTGAAACATACAAATCCTCTTTACATGTCCTTAACCTTCATCAGATAAGTTGCCATCTTCTCATCCATTGCTTCGTATTCACCGTCACTTGTCTAATGATCAACTAAGAATTACTATAAACTTCTACTGACGACACCCTAAGTCTGGCCGCCGGCTCAACCCCGTGATAATTGCCTCATATTCGGCATCATTATTTGTTGCTGGGAACTCAAAATGCAATGAATAATGACGTCGAATATGAGGCAATCAATATTCCAACTCTTCAAAATCCGACCCTATCATAATGATGCCTGCTTCGGAGCCCTCGCCATGCGAGGATCCATCCAAGAAGATTTTTCAAACCGCGTGAGGGGCAGACAGTTAGAGTAGTAAGATCTACAATAAAATAGGTCAATGTTTATGCCATGATGGCTATTTTTGGTTTAAATTTAATGTTAAATTCACTCAACTCGATCGCTTACTCGATCTACTTGACTGGTTGATCCGTCATGACTTGTACGTTGTGAGACTGGAAGTATGGCCTCAACTTTCTGACTACCACAATCAATGCAAACACCAACTGCTCTGCAAGGCTATAACGTGTTTTTGCACCCTTCAACACCTGGCTGATGTAATAAACTAGCTTTTGCACATTTGAAAGTTCATTCACCAGCACCGCACTGACTACATGCTTTAATATTGCTAAATATGAACTAAGTACGTCCCCTGCGTACATCCTAGTCAAGACCGGTGAATGCTGTAGTGACTACTTCAAAGTTGGTCCATTCTAAGTGACTCCTCACACTCCTTGGTCCATTCAAAGTTGGTAGATCCCCTAATCGCCTTGAAGAAGTGGTAACACTTATCTGCTACCCAGCCTATCAACCTTTGGATGTCCTTTCTACTGTCTGGAATTTTATCTGAGTTTGCTTCGATGCCTTTCTATGTTATCATAAAGCCCAATAACTTTCCACCCGTTGTTCTAAAAACATACTTCTCTGGATTGAATTTCAGTCTATTTTATCGGGCGACATCGAACACTTTCTGTAGGTCATCCACATGATTGTTGGCCTTCACACTCTTGACGACCATGTTATCTACATATGCTTCAATTATACTCCCAACTAGGTCTCTTAAGACCTTATATACAATTCTCTGATAAGTTGTCCCGATGTTTTTCAAACCGGACGGAATAGCCGTATAACGGTATGTCCCAGCGTCAATTATGAAAAGGTTTTCTTCTGGTCTGACTCGGCCATGGAGATCTGATAATACACAGAAAAGGCATCCGAAAAACTTAACCGTTCGTAACCTGACGTGGCATCTACCAGGTGATCTATTCTAGGTAGCGAGTATGAGTCTTTCGGACACACTTTATTTAGACCTGTGTAATCTATACACATACACCATTTTCCATTTGATTTTTTCACAAGGACAACATTTGCTAACCATTCGGGATATTGCACCTCCTTAATGAACCTCGTCTGCAGTAGTTTCTTAACTTCAGCCTTCGCCGCAGCCTGTTGCTCCGGGGCAAAGTTTCTTTTCTTCTATCTTACCGACTTAGCCCCTGGTGAAACGCCAAGATGGTGATGTGCAACAGATGGATCAATCCTTTGTATGTCGCTCAGGCACCGAGAAAAGACGTCCAAGTTGCTAGATAGACACTTTACCAATTCTGTTCTTTCCTCTGGCTTCAAGTCTACCCCAACGCTAGATTCACGCCCTTCTGCCAGCGAAATTTTTTCTGTAGTATCAAGAGGCTCGATCCTCCTCCTGGAGGTTCAAGGTCCAACATCGTGATTGATGGAGATCCCTTAGTGTGTATACTGTCAACATAACACTTCCTCAAAGATTGTTGATTGCATTATATGCCATTCAACATAGACCGTAAATTGCATTATATGTCATAGGGGTCTTGACAACCATAAAGTTCGTTAGTATCACCACGCTTGCGGTGCCCAATGTCACTAGAAGTTCCACAGCTCCCTCCGGTATTACAATGGCCCTTCCGAGTCCTTGGAGGTGGTGGATACTGCTTTCAACCTGTCGAAAAGGATTTTCAATCCCACAAATGATTTCCAAGTAAGAACGTTCGCTGCGTAACCGCCATCAACTAGCACCCTCTTGATATCGTAATTCGCTATGTTGTCGACGATCACTAAGGCATCATCCTGAAGGATACCACGCCGATTAAATCTTCCTCACTAAAAGTGATACTTTGTCTCAACCTAGCCTTCTTCTGAATGGAGCAGAACCCAACCATGCATGCATAACTCTTTCTAGCCAAGTTCAAATCCCCCTACTACGATCCCTCCAATAATCACATTTATTACATCGGCCCTGGGCGATGGGCCGTCATCAACCTTCTGCTTACCTCGATCATTCCTAACATACTTAGTCAGGAAAACCCACTTCAAGAAGTACTCGATCTCCTCCTTCAAATGGATACACTCTTCTATATCGTGCTCATGATCTTTATGGAAATGGTAATACTTGCTCTTATCCCTTTTGCTGGCTGATGCTACCATCGGTTTCGGACAGTCAAGCTCTTTCATATCCCGAATCTCCATCAATATCTTTGCCCACAGAGTATTTAAAGGGATGAAGGCCTTGATCTCCTCTTGCCTCTATTTGATGGATTGATTAGGAATGTATCCCTTACTCATGCACTCATTTCTCGGCTTGCCTTTATCAGTAAGTTTTTGCTCATCACCTGAATTTCCCTTGTGACTTTCTGCGTCCCATCCCTCTCAAATACTTTTCGTGACCTTCTCTGCTTCCTCTCGCATCAACATACTTGTCATCCTCTTTCAACAGCTCATGTATCGATTCCGGGAATTTTTGGAGAGTGACATCTTAAAGGCCTGGTTTTGCGTCCCATTTATTAACGTTGTTACCACCGCAAATATTTGAAGGTCCTTTATACCAAGTGTCGCCCAACCGAACCTAGCCCAAGACTCCTGCAAAGATTCGTCTTTCTCTTGTACAACTTGCATCAATCCAATGGCCGTCTTCCGCTTCCTTTTACTACTCATGAAGTATGCCACAAAATTCCTGGAAAGCTCATCAAAAATCTTTCTAGACCTGGGTGCCAAGGTGGCCACCTAGTCTCTAGCCTCTCTCCTGAGTGTCGGGGCAAAAGGACCAATACATACTATGTTCGGGGTTGTATAGAGCCTCATTAAATCAACGAAGGTCCGCAAGTGGTCAAGCAGATCCGTGACTCCATCGTATGCTTCTATCATTGATTGTTTGAAGCCTTTCTGTAAAGGAATAGCCATGATTTCGGGTGCAACATGATCTTCTTCTAAAACCATTTGTCTGCGTTGTCCTTCCTTTTAGTTAATACATCATCTATCTTCTAAGCTATCATCTCCTCTATATTTCTTTTCAAATCTGTCATGGGTCAGGGAATCCACGAAACCACAACCCTTGTAGCCCCCAAGTTTCCTATTATTAGAGGCGGGATAACCGTTTTCTCTACTTGGGGTGGTTGTTCGAGTATGGCCTCTGGCGGGTTCTTTGGTGGGGCTGCGACTTTCTACGTTTGACTCTGTAAGAGGGTCATCATGCCTGCCAATTGTGTTTCCAGGGCACTAAATTGGCTCTACGTAATGTACTGTGGTGATGGTAGTGGGTCGGACCCCTTGCGACAGACTCTAACTCTGTCTCTGCGATTTCCCGACCATGCGCGTTTCACTCCTAGTCCATCTCCTTGATATAGCTTTTTTGTTCAGTGGTTTTCCACAGACAACGCCAATGAGATTGTAACGAGATTGAGCTTCGTGTTCTGCTTGAAGTGTAAGGTGTTTCGATTGAACCTATAGACAAACGTTACATGCAAAATGAGGTTGGGGCTTTCTCCCCCATTTTACCTCCAACGTGAGAATCAGTAGAGGGTTTTAGAAGATATGAAATGCAATTGGTATTCAAATAGTTCAGGTTATTCAGTCCATACCTTTCCCATCTCAGGGATAGTTATAAGCCCTTGATGCCACGTACTTGTTCAGCGGTTATTGATGCCACGTGTCCCACGTAACTCCTCCCGCACCCCCCCACGTTCTGAAGGGATGATCTCCACTACTTTAGCGATTGATTGTAACCATGATTTCCATTGAGCGGTTTCCATTTGATTTATGGCTATTTTTTGGGTTAAGTGTGGTATTGGCCTCATAGTGGTAGATGGCCTGTAGTGGTAGATGGCCCATATGAACATAGAGTACCTCGTTGCAGTCGATGACCTTGTGGTGGTAGTCGGCCTATAGTGGTAGAGGGCCCATGTGAACGTAGATGGCCTCATGGTAGTCGACGGCCTCGTGGTAGTAAACGGCCTAAATGAACATAGAATACCTTGTAGTATTCGACGGCCTCGTGGTGGTAGGCGGCCTGTGGTGATAGAGGGTCCATGTGAACATAGAGGGTCTCATGGTGATAGTCGACCTCACATGAGGTGCTCTACGTAGTCTGCCTATCAAGTAGTCATCAACTTGTGGCCATCGTAGATCATTATTGATGTTATCATATATCAATGATAATGAAGAAAATAATCAAATATCCATTGACTAAACATAAAATAATAATGGATACTTGACAATCAAGACTTTTTGATTCGCACAAATATCTAGAATTAATTTTCATTACTGAATTGTTGATTCCGAATCATACAGAAGAAATTGGGACACTTCTCATAATAGGTTTTTTATTCAATAAAATCAAACGAAATTCACAATATAATGACACCTAATGACGCAAATAAAAATTTTAGTCTAGTCCCTCATCTATATAAAACTAGCTAAATAATGCTAATTGATAAAAAAACAATAACAAAAATGCCAAATAATCACTAATAAAATGAATAAAACCATACATTAGAATAAGTTACTTGATCTTTAACAAGTGTTAGAATTAGGGCGTGATTTGAATTCTATTTGGAATGCTATTCAAAGTTTATTTGACAAATCTAGTTGAAATTAAATTTGGGAGTTGAATTAGGAGTTTAAAATTTATATTGGATTTGAAGAGCTCAAGATATGGATCATGGAGAAATTTTCGGTACTTTTTCGCTAATTGGCCGCTGGCCTCTCCACCGAGCGCCGGCATCAAATTTTTCACAGTAAGCTCCTGCCCTCCTGGCGCTCAAGTAGAGCCATGCCGCTCTCCTAGAGCCTGAATAGCGCTCAAGCCGCCTATGTATCCGGCCCAGTGCCATTTCATATTTTTTATGCTTTTCAGCATTCTTTTTTATCTATAACTTAATTTCTAAGTTTTGAAATGTTCTTTGTTTATAGTTAGCTTTTTATTGTGATTTAGACAAGTTAGACAAATTTGTAAATACAAAATCTTTGTATCATTTCTCCATACTTTTAGTGAGTCTCCTTTCCTCTGCCAATTATTGTTTATTCTTGTACATTTGTGATATTTACTTCATATTGTACCATATATTTATCCTTATATTACAACAAACCAGAGAAACCTGGTATCACTCTGTTTCTAACAATTGATATTAGAGCGAGGTTCGATTAAATCAATAGCTCAGCTTGATCTTTTGTGAAGATAACCATGAAGTATGATTTTGGATTGCAAGACAAGATTTTCAATGGACAGTAAAGATGTAAGTAGTGCTTGCCCAAATGGATTTGGATGATGCATTGTTGAGATTTGACAAGATACCCACGACTTGGACGTCGTAGGAGAAATAACGTAGGGATCTAAATGCCCTATCACGTATTTATTTTCATCTTTCAAATAATATTTTTTTGGACGTTTTGAAGGAGAAGACCGCATCGCATTGTGATTGAAATCGAGCAATTATGCATGACGAAAAGTCTAATTAACAAATTACATTTAAAGCAAAGATTTATATTCTCATTGTATGATAGAAGATACATCCCTTGAAAATTACCTAACTGCTTTTAAGGAAGTCGTCGTTGCTTTGGAAACCTCGAGGTTAAACACTATGAAGAGGATTTGTGTTTGATATCATAGCAAACTGGTATCACTTTATTTTTATCAACAAGTCGTGTCGCTTTGGCCTAATCTTTCTTTCCTTGCCTCTTATGTCGAGAACTTAACTCATACATGAATGAAAAATTCTTTAGGTTTACTCAAAACAGTCCCATGCAACCACTTAGCCCATGTTTGGCCTCCACTAAAATAATAATTTATTTTTCTCTCTTCTTATCAACAACGATTCTCAAATAAAATAATATTACATTTAAACTCAAAATTTTTCTTTCTTTTTTAACCATACATTCTTTTAAAAAATCACTATGCAAAAATACATTATTCCAAAAAGCTCATTATAATGGATGTCAAACAGGGGCTTTATTGTCATTGTCTTTGTTTTTCCTCATTTGGTATCATCTTACTTTTCGCAAATAGCTTTCTGATTAACTGTGAACAACTGGATATCATTATAAAACGCTTTAATAAGTGATTCCCAATCGCATCTTGATTTCTTAACTTTCGGCTTTATATTATGTCACTATGTAGCTGAGGGAGGATAAAGAGTAATTTATGTGAAGGAGACTGATGAAAAAGATTGCAGTCGAATCACATCATGTCTTGCAAGAAGAATGAACAAATTAATTAATACAAAATGCTGATTACATTTAGCTATTAAGAAGAATAAGATGGGCTACATAAATTAGAGGATCAACCTGTGGTACTAATTTTTGGATAGAACTTTTTTTTTATCATATAATGAGTTTTGTACATAGGAAAAAGTTATCGAAAACAATAGAATTAAAGATGTCTGGCATATTAGTATTGTTTTAAGATATAGAGAATATTGAATTACACGAAATACTTTACCAGATTGTTGATGTTGAAATAGGGATCAACAAATATCTCATCTAGCGATTTCTCTTCTTGCTCCTGTTCAGCATTGATTTAGTGAGTTGAGGGAGAAGAGAAATGGCTAAATGAGATGAATTTATTGATCACTAAGTCAAACACTGAATGAAATTCTAGTACGTATCATCCAACAAATCAAACATGTTACTTAAATTCCTTTGAAGGCGGTGCTTGAAATTGATTAGTACCGACCAACTACTTCATGTCAGTAGTTCTTCCCCTCTTAACTAACATGGATTTCTTATTTTAATTAAAAAAATATTTCAACAAAAGACAACTTTACTTGACTGACCTCGAATTGAAAGGCTAAACTTGTTTGGGAAGTGTTTATAAACGGTTTTGTTTGTGAATGGATAGAATTTAGTGGGTGTTTGGTGAGTATTAAAATTAGATTTTTAGTATATTGTGATAGAAGTTTTTGAAATGTATGGTTGAAAAGCTGTGGGTCCCATGAAAAATGTGGTTAATATTCATTGTTTGATTTTGACTTAAATTAAAATCTGATTTTAATCACAAACAAACAGGGTCTTAGAAATATGTATTGAAAAAGTAAGCAGTATTTGTGAATCTCATCAAATGTCTTGAATGAAAATTGGTTTGAACATTTTCATAACGTTTATAAACACTTGCAAACCTTAACATATGCTAATTATTAGAGTGAAAGAATCCTAGACAACAAACACTATTCTGATATATGGTGAAACTTGAGAGCTTATATGACCACGGACCATCTCATGAGGACCTACCATATGTAGGGAACCCTACTCTATATTAAAGACTGTAGATAAAGAATCTGTGAACGCGTTCAATACCCAATATTCATAAGAACTTAACGCTATAATAGACGAATATTTTAATTTCATTTTGTCTTATTTTTTAGTATCCAATGTTGTACGTGTTACCAAACATACAATAATGTCAAAAATACAGTGAAAATTTCAGTTGACCCTGGCGACTGAATCCCCGTGAACAGTGGACATAACTATATCAATTGTAAAGTTTCGAAATTTCTTGTCACATAAGTTATAACTTGCACGAAAGGTTTAACTATGTGGGTACTATCTCAGAGAGAGACTCGATGGATACAAATCGTATGTTATAACGTAGAGTGAACTATATGATTGATGGATGAGAGGAGAACTAAGTGTAAATACATTCACAACCAAGTATATGCATACCCTAAAGATGAAGTCCATCTTGGATCAGATATCTGGGTGTGGGTCTTTCCTTTGCTGCTCCCTCGGGCCTCATCTCTTATTTTCCTCAACTGGATAATATATATCGTAATGAAACACACTTGTGGGGCCGTGTATTGATTTTGACAGATAATTGCCAACTGAGTTTCATAGTCCCACCATCCCACATGCCCTTTTAACCTATTTTAAACCCATCCTCTGTCTTTCTCTATTTAAACACACATATCTCATTCAACTGCAGGAAAAGAAAATAGGGTATCAGATTTATACATTTAGTTGGGGTAATTATTTGTACTGTGCTAGATTTACACCTCAAAATTCTTTGAGTGCAAGACATACACACAGACACACACACACACAAATATATGGAAGCAACTGTGGAAGTAGAAGATGATGTTTTCTTTGCAGACTTAAGCAAACAAATCTCTCTTCTGATCATGGATGATGATGAAGACTCGCTTCATGATAATTTTCCATCTGTTAATCAGGTTCTTCATTGTTTACTCGCTTTGTTAATTGTTCGATATAAGAGACACCACGTCAAATATATGTGACATTAATTTTGATAAAGGCGTTGCCGTGCTTCTAGTTTCCATTTGGGTGCAATTTATTTACAATAAATACAGTATGGTACTCACTGGGTGAGTCTCACTCTGCCTAAAGGCATGGGCCTGATCAATGAGGCTCATCTTGTTGGACTTTTTGACCAAGTTGAAGATTTTGCTAAACCAATCATTTCTCTGTTTTTGAATATTTTTCAGGCCTTCACTCAGGCAATCCATCCAGCCACTCAAATGCCAGTTCTTCATCAGAAGACATGCACAAAAGAACGTAAAGGGACTGGGGTTTTTATTCCACGCTCTTCTCATCCAGGAAGGAAGAATAGGCAGGAAAGACATACTAAATTCCTCAGGCATTCTGATATCTCGAGAGGGCTTCCATATGTCGCTCACAATAAAAATAACTATAACGCTCCCATAAGATTCACTTTACCCTAGAGGATTTTAATTATTCCACTATTTATTTGCTCCCTGGATGTGTACAACTAATAAGGCAGGGATATTTAAGAATATTTAAATGATTGCGCGCAAAGAAACGTGGATTGATTTGTGCCTTTCTTGTACTGGAATTGTATGATTGGTTCCAAGGCTGGATGATATATAGACTTACCGTTCATATTTGGTTTAACTAAAAAGGTTGATAAAAAATTGAAGTAAAAGTTACCAATAGAAACTACACATTTTATTGAATTCACGCGTTTTATTAATTTTTTAACTATACATTCCTCAATTTTTATCAAAATTTTCTAAAAATCTGATTTTTAGCTAAAAAATCGAATAGGGGCATAGTGTAACCTGGCCATCTTCATTCAATGAGATAGATTTCTCAATAGGTTGAAAAAGAAAACATATTTTACTATTGTCTATTGACTGTAACCCTCCATTTGGGAAAAAAATTATAAGAATGTTTAATTTATAAATAGATAGAATGAGTTGTGAATAAATGAATAGTATTTGTCTATTTCTTAGAAAGTGCAGTTTAAAATGAAATTTAACTAATTATAAATGATTTATAAATTTTACCAAACGTTTATGTTTGGAAAGTATAAATGGTTTAAATAGAAATAGATAGAAATAATGCCATGTTTGATAGGGCAAGTTTTTTATGGAAGATAGAAATTTTTTTGTCATTTTTCACTTTTTAAAGTGTTTGATAGGAAATATTTTTTCAGGTAATTGGGTTTCCACATTTTCTTAGTTTGCCATATTTTCTTACTTTTGGCGGTAAATCAATTCTCACCACTTAGGTGGGAATTGGTTTTCTAGGTAGCTTTTTTTTTTTTTTAGTTATTTATTTTTGGCAATGGAAATGAATTATATTCCAAATTGTAACAAATTATATTCATTTAATGGACAATTTTCCTGGAAAATAAAGCCAAACGAATACGAAATGATCCAAATTTCAACATTTTTTAGGTGAAAAATTATACCAATCAAACACAATTAGTTAACATTCTCAGTAAAACAAGTTTTAGACAATTTAATTCCATAGAATTCATTTTCTTGTCACCTAAATTTTGTTCTTGCAATCAAACGGACCATAAGTGGTGAATAAATAGATAGTACCTGAAAATTTCTCAAAAATGTGTAAATGAAAAATGGCTAGAGTATTTATAAACATAGCCAGGTATATAAATAAATTTGTTTCGTGTCTCACAAACTAAAAATTAATAATAAAACTACACAATCAAGGTTTTTTCCTAACATATTTTGATAGAAATCATAGCTAATAGTCTCTTGTGTGACGTGATTGATCTAGGATAAAATATAATCAACTTCAATTTTGTAAAACTTTGTTTCGTAGAGGTGGCAACGAAATGAAAAGTCAATAATACTCTATAAATAACCTAAATATTTGTAAAATAACAATTCATTTTCTTAATGTAATGTACATCAATTGCACCATTAGTTTCTTTAGGTATCGTTTACCTTAAAACTTTCAACTAGAAAACAATTCTACCCATCAAATTAAGAAACCATGTTCTGCTTTAAGGAAATTTCAAGATTTATGCAAGAACACTTCAAGTTAGCATCATCAATAGATTTTAAGCTTCTCGTAATCAAATAAAAATTCAAAAGTATCATCATATTTATGAAATTGTTCAAATATATTTTAGAAAGATGATAATGCTTAATCTATGAAATAATTGACCCTGAAAGATTTTTCAAACATATTTTCAGACGAAGTCTCATTAAGTTGCTTTATTAAATGTATAATACGTTTTCACAAGATATCGGTTCAATTTATAATTCATTTGCAATCTCTTTAGCATAAATTATAGTTGATTCAAACTCAATTTCTCTATAACTTTAGAAAATGAAATAAGCCATTTTAAATAGTTTATAGCAACTTTAATATGCATGTCTTATGTTTGTAAATACTTGTTTATTCTGTTAATATTATTCAATATTTCATACCAAATAATCATTCCAAGCAAGAATTCAAAAAATAAATAATATTTTTAAATTTTCTTAAAATTAATCCATTAATTTTGATGAAACTTCACAAAAAACTATATGAGAGATTTCTTTAAATTTTTATTATTTTTTTTGCATTGACTTTTTCAGATTTTGTTAGATAGCAAAACACTACAAACTATAGAACTAGGTAATAGTTTAAATTGTAGGCCTATTTTATTTCTTAAAACAATGGGTGTGAAATGTTTGTGGAATGGGCCATTGTCGACCAAAGAGCTTGAAATGTGTTCAGATGACACAACTAAAAAAATAAAGGAAATATTTTGTTGATCTTTCAATTTTTTTGGGCCGGTCCGGGCCTGGGAAGTTGCTACTGGGTTGGGTTTTTAAAATTGGTTCAAAAGACAAGTTGTTGCTCATGCCTTTGCTAAAATACTATTTTCAAATTGCTTTGAAAATCTTTATGCTTCGTCGACGATATTGTAATTGATAATATCTCTAAAGGGGTTCATTGTTTCTTTGACTACAAGAAACATGATTATAAATGAATTATTGTGATGGTATAAATTTACTATTAATGATTCCCATCATGTGTTCCCCAGTGAATTACACGTACGATTGATTGCATTTGACAAAATGTTGGATCGAAATGATAGCCAAGATCCCCAGAGATTCTATTTGTTTGACAATTGAAAATGTTACAAGTATTCTACAAACATATTCATTTAGTTGCTGGTTGTCAAAGTCAATATAATTGTTAGATTCCATAACTTTTGAATAAAGCATGGAGGAAAAATGGCTTTATAACCTTTGAAGGGTTTTTTGGAAGAATAATGTTTCATGTACATAAGCATCATTCACAGGGGTTGTACATGTTCCACACAAAGGGGGTCCCACATGTATTTTTTTTTAAAAATAGTGTGGGCCCCCCTTGTGAGGAGCCTATGCAACCCCTATTAATAATTTTTCTGTACATGAAGCATTATTCTTTCTGGAATGCATTCCAAAAATTTTGGTGCTTCTTCATTGTGAACCCTCATCATTATGAGATTTAGAGATTGTGATTGTCGTATATCAGAAAAATGTTCATGCTCGAGTTAGATTTTCGATTAAAAAAATTGACTTCGTTTTTTGCACGAGAGACGTGTAGATTTAACATTATTGACGATCCCAAAGGGGAGTTGCTTTTCAAGTTTATAAACACAGCAAATTCTCTGTTATAGAAAAGGGAAGATTCTGATTATACATCCTCAACACAGAAGGGTTAATTTGCCTTGAAAATTGAAGTTCGGAGACTTAAACCCTAAATGTCAACCGAAAAGAATAGTTATGGACTCAAACATTGAAGCAATTTTCCCTCAGAAAAGTCACAATTTCAAGATCTTGTCAACAAAAATTGAGATTTTATGCCCTCTTTAAGAGCTGCAAATTATTTTGAACAAAATTCGCTTGTATAAACAGTTTAAATTTTAATTTTAATCCGCCCTACAGATACAGTTGGAAGTTTTTCATTCGACAGGGGCACAAAAAAAAAAAGTAACCAACCAGGAGCTGCTGACCTGTAAAATATCTAGGAGGATTTCTTCTGGGAATACAAAGATCTAATCTACAGTTTTTGACTTCTTCATATTCCTTATCGTCATGTGGAGATATTTTTCAGGTTCATGGTTAGTTTCACGCTCAAATAAGAAGATATCCTCTCTTTCTCTCTCTCAAATCTAATATTGAGTGAACAGTCCCTTTCTTTGTTCATTCTTTACTGAATTATTGAAAGGGTATCCTAAAAATTGAACCAAATGGATAAGCTTAAAAAATCAAGCGGAAATTAAGTGAAATCAGCCAAGATGACTTATTTTGTATAGTGGATTATTCAACATTAGATCAAATAAATGATATTTATACGATCCAATATTGTGAAATACTGGTTACTGAATGTCAACCCTTAAAAATTAGAACAATGTTACAGTTACATCAATGTTGACATTACTTTTGACAGCCCTCTCACATATATTTGGTGGGGTCCACGATTAAAATAATCGTGGGCCCCACCCATGGGAGAGAACGGTCAAATTTTACAGCAATTTTGACTATACATTAAGTATTTTTGTAAAAATTACAATCTTGACTTGTGTGCACGCTCTCTTTTGAAATGCTACATCTACAAGACTACAACTTTTATCCTATGATTTACATATATTTCGAAATGTATCATTTTCGAGATATCCAATGAAAAATTGCGATGGGGACATGTATACTTAAATTCTACCTTATAATGAGCACGTTTATGTGTGTCCCTGCGACTAGAGGCTTGGTGGGGTCTATGAATAAAAACTGGTAGATTTCAAATTACAATCACTGAACCTTTTTTTAAAGATTCCATTCTACAACTAAGCATGCCAAGTTATTTCTAATTATTATGTGTAGATAATCATTAATAATGGTATTTATTAAGTTACTTTTCCTCACTATTGGGAAAAAAATTTATTATCACATGCTTGTTGTTGGTTTCCCTTTTTCTTATTCATAAAACCACTCGTTTTGGCATGGTATGTTAATATCAAAATTAAGTAAAGAAAATAGAATTTAGGCGGGTCGGCCTCACCTCCAATAAAGAAACTTACATTGAGTCATAAAAGCATAAATAAAAGAGTAAAGCATCTTGTACATTTTTTTCTGACATCAAGCTTGACACCATATGTAAATTCAAATTGTGTTTAGCGGGAAAGTGTGTTGTTTTTAAAAATTGTCCATTGTAATGTCGACACGTGATACAATGTTAAACTTGATGTCAAAATTAGTGTACTTGTAGTATGATTGTAAATAAAAACTCATACTTTTTGTCATTATGCACATAGATATTTACTTGACGAGATGGTTGTCATTGTTTGAACTGACATTTGAGGATCCTAATATCGATTCGTTCCATATTTCATAACAAAGTAGTCCACCGATCCAATCATCTATTTTTCCATTAACTTAATCAAAAGCGTCCATTGCATAATCATGCCTACTTGTGCAATAAGTCAAAATGCATATCAATTCCCATATTTTGAATAAACAGTCTACAATATGAATGATGATATGACTTCTAAAATTTTTATTAGTTTGCTTGCTAATGTAACGTACAAAATATGTCCCCTAAGTATTGGGGAAGGTTTAATATTATTATTCTCGTTTCACCTTTTCAATTACAGTAATTATTCACTTTTTCTTTAATTGTTTTATAAGCAACTTTCTTGTAATGTTTATCTAAACAAGATAAGTGGAAGAAGAGAAGCAATAACGTACTCTGCAAATAAATTAGGACAAGAATGAAAGGAAATAGAATTTATTAATAATTGCTTTCACTTGACATTTACATACTGAAATGCGTGCACTATATATAATAATAGAAATAACAAATTTCCCTAAAAACTAGCTGAATGAAATCATGCACTACCACAAAATCTCAACAGCCACGTACACAACTAACAGACCTATTCTTATGCCATAAAATAATTTGACTTTGTTTAATATATTATTATAACATTGTCCCCCTTAAACTAAGTCGGGAAAAAAGAAACTAGTTATTCCAATTGCCTTCTTCAATTTGAGAAATGATTCTGTCTTCAACGGTTTTGTAAAGATATCTGCAACTTGACAATCACTGGAACAGTACTCAATGCTGATTTGTTTACTTGCAACCAATTCTATGATTTTGTGATACTTGATATCAATATGCTTGCTGCGACCATGAAAAACTGGATTCTTGGACAATGCAATTGCCGACTTATTGTCACAGAAAATAGTTGTAGGTGCATCCTGTTGATGTTGTAGAAACTCCAAGATTTTCCTCAATCAAATTGCTTGAGTAGCACAATTTGTTGCTGCAATATACTCTGCTTCTGCAGTTGAAAGTGTTACAACCTGCTGTTTCTTAGAAGACCAAGAAAATATAGCCGAACCAAGATAGAAGGCATATCCCGATGTGCTTTTTCTGGTTTCAATATCTCCAGCCCAATCATTGTCTGTGTATCCAACAAGTTTAACAACTTCATTAGTAGAGTAAAAAATCCCATCATTACTTGTACCTTTGATATATCTCAGAATTCGCTTAGCTGCAGCCCAATGTGATTCTTTTGGTTCTTCCATAAACTTGCTAAGTAAACCAACTCCAAAGGAAATATCTGGTCTTGTAGCAACTAGATACCTCAAACTCCCAATCAAGCTTTTATAAGCTGTAACATTCACATTCTTACCACCTCGCCTTTGGACAATTTCATCTTTTCAGCTACGGGATTTAAAACTAACTTGCAATCCTTCATATTGAATTTCTTCAAAATGTCACAAGCGAACTTCTTTTGTGAGATAAAAATTCCATTGTTCATCTGAGAAACCTCAAGTCCAAGAAAGTAACACATTAGACCCATATCCGTGATTTCAAATCTGCTAATTAATGCCTCCTTGAATTCTGAGATTAGCTTCAAATTATTTCCAGTAAAAATGAGATCATCCACATAAAGACATATTATAACATCTCCAAATTCAGTGTATTTAACATACAAAGCATGCTCATTAGGACATCTCATAAAACCATTTTCAACAAAATAGGAGTCTATGCAACTATACCAAGCTCTCGGTGCTTGTTTTAAGCCATATAGAGCTTTCTTCAACTTGTAAACTTTATTCCCTTCCCCTTTCCTCACATATCCTGCAGGCTGCTCAACATATATTTCTTCTTCCAAAAACCCATTCAAAAATGCAGATTTAACGTCCATTTGATGCAATTTCCAATTGTTTTGAGCAGCAATAGAAATAAGCATGCGTATTGTATCAAGTCTACTTACTGGAGCAAAAACCTCAAAATAGTCAATACCTAGTTTTTGCTTGTAACCCTTTGCTACCAACCGTGCCTTGAAACGGTCAACTTCACCATTAGACTTGTACTTCGTTTTGTAGATCCACTTTACTCCAATTGGCTTTTTTTCTGGAGGTAAGTCTGTTAACTCCCAAGTACCATTTTTTTCAATGGCATGTATTTCCTCATCCATCGCCTTAAGCCAATGAGTTTCTGTAGCAGCATCCTCAAAAGATATAGGATCATAATCTGCAAAAAGAGCAAACTGAACAATCTCTTCATCAGACAAGTCATTATCATTACCCAAAGCATAATCCTGCAAGCGAGCTGGTAAGTGATGCTCGCGTTGCGATCTTCGAACTGATGATTCAGGCGAAAAGGGAGATTGAACATCATCTGGAATAGGCTGTTCATCAATACTGGGAATAACAGGAACAACAACTGAACTTTCTTCTTTAGCAGACCAATCCCAAACACCATATTCATCAAAAGTGACATCACGGCTTATAACTATTTTTTTGGTTTCTGGATTATACAATTTATAAGCCTTTGATGTGTCACTATAACCAATAAAAATGCACTTCTCACCTTTATCATCAAGCTTCTTCCTCAACTGATTCGGCACATGTGCATAAGCTAAGCAACCAAAGATTTTAAGATGTCTGATAGAAGGCCTTCTCCCACTCCAAGCTTCCTCAGGTGTCTTATCCCGAACACTTTTAGTTGGACACCTATTTAACACATAAACAGTACAAGCAACAACTTCTGCCCAGAAAGACTTGGGCAAATTTTTAGACTTCAACATGCACCTTACCATATCCAAGACAGTTCTATTTTTTCTCTCAGCCACTCCGTTTTGTTGTGGAGTGTATCTAGCTGTCATGTGATGTTGAATCCCGTGCTTTTTTAAGAATTAATCACAAACAATATATTCCGTGCCTCTATCAGTTCTTAAGATTTTAATTTCAAAACCACTCTATTTTTCCACAAAGGACTTAAACTGTTTGAAAACATCACATGCATCTGACTTTTGCTTCAAAAAATAAATCCATGTTTTTCGACTTAAATCATCAATAAATGTAACAAAGTACTTACTACCTCCATGTAATTGAACCTCCAGTGAGCATAAATCAGAATGAACAATCTCCAACTGCTTTGTGGCTCTCCATGACTTACCCACGGGAAAAAGTTCTTTATGTTTCTTCCCAATCACACAAATCTCACAAACACGATCAGGAATATTAACAACAGGCAAATCAGAAACAAGCTTCTTTCTTGCAAGATAGTTTAACCCCGAGAAATGAAAATGCCCAAACCTCATATGCCATAACCAATTATCATCAGGAATCTCAGAATTAAAGTAAGAAAGAAATGCATGATGGAGTTTCAAAGGAAATAGTCGATTTTTAGTCATATTTACTTTTGCTATGAAATTTCCTTTAGCATCTGTGATGGTACAACACCCTTGAGTGATTCTCATGTCATAACCCTTTTCTGACAATTGCCCCATACTCAACAAATTTTGGTGAAGTTCAGGAACAAAAAAAACATCGGATATAAAATTGTGTGTACCATCTTTCAATTGAATTGAAATTTTACCTTTTCCCAAAATTGGCACTTTTGTCTTATTGCCAAAAGTAACCTCAGACCGGACAGATTCATCCAACTCAGAAAATAATTCTTCCTTCCCACACATATGGTTACTACATCCAGTATCCAAAAACCATCTGTTCTCATCTTCAGGCAAAACATTACTAGCCAAAAACAAAGTTTCAGATTCATTAGAATGCTCACCAGGCTCACCAGAATTTTCAGCAATGTTAGCTTGATTGTCATGATTGTTTTTCTTATGCCAGCAATCAGCAATCTTGTGCCCATACTTGCCACAATTATAACAATGAAATGGAAATGTATCTTGCTTGGCATTATCTCCACCTCTTCCTTGATTTGAGTTACCACGTCCTCTCCCTCTAGATCCTCCTCTTCCTCTTCCACGACCTCTACCGGATCCTCCTCCTCTTTGATTAAAGCCAGTCGTGTTAAGATTGACTTGACTCTTCAAAGCCTCTTCTGCTAGTGGCTCTGACTTTGCTTCGATCCTTTCAATATGACTTTCTACCATACCTTTCAATTCTGCAATTGTTAGTGACTCAATATCATGTGATTCTGTTATTGAAGAAACCACGTGATCATACTTCAACGGTATGGTTCGAAGGACCTTCTCAACCACAGCTCCTTCTTCAATCTTGTCTCCATATAATCTCATCTTGTTCACAAGATCGGTAAGACGGCAAAAATACTGCTCCACCGTCTCTGTAGAGGTCATCTCACATCGATCGTACAACCTTCTCAATGACTGCAACTTGGATTTTTGTGCTCGATCTACTCCTTTGTATGACACCTTCAAAATTTCCCACGCCTCTTTTGCCGTGCTGGCTTTGGCTATCTGCCCAAAAACAGAGTAATCAATACCCTGATGAATTTGTCCCAACGCGAGTTGATCTCGACGTTGAGAGTTTGCATCAGCACCTTCTGCAAGACCAGGCTCAATGAGGTTCCAAAGATTTTGAGCTTTTAGGTGCGTGGTCATCATTATCTGCCAATAATTGTAATCGAGCTTCCCATCTAATTTAGGACCAGACCAAACAATATTAAAATTGTTTGCCATATTTCACAACCTCAAAAGTATTTCGGGATTGGAAGGTTGACCGGCTCTGATACCAATTGTAATGTTTATCTAAACAGGATATGTGGAAGAAGAGAAGCAATAATGTACTCTGCAAATAAATTAGGACAAGAATGAAAGAAAGGAGAATTTATTAATAATTGCTTTCACTTGACATTTACATACTGAAATGCGTGCACTATATATAATAATAGAAATAACAAATTTCCCTAAAAACTAGCTTAATGAAATCATGCACTACCACAAAATCAACAGCCACGTACACAACTAACAGACCTATTCTTATGCCATAAAATAATTTGACTTTGTTTAATATATTATTATAACATTTCTGAAAAGTCGAATCTTAGTGCTGAAGAAGATTTATGGAGAGAGGACAAATTAACGACGTGAGGCATCGAGGCGGGCGTTAAGCAAGTGTTCAATTTCAATTGGTTTTCACCTTTCCTTTTTCTTTTTCTTTTCTCTCTCTCTCTCTCTCTCTCTCTCTCTCTCTCTCTCTCTCTCTCTCTCTCTTTTCTTTTTAATTTTTAATTTTGGGTCATTATAAGCACAAAACGTCTCCACCTTTCAATATTATTATGCAAAACGTCCTTATCTTTTATTTTTTTTAACACTTTCACCATTAATTACAATTACTTAACCTTTTTTTAAAGATTTCATTCTACAACTAAGCATGCCAAGTTATTTCTAATTATTATATGTAGATAATCATTAATAATGGTATTTATTAAGTTACTTTTCCTCAATATTGTGGAAAAAATTATTATCACATGCTTGTTATTGGTTTCCCATTTTTTAATTCATAAAACCACTCGTTTTGGCATGGTATTTTAATATCAAAATTAAGTAAAGAAAATAGAATTTAGGCGGGGTTGGCCTCACCTCCAATATAGAAACTTACATTGAGGGCCCCCAAAGCACATCTCCAAATGGTAAAAGAGGAAGGTGGAAAAACTTCAGCTTTGGTTGAGGCTGTCGCGTCAAAAGTTCGAATCCTGAAATATGAATTTAGCACTTGGGTAAGTGCAAGTGTACAAGCAACCTTCTACCCTATACCCTTGTAGGCATAACTTGCGATTTACCTCCTTCACTAAGACCCAGTGTAGGGCAGGTAGGGGTCGTTAAGGATGCGGCTCATCCAAAAAAAAATGAAACTTACATTGAGTCATAAAAGCATAAATAAAAACTACATTTTATGTGCTAGCATCGTACTTCATGTCATTATGCACATAGATATTTACTTGACGAGATCGTTGTCATTGTTTGAACTGACATTTGAGTATCCTAATATCAGTCGATCCATATATCAAAACAAAGTAGTCCACCGATCCAATCATCTATTTTTCCATTAACTTAATCAAAAGCGTCCATTGCATAATCATGCCTAGGAGTGGGCAAAACCCAAACCAACCCGAGAAAACCGACCGACCCGACCCAAACCGACCGGTTTGGGTCGGTTTTTTGAAATTTTTGGGCGGGTTTCGGGCTCGGGTTGGGTAATCGGGTCGGGTTGGTTCAGGTCATGGGTTAGCAACCCAAACCCGATAGAAACCGACCCGACCCGACCCGAAACCAAAAAAAAAAACGTCTTCAACAAAACCCTAAAGCCTAAAGAGTAAAGGGGCAAGTCCACACTCCACTGTCCAGCGCAGCCACAGACAGAAAGTGCTCCTCTCTCCGTCTATCGCCAGCGATCTGCTCTCTCGCTCAAATCCCAACCCTTCCCCACCCACCAACGAACCCGGAACCACCGATCCGAGAGGACCGAGACCACTCTTAAGGTATTCATCTTTTCTACAAATATTTTTTTTCCCATTTTTAGAAGATTTTTCAAGTGCAGACCAATATTCACGATTCAATCATTTCGATTGTTGTTTCCCTATTTACTTTGAATGATTGGTCTCTGTGCTTATGAAATTGAGATTTCGTATATATTTAGAACTTTTTTGTACAAATTTGTTATATTGATTGTGCTTGAATTTAGTTATTATATTTTTCTGCATTGTTGTGTGGGTAATTTAATTTTGCTTCGACTTGTTAAAAAGAAAATTGATGATTCAGATGGATAGTCTTTAAATTTAACGGGGACAAATCATTTAAGTTCAAATGCAACTTCAATTCCAATGTACTTTTAAGCAGTCAAGGAAAAAATCAGTGAAATTACCAAACTCTAGTTGAAGATTGAATCCTTTACTAACTGACTTGTTAGTAAATTTTTTTTTAGAAAATCCATCTGCACATGAAATCTTGGAAGAAAATAATGTTGAAAAACAAGTTTCTGTCCCCAGTGAACATGTACTATATTTATGTAGCTCTTAGTAGTTTCTGCACTCGTTTTGGGATACATATTTCTGGGCAATTTTAAGGAAATCTTAATATGTTGAAGTCTGGCTATTCCTGACTATATATGTTGAGCTTTCAGCTATAGTTTTGGTTTACTAATATGGTAGTTTTAGCATGTTTGTTATATTAATTAAGGTCTTGTACTTCATGATTTGGAATGCCAGTTTTCAGGGAATTTCTTTTAGTGAAGAAGCCATTACAGAAGTGAAAAGCATGCTAGATGAACATGCAGCAGAAGAAAGACCTTGCATCTGTGTCGCTGGAATTTTCAGTAATGCCATCAGAAGAAAGAGCTTCAAAGACATTGTATAGTTTGCTACTGACAAAATTCATTTCAGAGGCACTTCGAAGCAAGGAAGCTGTCTTGAGCATTTCATTGCCCTCCTGTTGGAATGTTTCTTCAACTGGTTCTTTTTTCTCGTTCTTTTCAATTGCAGAAGATGTTTTAGTTACTCTCATTGTGCTGCCTTTCTCTTTGATGGATTGCACTATTTTATTTTTCAAGTTTATTGACACCGAATGGCTATATTAATGTTATTTTACATCAAAAAATTGGATGATTTTTATTTTTATTTTTATGCAATATGTTTATCTAAAACCGACTAACCCAACCCAACCCGACCGACACATAATTGGGTTGGGTTGGATTGGGTTTCAACATTTATATGGGTTGGGTTGGGTTGGATTTCGAACAAACCGACAATGTTGGGTTGGGGCAAAAACCGATCCAACCCAACCCACGCCCACCCCTAATCATGCCTGCTTGTGCAATAAGTCAAAATGCATATCAATTCCCATATTTTGAATAAAAAGTCTATAATATGAATGATGATATGACTTCTAAAATTTTATTAGTTTTCTTGCTAATGTAACGTACAAAATATGTCCCCTAAGTATTGGGGAAGGTTTAATATTATTATTCTCGTTTCACCTTTTCAATTACAGTAATTATTCACTTTTTCTTTATTTGTTTTATAAGCAACTTTCTGAAAAGTCGGATCTTAGTGCTAAAGAAGATTTATGGAGAGAGGACAAATTAATGACGTGAGGCATCGGGGCGGGCGTTAAGCAAGTGTTCAATTTCAATTGGTTTTCACCATTCCTTTTTCTTTTTCTTTTGCTTTTTTCTTTTTTCTCTATCTCTTTTTATTTTTAATTTTGGGTCATTATAAGCACAAAATGTCCGTATCTTTTATTTTTTTGACATTTTCACCATTAATTACACATTTGGATTAAAGGGATGTTTTGAACAATTAAATATTTAGTTAAAGGTAAAAATGGTAAAAAATGAAAGTTGGAGACGTTTTGCACGATAATTGCAAAAAGTAAAGACATTTTATGCTAATTACCCTTTTAATTTTTTTTTTATCAAGTTTAGCTTTGGTGATCCCTGGTAAGTCACTAGCCATTTTATTATCGATTTTATTGTTTTTCTAGTAATGAAATAAAGCCCTTGTTTGACAACCAATATTTGGAAAAAATAGAGTTTTGAATAGTATTTTCAAGTGAATGTGTCATGAAAAAATAAGAAAAAATTTGGAGTTTACGTGCACAATATTTTATTGTGTGAATCTGTAATTAAAAATGAGAGTGTAAAAAAAAAAATTTAAATTATGATTGTCAAACAGCGACAAAATATTGCACATTCCGTAGACATTGGATGACGGGCGAGAAAACAAAGGCAAGCGCATCCTCAAAGTCTCTATGCCCCGTCGAGTAAAAGAAGACTAAATAATTTCTTAAAAAATAATAAAGAGTAATTACTACCTACTAATGAAGGTAATAGATAATATGCTTTTCATGTCACCCCCACTTTATGATCTTTCCTAGTTAGCAAGACCTTGTCTACATCACTTCTTCAAATCAGTGAGCCCATTTTAAAACGTACAAGTGAACCCCACTATGTATCATCTTCTTTGATTATACTTGGACCAACTCACACTTTTTCTTTTGATTGTTAATAGTGGCAATACAGGTTGCATGTTTGAGTTTTTTAGAGGATTGTTATTGATTAAAAGATGCTTGTTATTGATTTTTAAAAGAGTAATGTTATTCATTCCCAAAGGAATTACAAACACAGTCTAGGTGTCTCTAAATGATACGTTAAATGAAAGGTAAATTAAATGACTTATTTAATTTCACTTATCATTTAATGCCACATTAACGCCACCTATACTGTATTTGTAACCACGGTGAGGATGAATAACATTACTTTTTTTAAAATCTCTGATGAATCTGATCACTTAAAATTTTTGTACAATACGTAAGACCTTGTTACGATTTCGGTACAACTTGATCACTTCTTATGTGCCCATTGTGTTCAATTATTAATAAAGACAATCAGAATAATAATCAAGTCCATGTATACGTAAAATCTGGTTGCCACCATGTACTAAAACTAAACCAACCCATTTTTGTTATGATACTCAACAAATTAACACAAAATAGAGAGAATAGAAAGCGATGCAAGTACAAGATTTTTAACGTCTAGATGAATTACATTAATTGCTTTTATAGTGGGATTTTAACACAGAGTCGTAATTGTTTATATTTCTTTTCAATCTCAACCTCATTTCATTGTCATTTTCTTAAACTTTATTTTCCTACAATTTTTCGTTTGATTCGATATTTCACGATATGAATATCCATTTGGATCGATTTCAAATTTTTTTAAAAAAACTTAAAATGTAATAATAATAAATATATTGTCGATTAAGTTAAAATATAAAAATGGCTTTATGGCTCGACTCGGCTAAACCTTTTTTTTTTTTTAACGTTTGATTAGTTTTTTTCAATTTCTTTAGGTTTATCAGTTATTTATTTTGAGTTTTTTTTCCTATTCTTTTGTTTAAAAATTGATTAGAGGTTTATGAAGTAATTGACAATGACTGTTCTATCGGGAATTCGTAAGAAGACATTTTTGATAACTAGAGATTGTGGTGGAAAGTGAGCCTCGATTTCTTCAATAACTGTGGGTGTGATTTTTTTCATCTCCATATTTAATGTTACCTCGAAACATTTATCGACTTATAAGAAAATTTTATGTAACTAATATTTAACATAAATATATTTTTTAAATACCTACGCTATTACGTAGTCAACTACATCATGGCACGTGTCTTACACGTGCTTCTCACTAGTATATACATAAGATCCACAACTATAACTCACTTATTATCCATATATTTTGTGGAACTTAGTACTTATAAGCACTATCAAATATAATAATGTCCAAAACTTTACAATTCAACTTAACAAACAAACACTTGAGAATTATACATAGAATTACTTGTGTGAGCGCTTTCATATAATTTTTTCCACATTTCAAATTTCATAAGATTATGGTTTCTACACTAAAAGAACTGAGGGACAAAATGAATGAAGTAAATAGCAATTAGCCCTCGTTTTGAAGTTTGAACTAGGTTTGTCATATCTAAGAATAGTCTCTGCTTTTGTTTCCAGGGTTTGTTTATACTGTAACAAAACAATGAATAATACACACACACACACAATGAAAAAGAAAATAATATTTTACTGACCACTTGTCATCAATTCTCTCTCTCTCTCTCTAAAGAGTTATTCAGAGCCATATGCCATTTGTCAGATGATTTTGGCCACTTATTTGACAGTTACAACGTTAGTAGGAGATTGGGGTGCAAAAATTGACTGTTTGACATTATGTCAAAAAAGTGGACAAAATATTCATTCAATGTGGCATTATTCTTCAAACAATCAATCCTTCCCAATGAATGGATGAATTAACTCCACGATCAGGCCCTTCCTATCACTTGTAGTGAACAACTTTTAGCACTGATTTCACTGTTTCCAACTTTTAGCACTGATTTTTACACCCCTCTAATAATTGTACAAGTGAGTTTTCCCTATTTTGTAACCTTTTTAACTCACAATTTCCCCTTTTTTTACATCCGTTATCCTTGTTGGAAACAGTGAAATCAGTGAAAAAATTAGTGGGCCACACACTAATGCGTGGGGTGTAAATTTACACCCCTCTAATGACTATAAACATAGTATTTCTCTACAAAATATTTAGTGGGAAGATGCACAGGCGATATTTAAAGAAAGAAAATGAAATCATTTATCACTGTCTAGTTATATTTAATATTAGGGTTTTGCCATACTTACACAATTCAATGTACATTAATGGTATACATACCCTCACATGAAGGGGGACTCAATTATGATATACTCTCTCCGTCCCAATTATATAGGCATGTTCGTTTTTCACACGGATTAAGAAAGCTTCTTTAATGTCGTTGAAAAATTAATTTTTGTCAAGATCTTTAGTAGTTTACTCATATTTAATTTTCAGTATATAAAACTAAATTGTTCTTGGAACTAATAAAAAATTTGAAAAAGAAGAAGAAAATGAGAGTTTTTCCACGTTTTCAAAAAGTGAGAAATGTGTATATTTGGATGATTTCAAGAAGTTGGTATATTAAGTGTAGATTTAATAAGGGTATATTAGTAAATGAACACAACAAAATATTTTACATTAGGAAACATACCTATATATTTGGGAGAAGAGAAAAAGGAAACTCAACATATATAATTGAGATGGGAGAGTATTATATTTTCAGAAATGCTGATTGTACAGCTGTTTCGCGGGTTTTTGCTCGCTAACAATTAAAAAGGAATCAGACGATTGTGTAAGGGACAAACCTCTTGGAACAAAATCCCAAAAATGAGTATTTATTGAATATGAAGATTACAGTTTGGACACGAACAAGATTCCTCAATATCTGGGCGTTCAGCAGGTTTTGGCGACGATGTACCTTTATTTTTTAGCTTTCATCATATTTAATGACATTTCTAGTTGGGCTTTTACCCTGATCTCCCTAGATGAGCTTCTTCTCTTGGGCCATTTCTTCTCTTGGACCATTTGAGTTGGGCTGAATATTTTGTGTGTCAACAATTACCCCCTAATATGGTGGAATTAATTTTAATTTTCGCCATATTCATCTTCGTGTCTTCCAGCAATGTTTGAAATTTCCAATGTTTTTCAATCATCACTTTCTTCGATTTGTCGGAACGGTGTGACGTTACAACCCTTCTAAACCCAAAAATCATACCACTTCGTTGCATCACTAAACCACGTCTTCATACTTCGCGTCTTCTCCCCATTATTTTACTGTTCATCGTCTTACTTCTCCTCTACGTTTCTCAAGCAAACTTAGTCGAACTCATTTTTTGCATTCAATGGCGACCTCTCAAACTCGTTCGGACTCCCCTTTTGGTTTCGAAGACTTCCAGAATCTCCTTACCAGGCTGTATGTAAACCCTTCTCGTCTTGCACCAGTTAACCCAGACCGGAATGAGTTTTATCTTGGCCCAATGTTTAATAATGCTGCGTCAATAGAGAAAGTGGCGGTGGGTCAAGTATTCCCTTGCACGGAAAACCTCCCTTTTCTGAACTCGCTACCATTGAAGCCCATCCAGGAGCGAGGTATTCATACTTGGCCTAAAGTTGATTCTTCTTTTCGTTTTTGGCATGCACGTCTGGTAAAACATGGGCCCACAAAAGCACTTTTTGATCGTGCGCGGATTTCTGATTTGTTGGAGATTACCCTCCATCTCCTAATTTATGATTCAGTACTTTTTCCAATCGCGCTGAGTTTTTGGTCTTCAGAGTATAATACTTTAGTTTTTCCTCTTGGCCCGATGTCCATTACCCTGAGGGACGTAGGGGCTTTAGTAAACCTCCCACCTTTGGGCGATACCATATTTCCTAATATCTTGGTTACTAGTGCTGCTCCGAAATTTGACAAGAAAATTACTGAGTCGTATTCGAGTATGCAAAGCCTTTACACTGCTTCTGTTTCTGAACCTAACGATGCTGAGCGTGTAGCTTTCCTCCACGTTTGGCTGTGTAAATATATCCTCTGCGTCCCTAGTTTGAAGCCTTCTACGAGCTATTTGCCCATATCACATGAACTAGCATGTGGTCGACCCCTGAATTTATGTTCATTCCTTTTGGCCGCCTTTTATAGAGGCATTGCCTCCCTCCAATTTCAACTAAAGAATAATGCCTCTCCCACAGGCAGTGGACCTCTTTGGTTGGCCCAATTATGGTTGAGGGCGTATTTCCCACAACTTGGTACTGTACCTTCTCCTTTTAGGTCAGTTGCCTGCTATGTGTTATTCATTCATCAATTAGACCCTGTAAATATGTCTGCCAGAGAAATTTTCACATTCTTTTATACACTGAACTCCATTCCTTCATTCTTTCCTTTTCCTACTCATCAAATCCCCATTTTTGTTCGTCCTCCTTCTACCATGGATGAAGCAGTTGCATTTTTGCCTATGTGGGTTGAATTTTTGGTTGGGAGAGAGTTGTTTCATGATATCGTGACAGGGACAAATGCTAAAGCTGGGGTTGACATATATGCTCCTCATTTCTTTGCTCGTCAGCTTGGTTTCGGCCAAACTTGGCATGTTCCTCCTTGTTATTCCAAGAATATCACAGAGCGTTTTCACCTTATTAATAAGGTTGAGGCTGGAGCTATTGATGCTCGCAATAAACGCTTGGCTGAGGGCTTTTCTTTTGTTCCCTTCAATTCTACTACTATTACGCATCCTCTTTTCGACTAATTGTTGCCATCTGTGAAGCGTAGGCTTTTTTCAGTCAATGCTAATTGTACTTTTCATTCATTGGATCGTTCAGAGACTCTCCCTTCTTCCCCTATTCTTACTATTCCTTTGTCCATCAAGGGCCCTTCTAAGTCACCATCAGTTTCCCACAAACGTTCAAATCCTCCCTCTGCTTTCCTAACTATCCAGGTTATTATTGCCAAAGGTGTTTCTAGCCGGAAATGGCCAGCTGCAGCTTCTCCAGTCTTGCAAGGTGACGCTGGAGATGATGGTGGTAATGATGTTGATGTTCCCCTCATCCACAAAACAAAGGTAATGACTTTGTTTAACCATGACCTTTTAATCTTTATGAACTGCTGCTTCATTTGACTGTTCCATTTGATGGTTTCAGAGAGGCTCTTCTTCTCGTTCAGAAGCGTTAGTCACAGACTCTCCTGCTCCAACTCCCACAGTTGCAACTATCTCAACTGGATCATCTAATGAAGGGATTCCATCCAAAGAACAACCTTTAGTGCCAGAAACTTCATCACAATCTCTTGAGGCATTGCAGACTTCCCAGGACGTCCATCCCCCAATTATTAAGCTAGCAGGTTGGATGTCTCTTGGCACTTTCAATCTATTTGTTGATTTAGCAGTTTTGACTTGTTTTCCTCTGTGTGTATCGGCGTTCCCACAAACCTGCCCGTTGCAGTAAGTTCGTCCTATTCAGAGAAAGGGAAGTTTTCAGGAATGATGGGACCAATTGATGATGATCCTGAGCATCCGAAAGTCGCTGATGAGGTATCTTATATTCCTCCTTCACTCTTTTGGACTTTGCTTAATTGATCTGTGGTAATGACATTTTAACATTGGCATTCTCTTTCAGTGTACTAATACCGTTGTGCGCTCCATTCAAGACTTGCTTTTCTCTTGGGAAAAAATGGAAGCATCCCGCCTTTCTTCCGGCCATCCTTCAGACTCCTCTGAGGTAAACATGGACATTCTTAGACAATCAATGCTTAAGTATGTTGCCTTCATGGATATGGATGTTCACACGGCCAGTGCTGTTACACAGAAGGATAAATTAGATCTTTTGAGCACAAAGTTGGCACAAGCACTTATGCTTCCGTCGCTCAATGTTTCTCTGAAATTCAAGGCGACGTTGAGGGCCATTTATTCTGAAGTCCTTTCTCTGTTGGCTAGATGTGCCGAATTGAAAACCAAAAGTACTCAGTACCTTCGTACTTCTTCTGAAAAATAATCTTTGCTCCAGGAGATCAACAAGGTCAAGACTGAGTTGAGCGAACTCTCTTCTGAAATTAAGGCTGAAGATTCTTTAATGATGACCTTGGCTGCAGAGATGAAGGTGCTTCAAGCAAGGATGGATGATTGCAAGACCAGGATGGCTGCTAAATAGCGTAATGCTTCCCAAGGGTAGAACGGATCAAATCATTAGTTGAGCGTTACCAACAGCTGAAAGTGGATGAAGAGGTTGTGACCGACATAAATACTGCTTCTCAAAGGCAGGATGAGGATTGGGCGAATCTTAGGGAACAGATGCGATCTGTTTGGGGTGAACTGTAATTGAGAAATTTTGATGTCCTTTTCTTTGTAAATTCATGAACTATTCATCATAGTCACTTTTCGACTGTAGCAGCAGTATTTGCCTTTAATGAACACTTGTTTTGTATGCTCGAATATTAATTGACGTTCCTTTTTTTAAATCGTCAAACCCCCAAGCACTTAATTATTTTTTATGCTAACATTCATGCATATCAATTTCCTCACCCTTCAGATTTTTGGGCCATTTAATGTACGTGGCCTTTCATATCCTGACTCTTCATATTCGTTCCCTTATAAATTCATTTGTGCCTTCAACACTTATCATCCACATTCGTAATTCCTCTTCAAGAATCATCTTGCTGCCATTATCCAGCATCTCGATACTTTCTCCAATTTCACTTTTCCGTGGAAATAAATCAGTTGATCCATCATGTGTGTCGTCCAACTTGACACGCCTGTTGGTATAGGAGATATAGGAAATGTTTCTTGGCCGGCGGCAAAATTCTTCCCATCTATCGATGGTGGGAAGGAACGTTTCTGGACCTTTTGCTCGCCATTGCAGCAATGCTTTTGGGGATGTGGCTAGTTTCAGTCCACAATTTTCATATTCCGTTGATGTAACCAATATTTTCTTAATAAAAAGTTTTATTTGGACGTATTTCGACCTTTTTTTTTTATTTGGTTATCATCGCTCAGTAGAACTTTCATGTTTAAGTTTTTATTTGTTCGTCTTCCCATAAGGATGGAACATATTTCTTCAAGTATTTGCCATTGATAAAACTCACGTGATTAGTACCATCTAAATCTTCTAAATGGTAGGCTCAATTAGGCAAAACACTTTTCACGTTGTATGGTCCTTCCCAATTTGGCGACCATTTACCGTACTTTGGATCTTTACTATCCAAATGGAGTATTGTTTTCCAAACTAAATCGCCCAAATTGAAGGACTTGGCTATAACCTTTTTGTTGTAAAACTTAGCCATTTTCTGTTTCTGGACTTGCAATCTATCCAGAACATCCAACCTTAATTCGTCTAATTCCAACAAATTTTGGACGAGTAACTCTGCGCGTTCGTTGTCGCTCAAGTTGTTTTGTGAACATACTCTCATTGACTACACGTTGATTTCTACAGGTAGCACTGCATCTTGCCCGTATGTTAGCTGAAAAGGGGTAACTTTAGTGCTTGTATGTAGCGACGTTCTATAGGCCCACAAAACTTGATTTAAACACTCGTGTCAATCTCTGGCGTTTTCACTTATCATCTTTCTTACGATGTTCTTAAGAATCTTATTAGATGATTCAGCCTGACCGTTGGATTGAGCGTAATAAGGCGTGGAATTTACCAATTTGGCCCCAAATTCGCTCAAAAATTCCTTCACTTGATCCCCATTCAAGAAAGTCCCATGATCCACCATCAGGGTTTGTGGGATACCAAACCTATAGATAATATAATGGCGAATGAACTCTATAACACTTTTCTGGGATATCTCTTTTAGAGGAATAGCTGATAAGTGTGGAAAAACACACTTATTTGGCACTTTTCTGTATTTAATTAGAATTGATCTTGAGTTTATTTTTGTGCATAATTATGTAATTTTCATGTTTTTAGGCTAAAACCCCGAGAAGAAGAAGAATTGCGCGAAAAGGAGAAGAAATGGACTAAAAATGGACAAAAAGGTGAAGTTGGGGACCAAATTGCATAAGCCCAAAAGTTGGAGGACTTGAAGTGTAATGTATAAAGGGCCTAACTGAAATGAAGGTCAAAAGTCAAGGGCCAAATTGTACTAAATCAAAGTAGAGGGACCATTTTGCCACTTTACAAAAGTTTAGGGACCTTTGTTGCAAATTTACCTAGATATTTCCATAACTTAATCTCTAAGTTATCAAAAATATCTTTCCCATATAACCAAGGTGGCTGGCACGTTTTTTTGGCATTTAGATAGAATAGGATATTTTTTATTTTTAGTTTTTATTAGTTTAGTTTTCTTTTTTTTTTTCTCTCTTCTTCTTCTTCCTTTTCTTTTCTTTTTCTTTCCTTTTCTTTTGTGTTCTTGGCTCATGGAGGAGAGGAAATCATAGAGCAAAAGGGAGATTACTATGAAGGAATTGACAAAGAATTTGGGGAAGATCAAATTGAGCTTCAAAAAAGGGGTTATCTATACTTTGATTTCTCTATTTTATTTGTCAAACTTGTAATGAATATGTTTATATATCTCCTTTGTTATTATATCTATAAAATGAGCTAAATATTGTTGTGTTGGAATTTATGAATTGAACTTAACCTAGTTGTTTCATTGATTATCGATATATCTACATGTTTAGTGATAAATGCAGTTGTTATCAAAATCATAGTGTATCGATCATCATGTTTAAGATGATTTCATTTTTGTGACGACAAAATGAAATTATTAGGTTTTACATCATTTTTGGTGACGCTTAAATGACTGTAATTAATTTTAATGTGATTGTTGCAAAATAGTTGCATTTAATAGACCAAAGTGTTCTATTCATCTAATTGACAACTAGATGAAATTATTAGGTAATTATTTGTGACTGTTGAACAATGATTGCATTAATTAGATCGAAATGATTGATACCTCGGATTTGCATTAGTGTATCTTTTGCGCGTTTAGGTGATATAGAGATATACACCTACTCTGAGTGACCCGCTGAGTATTTTCACAGAAATTCATGCAATTGGTCAACTTTGTATCGACATAGAAATATGTGGTATGAACTGACTAATTAGGGTTAATATTCGCTCGAAAGAGGGTATTAGCTAAAACAGGAGAATTGGGTCTAACTATCGCATTTTGATAATATGCATCAGCACATAATTGGTTCGAGATCAATGAAACAATAGGTTAAGCGAAATCGTAAATTCCAACCACACTTTTCCCTCCGAAATATGCCAAGACACCTTTATTTTCTTATTTTGTAGACTGTTAGTTTTAAATCTTATTTTTAAATGTGTGTGTGTTTATTTTTGTCGTTAGAATTAAAATCGATTAAAGTTGTGTAATCCAAAGTATACATTCCTCGTGGGATCGACAATCCGGACTCTTAAGGTCCACTTTATTACTTGAACGCGACCCGTGCGCTTGCGGTACGATTTTCAGCGAACAAGTTTTTGGCGCCGTTGCCGGGGAATGTTTTTACTTTGATTACCACTTTAGTTAATTTTAGTTTTAACACTTTTATTTATTTATTTTTATCTGCTTTTATTTTTGGTTATTTTGGCTAACCCCCGTACTACTAATCTCTCTTGTGTTTGTATTGTCTTATTGTACTTTTCAGAGATTTACTTAATTCTAACTTGGTACAGTACTTGCCAAGATGGATGAAGAGGACATGCTTGTAGGAGATTACAAATACTGTGATGGATTCCAGAAATGGGGGTATAGTCCACTCGATGGGTTTCATAGGAAAGACTTACCATTGCCATTGCTTGTGGAGTTCGATGAAGGATCGGTCATTCAATCCGAGGAGACATCAACTACTGATGAAGAACTTGAAGTGAATGTCAAATCAATCACAAATGAACCGAGCGAAATTGTAGCAGACGATGAAGATGAGAGTAGTGTACATGCTTTCGACTTCCTTGATTGCCCTAAAGTTCAGTTTGTGATTTGGCCCAATGAAGGGATGGAAATCTTCATAGTTGAGTTCGAATTGGATGGATTGGGAAAGTCCTACTACATTATAGAGGGCGATGATAAGTTTTGGCGATCAAATGAAGAGTGGATCAAAGCCAACAGGAGGAAAATGGGCAGAGCATGCCAAGCTTTCTACAGAAGCCCATGATCCATTTGCTACAGTCGAGCTAAAGACTATAAAAAAGCGCTTGTTGGGAGGCAACCCAACTTTTCCAACTTTTAAGCTTTTATTTACTTTTCTGCATCTTTTATGCTTTTTAGTTTAATTATCTTTCGGTTTGTTTTTCTAGACAACTTTTTGAAGTCCCATATTTCATGGTTCCTCACAAGTCTGAGGGTGCAATGGTGTACAAAGGTCGTTTGCCCAAGCTATCAAAGAGCACTACAAGTCCAACTTTGATGCTTAGTACCTCTTCACTACCATCTATTCAGGGAAGTTTCATTATTCCTTTAGCTTGTTCTTTTTCACATTGAGGATATTGTGAGCTTTAAGTTTGGGGGTATTGAGCCTTGCCGGCTATTGATGTTGAATTGAGTTGATGTATAGCCTTGCCGGCTTTTCTGTGTACTTTATTGGCGATGTTGTATTAATGTGTTGGATAGCCTTGCCGGCTTTGCATTATATGATTGTTGTTGATTCATGAATCATGCGTGGCCATCCAAATATATCTTTGTTATCTTTGCCAAATTTTTTCTGAAAATTTGCTTGTCCATGTGAGATTATGAGTTCCATTGAGCACATTGTCATGATTGATTGTTGTTTAGATGTGGTAATGATTGTTTGATGGGGAAAATTTTTGAATTGGTAGAACTTAGGTTGTGAGTTATTGTTGAAAAATTATATCAACCTATATCCATTTCTCTTTCACTTTACCATGTTATGAAATAAGTTTGGGGGTGATCGAGCCGGTGAATGAGTTTATTGAAGAAATGTGTTGATTCCATGCATGTTGATAAAATGATTGTATGGAGTGTCTTTTGCCAAGTATAAGCTAGGTATTGACCATATGCTAGGAATCTACGCCTCACTGTTGCTTAAAAATGAACATTGCACTTTGTTAAAACTTATATCTCACTTCGTAGCCTTTTTGACTCGAGTTATTAAGTCCGTTGGGGTATTTCAAAACCTGGTACCCTTTGGTCTAAACAACCGGGGAGCTACCGACCTAAAGCTTGTTACAAAGGTCAAGAAGAAAGCTTAAGGGAGTGAGGTGAATCTTGAGCTGATATTGAAAAATTTGATTTGGTGCAATTGTAATTGATCATGGGTGTAGATAACTAGTGGGTTTGACTTACTTAGTATAAACTTGATTGTAACGCACTCATTAGTGGAGAATCATCACATTTATATATGTTGAAATTGCCGGTTAGATCCAACCGAACTAGAGCGGAAAAAGAAAAGAGTGATTAGAGAGCGATCTTTAGATTTACACTTTGGGGGTAAACAAAAGAAATATCTATTTTGGGTGTGAATCTCAAGAGCGGGAAAGGATATACTTGACTACTGAGGGTCGGGTTGAAGCCAATCTAAGAAATTTTTTCCATCTTGCTGATTGTTTCCTATTCTAGATAATGATTGAAAGTGACTGTGCATATATATATATACTGATCGAGCATTGGATGAGTTGATTTATTTTTGATAGCATTATTTGGAGTATGGTTGTGAATTGACAGACAATTTTATAACTCTGTGATATTTTATTGGCAAGCTGTCTAATATGTTGATCTTCATTGCATTTACATGATTATGTTAGAAGTAATCTTGCTCGAGACGAGCAAGAACTCAAGTTTAGGGGTGTGATAAGTGTGGAAAAACACACTTATTTGGCACTTTTTTGTATTTAATTAGAATTGATCTTGAGTTTATTTCTGTGCATAATTATGTAATTTTCATGTTTTTAGGCTAAAACCCCGAGAAGAAGAAGAATTGCGCGAAAAGGAGAAGAAATGGACTAAAAATGGACAAAAAGGTGAAGTTGGGGACCAAATTGCATAAGCCCAAAAGTTGGAGGACTTGAAGTGTAATGTATAAAGGGCCTAACTGAAATGAAGGTCAAAAGTCAAGGGCCAAATTGTACTAAATCAAAGTAGAGGGACCATTTTGCCACTTTACAAAAGTTTAGGGACCTTTGTTGCAAATTTACCTAGATATTTCCATAACTTAATCTCTAAGTTATCAAAAATATCTTTCCCATATAACCAAGGTGGCTGGCACGTTTTTTTGGCATTTAGATAGAATAGGATATTTTTTATTTTTAGTTTTTATTAGTTTAGTTTTCTTTTTTTTTCTCTCTTCTTCTTCTTCCTTTTCTTTTCTTTTTCTTTCCTTTTCTTTTGTGTTCTTGGCTCATGGAGGAGAGGAAATCATAGAGCAAAAGGGAGATTACTATGAAGGAATTGACAAAGAATTTGGGGAAGATCAAATTGAGCTTCAAAAAAGGGGTTATCTATACTTTGATTTCTCTATTTTATTTGTCAAACTTGTAATGAATATGTTTATATATCTCCTTTGTTATTATATCTATAAAATGAGCTAAATATTGTTGTGTTGGAATTTATGAATTGAACTTAACCTAATTGTTTCATTGATTATCGATATATCTACATGTTTAGTGATAAATGCAGTTGTTATCAAAATCATAGTGTATCGATCATCATGTTTAAGATGATTTCATTTTTGTGACGACAAGATGAAATTATTAGGTTTTACATCATTTTTGGTGACGCTTAAATGACTGTAATTAATTTTAATGTGATTGTTGCAAGATAGTTGCATTTAATAGACCAAAGTGTTCTATTCATCTAATTGACAACTAGATGAAATTATTAGGTAATTATTTGTGACTGTTGAACAATGATTGTATTAATTAGACCGAAATGATTGATACATCGGATTTGCATTAGTGTATCTTTTGCGCGTTTAGGTGATATAGAGATATACACCTACTCTGAATGACCCGCTGAGTATTTTCACAGAAATTCATGCAATTGGTCAACTTTGTATCGACATAGAAATATGTGGTATGAACTGACTAATTAGGGTTAATATTCACTCGAAAGAGGGTATTAGCTAAAACAGGAGAATCGGGTCTAACTATCGCATTTTGATAATATGTATCAGCACATAATTGGTTCGAGATCAATGAAACAATAGGTTAAGCGAAATCGTAAATTCCAACCACACTTTTCCCTCCGAAATTTGCAAAGACACCTTTATTTTCTTATTTTGTAGACTGTTAGTTTTAAATCTTATTTTTAAATGTGTGTGTGTTTATTTTTGTCGTTAGAATTAAAATCGATTAAAGTTGTGTAATCTAAAGTATACATTCCTCGTGGGATCGACAATCCGGACTCTTAAGGTCCACTTTATTACTTGAACGCGACCCGTGCACTTGCGGTACGATTTTCAGCGAACAATAGCCTTTACCCATTTGGTGAAGAAATCTGTTGCCACTATAATGAACGTATGTTGCTTGGACGATGGTGGATAAATCTTCCCTATTAAGTCTATCACCCAACCTCTAAATGGTCATGGCTTAATGATAGGTGCCATTTTTCTAGCGGCGCTCTCTGAATTGGCTCATGCTTTTGACATGATGTCAGACAACTTTTTGCATATTGGACACACATTTCTCCCATTTTAGGCAAAAAATATCGATTCCTAATAATTAACCACCTCATCCTTTGACCAGCTTCGTGGGCTCCACAAATTCCTTCATGTATTTCAGCCATAATCACCTTAGTTTCTTGTAAGCCTACACACTTTAACAACACCCCGTCCGGCCGTTTTTTTAAGTAATTCACCTTCAATCAATGTGTAATTCAACGATCGTAACTTTATCTTTCTATTGTTCTTTTTACTTGGTTCTTTCAAGAACTCTTTTATCTCTACCCTCCAATCCATTGCGTCTCCTTCTTGTATGCAATGAATTCCAATCCTATTTGTCCTCCTTTGTATAACTGGCAAAATTGTTTCATATTCATAGGCGGGCTCTATATCCAAGACTTTTAAGTAACTTGAGGCCGTTTGGGCCAGTTCGTTTGCTATGTCATTGTATATTCTATTGACATATTGGAGTTTTACTTGGTCGAACTCTTCCAGTAATTCTTGGGCGACTTCATACTGGCTTATGACAGATTCGCTTTGACATTTAAAATTGCCAGTGAGTTGGTAAATCACCAACTGGGAATTGCCTCTAATAATCACGTTTTTTTATTTCCATTTCAATTAATAACTTTAGGCCGACAATCAATGCTTAATATTCAGCCTGATTATTGGTGCACATTCTATCCAATGTGAAAGCGAATTTATAACAAATTCCTAAAGGATTTATCAAAGCTATTCCTACCCCTGCACCTTTGGAAGTTTTTGATCCATCAAAATATAGGATCTATGGTTTGAACTCGAATGAGTCTATTTCCAATTTAATTTCTTCAGGCATATCAAGACACGGGTGATCGGCCAAGAAATTAGCCAATGCTTGATTTTTTAATGCCTTTTGTGGTACATATTTTATTTCAAACTCGGAAATACCAAAGTCCAAAGACCTATCATTTGGTGTAAAATAGGGCGAGAAAACATGTATTTCACTAAATTAACTTTAAAAATCAGATAAACTGTTACAGGCCGTAAATAGGCCCTTAACTTAGTACATGTGAAATATAAATCGAGACATAGTTTGTCGATAGTAGAATAATTACATTCGCATTTCGTCAAACGTCTACTTAAATAATAAATTGCCCTTTCTTCACCAAACTGGTCTTCTTGCGCGACCATCCCAGCTATTGATTCTTGTTCAGCCGATATATACATCTTCATTGGCCGTCCTTAGATAGGTGACACCGACACTGGCGGATTTGATAAATACGTCTTTAGGCTATCAAATGCCTTTTGATATTCTTCTTTACAGACGAGTTCGTCCTGATTTTTCAACTTTAGGAGAGGCGAAAAAACTTTTGTTCACCCTGTACAATTAGAGATAAATCGCCTTAAGAAATTAACTTGACCTAGAATCTTTGCAATTCTTTTTTGTTGTTAGGCGGTTTGGCCTCTAAAATGGCATTTGCTTTATTCTTATCGAGTTCGATTCCTCTTTGGTGTACTAGAAAGCCAAGGAAATTGTCGGCATTGACACCAAACGCACACTTCAAAGGATTCAATTTCAGCTTATATTGTCTCATTCGCTCAAATGAGCGTTTCAATTGTTCGAAATGATCTTCCTCGTTAACAGATTTGACTATAATGTCATCTACATACACCTCAACAAACTTACCTATCATATCATGAAAGATTAGATTCATTGCCCTTTGATAAGTCGCCCCTACATTTTTTAGGCCGAAAGGCATAACTACCCATTCGTAACACCCTAAGGCCCCAAGACATCTAAATGCAATTTTGTGTATGTCTTCTTCAGCTATATATATCTGGTTATACCCTGAATACCCATCCATAAAGGAATACATGACATGCCCGGAATCAACCAAGGAATCTACTGTGGGCATTGGATACTCATCTTTAGGTGTCGTTAAATTCAGATTTCTAAAATTTATGCACATCCTCATTTTACCATTCTTTTTTAATACTGGCACAATATTAGATAACCATTCAACATATCTAACTGTTCTGATGAAACCTGCTTTTAATAATCGCTCAATTTCTTTCTTAATTTCAGGTAACAAGTTAGGAGCAAAACGTCTGGGAGGCTGTTTATGGGGCTTAAAATTTGGTTTAGTTGGCAGTCTATGTTCCACTAAATTTTTATCTAAACCAGGCATATGTTCATACTTCCAAGCAAAACAGTCTTTATATTCTTTTAATAAAGCGATTAATGCTGTACTAACCTCTTGACTAAGCATCTGGCTGATAAATGTTGGGCGATCTTCTCCCACATCGCCAATGTTTACTTTGACCAAAGGGTCTTGTGTTTGAGCGTTCCCACGCTTGTGGATCCTCATTACTTCATCATCCATGTCCCTTGCAGATACTTCTTCTTCTAGATAATCTACCTTGTTGACTTCCTGGTCAACACTTTGTTCCAATTTGAATACTGCCAATTTATCCCCCCAGTGTTTTTAATTCTATCTCTTTTTTGATCTTCTTCTGACATTCTTTATTGAAAGCCACTAATCTGGTTTTAAAGGCCTGGATCTCGGCCACATGCTCTTTTGGTTGCCAATTCATCAATATTCTTTGATTGTCCTTTTGCCAATCACTGGCTCTTCTAGGGCCACTATGTTTGGCCTCATTTGGTTGAACATTTCAGCGAGTGCTTCTACCGAAAATGGTTCTTCACTCTGTGCGACGACTTGAGTTTCTTCTCCATCTTGGATTATCCTGACAGGTCCGTAGTTTCCTTCGTACATGAACCTTTCCACCGAGTTAGCTTCTGCAACAAAAGGCCTATGATCTGCCTGTACCACCTCTGCTTTACCTTGGTCATTCCAAAAAACCAAGCACTGATGGAGCGATGATGGTATACAGCGACTTCCATGAATCCAATCTCGCCCTAGCAGTATATTGTAACTAGTAGGACCATCAATGACAAAGAAGACAGTCGTCCTAGTAGTTGTACCCACAGTTATATCTAGTGGCATTACTCCCTTGGCCGAAGTGGCTCCCCCATTGAAGCTTGTGAGAATGACTTCCGTTGGGATCATGTCCTCCTCTGTTTTCGCGAACATCAACATCATCCTTAATGGGATAGTATTTATGACGGCCCCATTATCAATAAACACTTTCACCATAGGTATGTCATTGATCAAAGCCTTCACATAAAGTGGCCTTAAATGCTTGGTTAATTTTGTAGTGGGCTTTTTGAAGACGACCTTTTCTGATGCATCAATTTCCACCTCTTGTTTGTCCCCTGTCGACTTATCACCTTGTGATAAATCAATTTGCAATACCTCGGGCTGAGTACTTGTCTGTGGGGCACTACATTCATTCTCCAATATTTCTTCAGCAGCTACCCAGCCTGTTGGGGGAGGCAGTATCCTTGGAGGAGATCCGTACTTCTCAGAACGAGGTACACTTTTCTTTCTCTTATGTGTCCCATATAGTACGTAGAAATCGAAAGAATGCCCAGATGGTTCTCCCAACAAATCTACTTCACGAACTCCTTCCCGATGCAATTGTTTCAGCAAGGTGTTACGCGATACTCCTCTCTTTCTCCTTTCTTCTTCTAGATCAATTTCTTCCTCAATATCAGTCATATCATCATCCTCTTCACTTTGTATTTCTTGAGACGTCTGACCACCTTCGTATTCCAACACACATGCTTCTTCTTTATCTCCTCCTTCTTCCTCCTTATTCTTGAATTCATTAGCCAACAGATAATTATTAGCCATGACGGGAGTTAAGGTGCCGAACTGGATTGTAAGAGGTGGTTCTGTATCTTCTTCGTCTCTTTTGCTTCTATCAAACTTCGACCTCCCAGAAGAACTTTCTGGCATTTCTCCCATTGATTCCTCAGTATCAGTCTCTTCACTATCTTCGAGAGCATTTTGATTAACTATTTCTAGTACTCTTGGTGCTTTAGGACGTGACATTTCTTGTTGCTGCCTCATCATTCGTCCATAATTCCGTTGAAATCATCTTTGCTGAGTCCTGGTCATTTCATTAAACGGCACAACACGTCTCGCATTATACTGAAATGAATATCATACATTAGGCTGGCGAGGCTATGGTCTGAACGATCTTTCATGCCTTACTGGCCTGAACTGCCTTTCCAAAGGCGGTCCTTTATAGAACGATGTGCCTTGCCTCCTGTTTGGAACAAACTCATGGGGATGATGACTCTGCCATACTTTCGGCTTCCTAGTGCTTGCTTTCATTTCTCCTTTACATCTGGCACACAAGACTTCTTCGTTCTTCATGGGTTCTTTTTCCCTAATACGTTCCAACACGCTGGCATGTTTCTCAGGGTCTTCCTCATCATCAATGACTAACTTGAACCAGGGCAACTTATTTTTGAGATTGGTCGTCATCATATTCACTTCAAGTGGCTGTGGGAAAGGATTTTCATCCACTGCCATTTTCTTTTTGTCTTAGAACGTGATTCGTCCTGACTCAATAGCATCTTGTAAAACATGAAGGAAAATCAAGCAATAATTAGTCGTATGTGACCATGCATTATGCCATTTACAATATTTTTTACCCTTAATTTACTCAGGGCTTGGCAACTTATGTTTATCACTCAGTTTTATCTGCTTATCCTTATACAATTTATCGAATATAAGGTCAGCTTTTGTCACGTCGAACGAGAACGTTCTGCTCTTTTTGTTTTCTCCTTTTACATGTTCATCTCTGGCTACATCCCTAGGCTTAGCCATTATGGGACAAGTATATGCATCCTCCTTGGTCAATTCGGCCAAATATATTTCAGTTTGATCATAAAATTCATCATTTATGGCATGAACACCAAAGTGTGGGTCTTTGTAATAAGTCCCTTTGCTAGAATTTTTTACTTGCTCTTCTTCTCTTATCAAACGTTCGTACCTAATCACGTTCGCACTAAGTTGGAATAGGTTAGGGAATTCCATATCCTGGAGCTTTTTCTTTAAATCAATCCTTAAACAGTTTTGAGCGATTTTGACAAATTCTTTTTCAGGCAGTGGTACAAAGCATTTACTCCTAACTGTTTTGAACCTTTGAAGGAAACCTTCTGCCCATTCATTTGGCATTTGACGTAAGTTAATAAAACTCAGTGTAACCTCGGATTCTGTTTTATAAAACTGAGTATGGAACAACTGTTCCATTTGTTGCCATGTCTGAACGGAATTTGATGGCAAGTTAATAAACCATGAAAATGCTACTCCTATTAATGAACTAGGGAATAGTCTCATTTTATGGTAGTCGGTCACCTCACCACTCTGTAATGTGAATCGTCCTATATGCTCCAGAGTGGATACTTCTCCTAAACCAGTGAACAATGAGAATTCGGGCACTTTATACCCTTTAGGCCATGGATACGCTTGATCTACCCAATCAGGATATAGTTTAGTGTAGGTAGGCCTAATAACAGGACGTACCCCAACAGCCATTTGATCTTGTACTATTTCTGCAATTTGATTCCTCAGTAAAACATTTGGATCATATGGGACTCCTATGGGTTGGTTCACTTGTTGGTTTACTTGAGGCGGCCTGAAATTTGGTCCTTGATTGGCAGGGAAAGTGCCATTGTTCAGACCATTATACCCATGATATTGAGTATTTACTCCCTCATTAACACGAGGTACATTATGTCCACCATTGAGGACATTATCTCTTACGTTTGGATTACCCCCCAGGTTGGTAGTCACATTATCGCCATTCAAATTTGAAGCTCCATTAACCCCTTGATTTGAGGTGGAAGGGCCAAAAAATGTTTCTAGACCTGGAACTGGGTTCAAACCAGGGGAATTGTGTGGTGAAACGTGTCCCACAATCGCCCTGATCTGGAAATGACTTCCTACAGTTAGTTGACATACTTGGCCTACTAATTTACTCATAAGATCATTTAACGCACTTAATTGTTTGACCATGTTATCATAGTGAGCATTTCCACTTTGGGCAAATTTTTCCATATTATGGACATTTCGTAAATTTACATGTTCAACGACATCTTGTGTGAGTTCTCCAAGCAATGCACGCATGGTTCAAGGACTCAACTCTGTCATTGGCTCATAACGACTACGACTGCTTGGAGTCTGTCCTTCTGTCTGAGGAGAATGTTGCTGCTCCTCATATCGCTCGATTACAGACTGGACTACACCGTGACTTGCTGGTGCTTTATCAGAACTCTTATGAGGCATAATGTTTTCCTTTTGCATCTTCAAACACCAAGGGTCCCACTGGGCATGCCAAATTGTTTCGCGGGTTTTTGCTCGCTAACAATTAAAAAGGAATCAGACGATTGTGTAAGGGACAAACCTCTTGGAACAAAGTCCCAAAAAGTGGTGTTTATTGAATATGAAGATTCTAGTTTGGACACGAACAAGATGCCTCCAAGGGGCGCAAGCACACAAGTACAAGAGAATTGAAGTAATTAAAAGTTAATCTAAGAAAAGTAAATTACACGTTCTTTGTTTGAGAGTGAATTTTGTCTGGGTTGTATTCGTTGTCTTCCTCTTTCTTTTATACGGCTTGAGCAGTTTTGATTGTTTAGAAATTGCTTGTAAACTACCCATTTCTTTCATCATGGTCGGCTGGCCAATAACTACCGTGTGCAACTCCTATCACCACGTCCTCTTCATAACTGCTTGCCATCAACTCTCTCAAATTGTGGGGCGTAACTCTGATGTGCTCAAACTGCCTTAGATCGTGACTTTGGACAACAACATGCTTTAGTCATTGTTGGGACTCTGGGCGACTCGGTATTTTTGGGCGACAATTGATCTTCCGCCCTGGACGATTATAGGATGTTTTATTCGCTCAATATTTGAGCGTTCTGCAGGCTTGGGCGACGACGTACTTTTGTTTTTGGGTTTTCATCATATTTAATGACATTGGTTGGGTTTTTACCCTGATCTCTTTAGATGGGCTTCTTCTCTTGGACATTTGAGTTGGGCTGAATATTTTGTATGTCAACAACAGCATTTGTTTCACACCACTTTTCACAGCCCTCTCACAAGGGTGGGGCCCGTGATTAAAATAATCGCGGGCCTCACCCCTTGCATGTGTGAGGGCTGTGAAACTTGTGTTGCTGTAGCATCTCTCTTATATTTTATCTGAAGTGAGTCCTCCTCCATATGAAGGTGTAGATATCATTATGTATTGAATTATGTACAAGTAGCATAATTCTTAATATCCTAACTAGGGTTTTATTTTATTTTTTGTAACGGTAGTTTAGGATTTATAGTTTGTGAGACCACAAGAAGACATTAAAATCCAAAGGGTATATTACATGCTTGTCCAATTGTGAGTGTATAATAGCTTCGTACAAATCAACTTGCAACTTTTAAAATTACGCGCATCACATCTAGATTGCACAGTTTCACTGACAGGCATCTTCTCCAGATTTTGTCCAAGTGTCAAATGCGTATTCTCTTTCAGCAGGGACCGGTCCGGGTTTGGGGTGTAAGAACATTTTAATGAAAGCGCGTGAAAATATTCCTGAATAGACAGGATTCTGTCGACCCCATTTTGTGCGAGGTTTGGGGTACAAAATCTTTGCTGCTAGATATATTTGGCATGCATATATACAGCGACAAGCCAGGATATCTTTTTTGAATGGACAAAAATTATATAACAAAAATAATTATAATTCTTCCTGACATGTTTTTAAATTTTAAAAACTTCGTATAATTATATTATTATCAATTTCGTTAATTATATATTTTTCTCAATAAATAAAATATAATTTTGTTTTATTACTAAATTCTTTCAAGAAATTGCTAACTAAAACCTTGTAAGAAGTATTTGGAGATTTCACACAGATCAAAGATGAAAATTGAATTCCCAAATCCCTTAATCACCGCTCTTTGAGTCCTAAACTTTCTCTGAACAAATAGTCATGGAAATGAACCAAATGCACGTGGACTAAAAATACAATGAGGAAGTTCCAGAACTTAATTATTTCAATGTCTAGTTCTATATTTTTGAATTGATGGAAGACAAATAAATTTGGCAAAATGTTTAGCTTTAATGGAGCCACAAGTCTTTTCAGGGTTGATAGAAATGTATTTATCACTCCATAAATAATTAGTAGTTGGGGGCTAAAATCGAGTAATCTTAATAAATTTATTCACAAAAATCCTTATATTTATTTTAAAAAAAAGCACAGACACACAATAAGCATATAATAGTTTACTATGAGAACTAAAGCACGTAAACCCAAATTCTCAATCACAAATAACAGTGGAAACAATAAGATGTTAAGAAGTATAGAATATGGTAGAAGATGGAATCAATTTTGAAAAAGTAATAATACGTTCAACAAAAGCCTATGCAGTTAGGAAACAAAATAATTAATTAATAAATATTTTTATATATTTTTCAACATGACATTTGTTGAAAGGCCATGAACTCATTATTAATTTTCTTACTTTGAGGAATTTCATCTAAAATGATATATGTTATTAGAATTTATTATTATTATTAAAAGAAAAACCACGTCATATGGTGTTAATGGTGGACCAAGATCTTTGGCTTGAGGCACTATGGCTAAGTTAAGGTCCTATGATGGCTGGCAGGGTAGCGATTTATTATTTGGATAAACATAATAGTAATGAGCTTTGGGGTTTATTGTGGAGTCAAGTGAATATTTCGTTCAAAGGAAATCCACAATATTTCGTTCAAAAAATCAAACCCAAAAAATGGAGGAGGAAAAAAATTAAAATTATAGTTATCAATGCACATGAATAAGAAAATAAAGCAAACAAAATACAAAAAGTATTCCCCATAAGCAGTGTTCTAAAATGCGTAATGCGTTGCGAAGCGTCGAGCCTGAGAATCAAGAATCACAAGTTTAGACGTGTCAATGCGAAGAATAAGCATCATAATGCGTTTCGTATTTTTAAAGCATTAAATATATTTTTATATAAAAAAAATAGATTTTTTAGAGCGCCTAATGCGCGCCTTTTAGTTGGAAAACGCATTTTTCCCGCATTTCCCGAATTCGACGCGTTTTGATCGCGCGTCGCACCTAGGCGCGCCTAAGCGGCGCGTTTTCACGTTTTTTAGAACATGGCCCATAAGTGAAGATAAAAACACAATATGTTCCAATTAATTAAAATTGTTGTTTCCACGATTGAGATCAATAATTCAAGAATTGGTACCTCCCTACTTTCCACTTTTTCTCAAAAAAAAAATAAAAATAAATAAATGACACAACGTTGATTTCTTTTTTTTTTTTTTTACCACTAAACCACACCAACTCTATTACAACTAAACTAAACTTTATATTTTTATTATAAATTTTAGTTAAAAAAATAGAGAATTAGGTGACATTTTATTAATACAGAACATAAACAAAATACAAGTTTGGAAGTTTAAACTATAAATTCTCAACAACATATATAATTAAATATGAGCCTTATTTTACATAGATGGAGAATAAATTTAAGGATAGAAAAAGGAAGTGAAATCCATTGAAGCAAAAATAGTTAAATGAAAATCTATGAAACTATATCAAGTTGAGAGATACTATGAAACTCTGACTATTTCTAATGTTCACTTAGGTGTGCGAATAATTTGTACACTCGTTTCATGTATCGAACTTTTTGCTGCTTTAAGGTTCTATTCTAGCCAATCAAAGAGATGAAATTTTGTAGCTGCAGCAGCTTTTGTTGAGTGAAAGATATTTTGGGAATAAGGTTTTATCTCTTATTTCTCCTTTTAGAACATGATCGTTGGAGTCATAGCCATTGAAGGCTTATGTAAGTGCAAAAATCGATCAATTTTGTTGGCAAATTTCTGAACCCTACCGCCACATTCCATAATAATATCAGTTCGAGTTCGAGTTCGAGTTCGAGTTTCATTTAAAAAAAAAAAAAGAAAGAAAGAAAGAAAAGAAAAGAAAAGAAAAGAAAATATAATATAATATAATATCAGTTCAACGTTCTCGCTATTTTTAGGAAAATATTTGTTAGATAATTAACTCTCGAAACCTATATGTAACAATTAATGCATATACGAAGATTTTATAAAATTTTTAAATTAAGTTATTTTCCTGTGCTAATTAATAAAAAAACTCTACATAAATTTTAGGTTTTTTATGACATAAAATGGTCATGATAACTGAAAATATGTCATGAAAACCATTATAGTAACTTTCTTATGTCCATCATAAAAAAACTATTGTGACTGTTTTTAACGGTCTTTGAATGACTTAAGTCCGTCATGTACATAATGGTTTGTACATAATATATTACCCCCTATGTGCGGGACTTGCGTGTATTTAAAAATTTCGATAATGTGGTCCTCATCCCCATTGTGAGTAGTAGGTAAAAGATTCGGTAAAAAAATTCGTTACATGTAACATGATCCATTTTATATATAAAAAGTTTTTTGACACTTACAAAACAAGGTTTGTCTCTCTAAAATGAAAATTTTAGGGCTAAGTGTATTATTGTTAGGTGCTTTTTATTAATCAATTCTGGTCAAATTTACTTTTATCCATAAATTTTGTAAAACCTACATGTAAATTTTGTAAATATTGCATTACACATTAGTATACACGATTAAGGGTCATTCCCAGAACATACAGAAAATGGACATTTGCATTACTGAACTAACAATGTATTTTGTTCAGAAGAAAAGATTTCAAGATGCAGACTGCAGCTATTTTGTATGACTCAATTTTCTAGTTCTCTTTTCTACTATAAAAATTCAAATGCATATGAAAAGGTCAGAATTTTTAATGGAACATGTGAAGTTTAAGAAAGGGTTTGTGTGGTGGGTGAAAAGAGTTTATGGTCCAATAACGATAATAACTGCCAACTTAAACATCATAGTTTATGCACGAATTAAAGAAATACAAAAGGAAAATTAAGTGGAGAGAAGGAAATGACGAACTTAAAATTGTAGATTTCGAAAATGAAAAACATAAAAAGAACCCAAAAACAAAAATACTAGGAAGTAGCCACCCAAAATGCAGTCTTCCAATTACATAATCCTTTAGTACCATGTCCACCTTCATTGCACCTGCTAGGCCTGTGAAATTTCTCCATTTCCATTTCAACATCCACAACCTGGCTCATTTTAACATCACATTCTTCCTCTTCATCTTCATCTTCTTGTTCTGATTCAATTTCTTCTTTTTCTAGATCATGATCTCCATCGTTTGTGTCGCTTTCAATTTCATCATCTAATTGGCTGTCACCTTCAGTTTCTTCTTTGGTGGTCATTATAAGATCAGATTCAAAGTTTGAGCCATAATCTTGGAAAAATGACAGCCTGAGGCGGCCGTGGCTTCTTTCAGCTTGTAGATAAGAACGCCTAAATGGGGCTTCGACCGCCTTGATGATTAGCCTTCCGTCTTCGCGGTGAGGCCTTATTTGGAGAGAACTTGACCCACTCATCGTTGTCAAGGGCGGTGGAAAACTGTGAGAACAAGTCTTCACCTTATTATATCTTGAAGATTTCATTTGTTGATGCTCCTTTAGTTGCTGCTGATCCATTGGCAACGAATTTTCACAGCTCAAATTGAATGTTTCAAATGAGAAAATGCTGGTGCTGTCTGTGATACATTCAGTACCTGTTTCACTTCCCAAATTTTCAGTACAAAGATCCAGACTATTTGCAGTTAGTTTTTGAAATGAAGATTTTCTATGAACATATGAGTTTTCCTTTTCCATTGCTTCTTTAGGGCATTTTGAAATATTGGAAAGGCTCTGAAGGAAACTCCAACCGCCTGTTTCAATATTTTCTCTCATGTTTTGTTCACTTCCTACAATGCAGGAGCCCCTGCCCAAGTCTACCATAGTAGATGCAGGCGCCACTTTCATCTTTAGGATTGTTGTCTCTGTCAGTTGAGACTCAAAACATGACACAAGACTTTGACAAACTAATGTCGACATGGTGAAATAGGCCTAAATATGATCAAAACTTGAATAAAAATTAGAAAATTTAAGGGTTGAGGTTGAGGAAGAACAATTGAGAGACAGAGAGGATGAGGAGATGTGGAAAGAAGATTGAATGAGGGATAAGTGAATGGTTGAGTGTGAATTTGTAGTGCCCAAAAGTGGATGAGTTGAGATGTCTTTTGTTTTTGTGTGTGTGGTCTGTGTATTATAGGGGCCAAGGGAAAGGGTTTGCTTTTTGCACCACTTGAATTATACAAATATTAATCTGTCCCACACTTGAAAAAACAAAAAAGAAAAAGAAAGAAAATATTCCATGTACTAGAGAAATTGGTTTACCAGCAGATTGAGACACTGTCATTAATGAGCTCAAGTTGATAGAAAATTGTTATGATGAGGATGTATCCTTGTGTACAATTAATTCAATTGTGCAGTATGAAAGGGGACAGATGGATTCTAGCTAGGATCGAGCCAAAATGTTACCTTCTACTTCCACACGATACTAACATGTATACATCGATCGAGTTTTCACATGTGAGTGTATTAATGTTGGTTTTGAAGTCTCAAATTGAGGTTTAAGAGAAGTATGATGCCTAGAACATAATAGAATTAATCACTATGGTTCAGCACTTAACTTATGAAGTCACTCGCAAAGAAAAACTGAAAACCATTAATGGAGATTGGATTTAAAATTTAACTAATCCGCATGAGTATACTGACAAGTAAACATTCATTTATTCTACTTTAATTTTGAAGCTCCTTCTATCGCGAGTATGATCACATGCCCCGTCTAATATATATGAAAGACAAGAGAGCAAAAAACTCTTGTAGCATGTCCGATATATTAGACTAGACAACATTAATCATGATCAATAAACATAAAAGACATTAAATCAATATTGTCCAAGTACAGAATATTAAACATGTTATGCAGGTGGATTGATTCCTTTATGAAACCTGATTTTCTTCTCTACTTTCAATTCATTTGGTGTAAGTGCTAACGTAATTCTATTTTTGTACGGATACTTGAAAAAATTCAAAGAAAAGTTGAATCATAAAAATGCGGTAAATCCCTTTAGAAAGAAAGGTAGCTAGTGATATCATGGTGCACTAAGAAATCCTTTTCGTTTTGTCTGGTACGTGTTAATCTATCAACGTTAATCTGATTCACTTTTCCCCTTTATTTCATAAATTTCAACACTTTGATTCTGTTCCATGTGGTGTGAGTAGACAACAAATGACCTACCCCTAAATGTTAAAGCAATTAAGGGTTCATCGCCTGAAAAATGAAGTTGCCTGTCCTTAATTGATTCTTTGCCTTGTGAATTGTACTCCAACAATTCTAAGTATGGCAATGGTGACTGAAACCTCGTGGGATGGAGAAAACAGAAAAGTAGCCAGCTAGCACAAGTGACTATGTACCATAGAAATATTTTCCATGTACTTTGTAATAACTTTCTAAAGTTGAAAACTATATGCAGCTGGCCTAATGTTTTTTTTTGTGAAATCCACAACAAGGGCGCGATTCTATTCATTAAAAACATAAAGTATATCATAGGAGTGGGTTACACATGATCTCTAGAAAACGAGATGAAAGTACAATTCTTATTTGCACGTAAGTTCGAGGAATGTGGTACATTTTTTAACTCCTTCGTTGTAAAGATTAATCTTCAACATAATAGATATCGAATTCAGTTGGAATATTTAGAGAAAATGTTGATACATAGTCCTAGCAGACAGATACCTATAGAAAAATAGTTGTTTCGCTTTATTTATTCATTATCCCTTTTAATTTCTTGTTAGAAAAAATATATAAAAAATTTTACGTCTATACATCTCATGTATATAACTTCATTATCCATAGATGTGTGTCTAAAGAAAGCATTTATTTGGTGTTATCATTGAACTTGAATTATATTTCAGATAAGGTTACAGACTTTGAGGGAATTCATGAAGTTATCTAATATGGGATTGAAATTAAAATATTGAAATTGAAATAAATTACTTAAATATGCAACTTTTTCACTATAAAACAGCTGAGAATAGTGTTTACGTACATGACAATGACAAGCGTAAAAATATAAAATGACGAAGACTTATAGTACCCGTTATGTGTGACTTATAATTAACAACATATTTCAAATTTCCCTCGCAGAAAATTGCGAAGCACTTTTTTTAGTCTTGTAGACAATGAGCAAATGTGGTCCTAATTATGTACAGGACATTAATACAAAAAAAATAAGGTCATTAACCTTTGGGGACTCTAAACGAGCATGCTTTTCCATGTTTTGCATGTACAAATGCATATGTAAACCAAACCACCCCCTCCCCCGCTGTACATATAGCACTGCCCGTATCAAAAACCAACTGTCTGGGTTTGATTTTCTTGAATTTAATACTGAATGCTAACTTTTGTAGGTAGAGGGTGCCAATTTTTTGCATCGTTCCTCATGACCAGAGATTGCTATGAAGTATGATCCTTGCATTGATCGTTTCCTGAACTAGAACCGGGGGCATGACTTGCTAGGCTATTTTCTCCTTAACCGCTCGCTTGATTTAAACAGGAAAGAGCTTTGCTTGTCGAAGTGATTTTCTATTAAAAGTGGTTAACAGAGTGACGAAGTTTGTTTAACGTAAATAAAGCAATTCCATTCAAGAATATTAATTAATTAAACATAGAATATGTCACCTTGTCCTCTGAATAGATTTAAAAAGTTGGCATTTTGAATTTTAATTGTTTTTTATTAGCTTTATTTGAAAAAAGACAATAGAATCCAGTTCATATTGCTTACACACATATCTTTTTGACCCCCATGTTAGTGCCGTCATCACCTTTCTATTATAAAAAAGTTTCTAATACAACAAAATCATGAACAATAGACAACTCTAAATAAATATTTTACTTTATGCTCAAAATATTTTTAAATATATATTTTGAAAATCTTCAATTCAAATAAATTTTGTTTTCATGATTTGATAAATGAGAGATAAAAAAAAGTGCTGTAATTGAAAATTACATTATCAAATCAAGATATAACAAAATCTTCGATTGTAGTAATGAATTGCTTAAAAAATTGTGCCACATAAATAAAAATAGACGGTGGATAATAAATTCCTCTACAATGCATGTTGAATGTGATTCGATCAAGTTGACGTAGGAAAGACAATAAGTTAATGTCTAGATGTCTGTATAGATTAGAGATTATGTTAGACTGAGTAAACCCCCCCCCCCCCCCCCCTCTCTCTCTCGTTATTTTTCTCTTCTATTAAATAAATTTGAATGGAAATCACTTAAGATGAAATTTGAAATTGATGATATATTCAATAGACATTGATACCATATGATCTAGAAGTCTTTCTATTTATCAGCTACATAAACTGCGATCCATTGAATGAATTAGAAACGCTCAAGAGTTTCATAGTAAAACTACAGCACAATGGATAATTTGTATCACGAATTGTAAAAATCATGCAATTGTACGAGATCTTTGACAAGTATTAATTTGATGATAATAGTATCGTCCCGCGAATAATAAACTTTAAATCGAATTATATCTACTCGTTATCAAATTCGAATATAATCCACCTATTGGTATCATATTTTCAATTCTTGACTTATATAATTTAGTGTGATTTGTCTATTCGTGTCAATCCATAATTTGATTTGGTTTAAGTATATCTCCCGATATAAGTTAAACACAAGTACGACTAGATCATATTCCTATTCCAAATTTATATACAAAGTAAAGCATTCAATTACATGATTATCTATATAATTGCACATGTCATACACGTTATTCCTAACATCTATTGTCCATATGTTAAAATTACAATGTTCTAAATTTATTGTGAATCGTCCATCACTATAACAAACAACTAATTACCTAATTGATGATCAAAGATTCTTCAAGCTCTTGATGTTATTTGCCTTTAATTTCTTACTAAGTTTGTTCTCCTCTCCAACATATGATAAATTGATCCCTCGTTTTTGAAAGATTATATGATGTGAATTCATATGAGAGGTGAGAAAGATCCCTATAATGCTAGTCCATGTATGTCTATCGAAAAATAGGTTAAAATCAAGTGAAAATTGGTTTTCAGCCACCTGCATTTTTGTGATGCGTATTTTTGTCCCTGAACTTTGAAAATCCTCATTTTTCTTGGATTTTTGCTCATTTCTTCCGATTTCATGTCTAATCACTGAGTTTTACCTAATATACAAAGTATATAAGATATTAAGGTATAATGCATTAAAAATACTCCTAAATGTCTATTTAAAGGCCTATAAGTATATAATTATCAAACACTCTCAAATTTGAACATTTGTTTGTCCACATACAAAACTATAACATATCTCAATAAACAAGCTTGCAATAACTTTGGTTAGATAACATGAAATTTGTCTTATGATTGGAGTCATTGTGTCAAGTCTATGAACAGCTTCAAAATTACAATGCAAAAATCAACTTTTACTTATCAAATGTAAAATTAATATGAGTGTGTGAACAAAAGTAAAACATCATAAATTTATGAATAGATTCAATTTGAGACTATCAATAGTCAAATATCTCATTTCTCCACTATTGAGATACAACCCAAACTTATTCTTTTACTCTCATTCCCAATGTGAATCTAAGGATGAATTTATGTACTAATCTTTTGGATAGATTTTATTAATTGCAAGTCAATATCTCAACAAATAAGGATTTTTCTTTATTTTGATTGCTTCAATATTTAAGACTCAATTAGGTTAATAACCCATTGTCAAATGTCTAATTCTCTCGAATAAGTGTTTGGGACTTAATTAATGTATGTAGTGTGTCTTCTGTTTCATATGCTTGTTTTTTTATATTTGATGTGCATATTCTGTTTCATGCACTCACTTGATCCATTTTTGAGTTTTCTTTTTGGAATTTTTAAACAAGTGTTCTCATTGAGATCTTTTATATGACAGCTTTCATTCATTAATCGTGGTAGGCTTTTCCCTTCTTTAAGCAATTATTAGTGCAATGCCCGTCACTGAACACTAATTCTTAAGAATTGACCTCTAATTTAAGATTATCATCTAATTTTCATCTTTAATGCCTAAGAAAATCCACACAAGAATTCCCACACATAGAATCCTCATTCACTCGATATCTTCCTACAATAGTTTAATCACCTCATTCTATGTAAAAATAGTTTAAGGATATATAATGTAGTGTTTTAAAGGTTTAGCATCTAAGTTCAATTATTTCAATTTATCAAGTATGAATCAATTCATTCCTTTACAATGCAAAACTTAATTTATGAGCGCAAATAATATTGAATTTCACATGGATAAGCACAAATTAATCTAACTATATATATATAACATATTCACAATTCATAAATCAACACATAATTTCAAATATATACATTATAGTTGGAAAGGCTAACTAACTCACATAAGCAAGCAAATTAAAAAGAAAATCATTTTGAAATTTTTAAAATTTTTCAATTTTTTTCAATTTTTGTCATATATCATAAAATAATAAAATCTCACACAATCAAACAAAAGTAATAAAAATTAAATATTTTTCCTACCCCCAAACTTAAATGAAGGCATTGTCTCAAAATATCATCAAGTAAGCGAAATAAAAAGACAGAGACTCTCATTAGGTACTTCTGGATGTATGTCTAATAGTTGAGGTTAATTTGGAACAAAATTTTAGAGGTAGATGATCAAATTGAGTGCGTCATTTCCCTTGTCCATTTTTAGTTTGTGTGTTTTGAGTTGTCATGTTCCTACAAAATAAAGAGAAATCAATCATTAATAGTATGGAACAATTCATCTTAAGCTCAAACACATCACAAATTACATAGCAATATAAGGATGAAAATACCTAAACTACCTAGCACACAAAAGGAATAAAATTATAAAACTATCTACTTTATTATCTAGAAATCATAATAAATAAAAGAGAAAAAAATTTGGGTTATCTCCCAATAAGTTTGATAATTTGTATCATTGAATTCTGAAGAAAGATTTTGATGCCTTGCTTAATTTGTTTCTTTTGACTTTGCTCAACTTTTCATTTATTCTCCAAACCTATACTTTATCCCTTTCAATGTAATATGACTTGTTTATTCCATCTTATTCGAACTCAACTATGTAGACCTCTACCTCCTCATTGAGCTCAATCACAAAATAAATTGTTTGGAAATCAATGAAGTCGAAATAATGTGTGTTAATTCCATCTTCATTAATTACTACTTCTTCGTTTGGTTCTTATGTAATTAATTTGTTATTGTTGCGGAACAAACCACCGGATTGAGATATTGAAGTTATGTGACAAATAATAAGGAAATATTTGATCAAGCAAAATAATAAAAAAATACAAGAATATGATAGAGGAATTAAGAGATTTTATTGATTCAAAAATAATGGAGAAGAGAGAAAATTACAATGGATCCTATAATTTTAGTAATCTATTTTCTCACCTTATAAAATTGTATAGAAGAACTTAATATTTATAGGGAATAAGTAGGGAATATCCAAACCCACATAATAGAGTCGTCGATGAAGTGGACACCATAAAATTGAGTTCAAAACAAATTCCAACTCTCAATGGGCTTCCAAAATATAACTTTAACATGACATAGGATCCAATAATATTCCAAATTTGAATTTTTTATGACGTACATTTCAATTAGAATTTTTCAATTACTTCAACAAGGAATTCGAGTCACACCCAAATTCTAAAATTCTCCATCTTGACACGAATTATACCAATGAATGTTCTGGCCTCTTCAAAAAAAAAAAAAAAAAAAAAAAAAAAAATTCTTCAACCAAACACAAAATACTCTACATCTTCCAATGAATCCAAGCACTACTATGTAGAATTACTTTAAATTCTAAAAAATCATAATGATTTTATAATTTACCAAAATGAGCTGTAACACACCTCAAAGCAGAATCTATACCAAATGCTTTTACAGAAGGCTCATTACTAGATTGTACACTTTCTACTCCACTTAAAACATGCTCAACAAAATCAACATCCACATACCCTTTTCCATTGGGCCCATCCCTAGCAATTGAATACAATGGTACTGCAGGTGATGGTGACAAAGCGGCATTATCCATCTCTCCTGAACTCCATTGAACTGTATTCTTCAAATTCGACCCTTTATGAGCTCCTGAATGTATTGTACCAAACTAAATGTCCACTACGGTCCTAAACTTGTGTTAATTGACTCTTCTAAACTCTACACGACCCTGGAAGATGTATAACTGAGACTTTTTCTATCGCTCGAATACAACTTGGGCACCCTTACAAACTTTCAAAACTCCATATCCACCAAAGAACTCATAACTTTTTAAATCAAGGATAGACAACAAGATGATATTTTTCTTCAAATTTGGAACATGTCGAACCTGGCCAAGTGTTCTAATTATTCCATCCAAAAGTTTCAATCTGACTGTGCTAATTTCAGCAACCCAACAAGATGCGTTGTTTTCCATAACCACGACACCTTTGGAAACAGTTTCATATGTAGAAAACAAGTTCTTATTAGGACACATACACACATGCTGAATCAAGAATCCATCTCGATTTAGACTCAATGTCAGAAACAGCTAAGAGTTCTCCATCACTTACAACGTTCTCCACGAGGTATGCTTCGCCTGAAGTAACTGAATATCTACTTGCAGTCATCATTTCTTTATTCTGCAATTTGTAGCAATACTTCTTTAAGTACCCATTCTTCTTGCAGTAGTTACAAATTTGATTACTGAACTTAGATTTTGATCTGTCTCTTCCAAAACTACCATGAGCAACCATATCTTCTCCATCTTTGATCTCAGAAACCAGATGCTTCATCTTCTCTTTTGAATACAAAGTATCATACACTTCCTCTATTGTGAGAGTATGACGACTATACAAAATTGTGTCTCTAAACGAAGAAAACGAAGTGGACAATAACACAATATGATTAAGGCCAAATCTTCTTCATCATACTCTACTTTCAAAGTTTCCAAATCAGCTACGATTTCCTAAAATACAGCTAGGTGATCTTCCAATGATCCTCATTCTGCTATACGATGAGAGTATAAACGCTGCTTGAGGTTCAACTTGCTTGTCAAACTTTTAGTCATACACAATTGCTCCAACTTCAACTATAAAGCAGCTGTAGAATTCTCTTTCAAAACATCCTGAGGAATAATATTTGATAGATGAAGATGGATGTGAGAAACTGTATTCTTATCCTTTCGTAATTTCTCATCCGCGGTCAAAGTTGCGGGCATCTTGTCAATTTTCTGTAACGCATCATCCAAATTCAGTTGTGCGAGTACTGTACGTATCTTAACCTGCTATAGAGAAAATCTAGTGCTCTGATCCAAAAGCGAAATATCATACTTCATGGAAGCCATCACGAATAAAAAAACCTCGAACAAATTAAATATTGCACTCTTGCGGAACTGCTGAACATGGCGCTCTGATACCAATTGTTGCAAAACAAACTACCGGATTTAGATATTGAAATTATATGACAAATAATAATAAAGTATTTGATCAAACAAAATAATAAAGAAGATAAGAATATGGTAGAAGAATTAAGAGATTTTATTGACTCAAGAATAATGGAGAAGAGAGAAAATTTCAAAATCTATTTTCTCACCTTATAAAATTGTATAGAATAGCCTAGTGTTTATAGGGAATAATTAGAGGATATCCAAACTCACCTAATAGAGTTGTTGATGAAGTATGATATCATAAAATTGAGTCCAAAACAAATTACAACTCTCAATGGGTTTCCAAAATAGAATTTCAATATGACATAGGACTCCAATAATATTCCAAATTTGAATTCTTCGTGACGTGCACTTCAATTAGAATTTTTTAATTATTTCAACAACGAATTCGGATCACACCAAAATTCTAACAGTTTTTCTCTTTGTACTCTTTTTCAATAGTTGATATCTCCTTATATTGAATGGTTGGTTCACAATCCAAATCCACGAGCAACGACAATTCTTTCTTATCAACTTTTTCAAGTGAATTATATCTTCACCTTTTAAACTCGTCACAGTATGTGGTATCTCTGACAAAACATTTTGATTTCATCTAACTTGATAAGTTCATTATAATCTATCGCAAATACCTTTGTGTTCAACAAGGGATGACTATCTCCACAAGTATGATGACCTCATTCTAATTGGCAAATACATAATATCCCACAAGCATGTAACCTTCATCAGTCAAATGCTTGTTTTCGACATCTTATATATTGTCTAAACCACATAAATTTTGAAATAAGGGAGTTAGTGCATGTATACAAGCAGTGTCCAGTATAATGCATCATGTAACAAAGTTCATAATATAGATCTCCTATAAGCATATCTTTATAGTCCATTAAGAGATTAGTCATTACAAAAGTTTTGCTACTTTGCTATCGTCAGAATCATGTAGGGCTGTCCGTGGGTCGAACCGACCTAAAACTTTATGGGTATTTAATAAATGGAACCGTCGGGTCCAAATATAATTATGGAACCATTCGGGTTCGGTTTCCGTTCGGTTCCTACCATAATTAAATTTTTTAATATTTACAGTAATACTACATAAATACAATTAATGACATTTCATTCGTGAGTTTTTAAATTAACGTAGCCCAATTCAAAAACATATAAATAACTAGCCGTCCAATAAGATTAATTTAGTGCATACAAATACAAAAAAGTAGATATTAATATTACAACAACACTACATAAAGTAAATTCATTTGCTTCAAGTAGTCTGCCTGCATAAAGAAAATGGAATATAAATAAAAAGTTATAAAAATAAAATATTTTTAAGTATTAGTAATACTTACAAACTATTTGATTTAATCATCAATTGCTTGACTTATCATATTTTAATTAATTTGCTAATTTGTTTAAAAAAAATAAAATAATTTAATTTATTCAATATTAAAAAAAATATTATTTAGTTTCGGTTCTTATTTGATTCTTGGTCTAGACTCAGACCCGACCCAAACCAATCGATTCTCGATTCAGGTACCCGTTTGGATATTTAACTTATAAAGAACTGTTCGGATCGGTTCGAGTTCGGTTCGGGACTTTTGGACACCCTTAGAGTCATGCATACACTACTGAATAGTACATGAGAAGAATGCTTAACACCAAATTGATCATAATTGTGATGGGTAGCCAACAAAACAAATTTAAATCCAATAACGAATCAATAAATTCAATTTAAAAACTTTATGCCCCGATAACACCGTCAAAAACTTGTTCGTATAAATCTAACAAGCATAGGAGATCATTGACAAGTAATAATGTGATTAGAAGAGTATTGACACATGAGTGATAAATTTTAAATTGAATATAAACTCATAAGAAAGATTTATGTATTATATATGAATTAATCTACTAATTAACTAACATGGTTTTACACTAAATTATGAGATGTACGTGCTGGAATTTCAAATCTACCCATTGATATCCTATTTTCGATTCTCAACCTATGTAATTTAGTGTGATTTGTATATTCATGACAATCGATAATCCAATTTTATTTTAACTATCTCGCCTGAAGTAAGTTAAACTTATTCTAAGCACAACTGATGACTATGGTGGTGAGCTTGAAGAACGCTTCCATCTTTCTCCACACACCCACATAAATTATTGTAGGTCTCGTGCCATACAATCCTTAATTGAACTAATATAGTTTGATTTGAATTATATGCATCTACGAATACTCGTAGTTCTATTTTATATACTTATCTAAGCTTTTAAATATAAACATTTAAGAGTACTTTTGATTAATTATAACTTGATCTCTCATATATTTTGTTTATAGAAAACTTAAGGGCTGTGTTTCAATTTTGTGTCTTGAGTTTTGAATTCATTTTAGGTTTTGTATTTTGAGTGTCCATTTTGAGATTGTTGAAAATGTGTTCTTTTTGACATTTTAAAAAATTATTTTCAAAAATAAAAAAAATAAAAAACCCGTTTTGCCTCCCCTCTCTCTGTCTCTGTCTCTTTCTCTCTCTCTCAATGAAGCCCACCACCATCACTTTCATCTCCCCCGTCGTCGGTAAAATTGGCCTTTACCCATGGTTGGGCAAGATGCACTAGGTGGAGAGGAGGCTAACCCATGTGGTCTGCGATCGTGGGACGGGTAGACGGCATCAAAATTTGCAAAACTCGAATTGCAACCGTCGTTCTTCTTAGATGAAATCCGAACATTGCAGAGTTGTTTAGGGTGGAGACATGGTTGGAGTCATCTGGGGATGAGCATTCGACCAGTGGTGTCGCACGACCTTGGGCGTCACCGGATGTGAAGTTTCCGACAGAAACAGGTAGCGCCGAATGGTTTTTTGGTTTCCAATTTCTGCTGATTCTCATTGTTTCATGGTTGATGAATGATTGGAGGTGATGAGGGGAGTGAGACTCAAGGTGCCCAAAAAGTGGCTTCCAATCTGTTTTTGCTGGCGGTGGTTGTAGTGGTGTTGTTGTAGCCGGGGCCGCTGTACGCGACGACGACGATTTTCAGGCGGTGGTACAGTGGTGGGTCGCGATGGTGGTTGGCGGTGATTGAAAACACACACCCAAAACACATTTTGAAAATTTTGGCTTGATTATAATTGAAAACACCCAATTTTTCGTTTTGGGTTTTTTTTGTAAATTTTTAACTTGTTTTCAAAAACGCGTTTTCGAAAATAGGAAAGAGAACGCGTTTTCACTGTTTTGGAAAATTGAAAACAGAAAACGGTAAAGAGAACATGCCCACAGTAATTGGACATTAAATTGGAATAAATGAGCGAAAAACTATGAAAAATGAGGATCTCCAAAGTTTGAAGACCAAAAATGCACATACTAAAAATGCAGGTGGTGGGATCACACCACACATACCGATGCAATTGCACATGCCAAATTCCTCAAAACCTAAAAACAACCTGTTGAAGAGATGCGAATGAGACCAAGCCTGTATTTTAAGCCAAACGTGGCACTTTCCTTCTGCGGTCGGAACTCTTTTTGGAACCAATTTTGATATAATTTTAACCTAATTTTTTACGGCGATTAGTAGAGAGTGTGGGCTAACATTACAGGGATCTCTCCCTCATCTCTTATATCAATTCATATTATAAAATATTTCAAGAACGAGGGGCAAATTCATCATAAGTTGAAGAACATAACAAATCTAACAAGAAATTCAAGGCAAATACCATCAAGAACTTGAAGAATTAAGGCTTGGAGTTGAAGATCAGGCACAAGAATAGATTCCACATCTCCTTCTTGTAGTTATACATTTCGGGAATTTTTTTCCATTCTTCTTGTTGTTCTATCATTAGAATCATGTTGGGCTAGATTTTCTGTATTGGATGAAGATAAATCTTATTAATTGATTGTTTTTAATTCAAAGATCAAGTAATTTAGTTAGTTTGTAATCTTGATTGATCGTCTGTGCTTTGTTGAATTAGTCAATTTCTTAATGACATAAAAATAGAGCAAGTAATTCTTAATTTCTAGCAATATGCAATGATTACCTCACATGATAATCCCAGACCTAATGATCATCCCATACGATGGCCAGCTAGTACGAGAATTTAAAAGTGATAGGTCAATTTATAGGGCGTACCAAATTTGCGAGTTAAATAAAAAAAAAAAATACGAATTTACTACTTTATGTCATTACTATTCTCCCTAAAACTTTTTGCAACTGTAGCAGCAAAATTACAAAGCTCGAAATTCGAAAAATCAGGGGTAAAATGGTCTAGAACTAAAATATTGCCCAAAACTGCAAACGAGCACATCCACATAATCCGTATTATCACCAGGAACACCCATTCTTTTTGGACCACCATCGGAAAACCTCTCATGCGCTTCCATATGCCGTCAATGTACTACCCATTACCTTCACGAGTCGTCGCTTTTGCCGTCGTATGCACTGCACAGTCAACTGCGCCTCGATGTCAGGAGCTGGGATATGTCCTTCATTTCTCCACCAGATTTGTGGATTGGCCGAAAATTGGATTTGAAGGTTCGGTAAGTTTGGAATTGGAACAGTTTCTACCACAGCTGATTTTCTGCCTTTTCAGCCCAATTTTGCACAAATTCTTGCAAAACCTGTTGCTTTGATACCATTTGTCAGGGAAATTATACATTAAGGACTTCAAATCGAGCAATCGGGCTCAATTTCAACACAAAACCGAATCAAATACCACTCATTCAAAGCTCAAACCTACAACCATTCGATTTACTCCGTTGCTTCGTTGAGTACCCACAAAAGACATAGTTATGGTGGCTGTGATTAACCACAAAGGAGAAGAAGATGATGATGATGAAGAAGAAGAAGAATAGCAATATGTTAGAACTCAAGGACAGAGGGAGTAAAACACACAAGTGGCTGCCTTATTTCTTGAAAGGGAACAATACATTTCTAAGGTATTTACTTTACACCTTTTCAAAAATACAAAAAAATTTGAAAATTCACAAATTAGGTTTTTAAAATTTTTAATTAATAATTAATGAATTATTAAATCAATTTATTATTAAATATTTAATTCTAATTTAATATAATTACCCCACCCCACATCTACCACCTCAACCGACTTTCCGATCACCACTCTTCTCCGGCGACTGCTCCGATTCCGGCACATATTCCGATGACCGTTCCTCCACTTTTTAGGTCACAATTCAAAAATTTCGTAGGTCACAATTTATTCATCGGTCACAACTTAAAAATTTTAAAGTCACAATTTGTTCATCGGTCACAATCACAAAATTTAAAAGTTACGTTACTTATTTTATGGTCACAACTTCAATTTATTGGTCACAAATTAATAATTTTAGGTCACAACTTGTACTCGTCACAATTTATTGAATTCATTGGTCACAAATTGTTTATTGGTCATAATCACAAAATTTATATTGTGACCACCGAATTTTATGGTCACAAATTATTTCTCCACCACGAATTAAAATTTTTTATAAGTCACAGATTGAAAAAATCAAAATTTTTGTTGATCACAACTCTGTTATAGTGAGTCACAGTCACAATTTCTAAATCACAGAACACGCAAATCACAACACCAACGTTAGCCACCAACATCTCAACACCGACACCGACACCGTCTAGCCACTACGCCGCCGCCGCCGCCGCCAGAACAATAACCACCACCACCACCTCCCGATAGCAAAACCATTATCTCAAACACTGCAACTAACATCACCACCGCTAGCCTACCACTCCAAAACAACCACCCCTCACCAAAAAAATTCCCAAATCTACTGCTGGGCACCAACTCCGCCGCCACCATCACCGCTAAATCAACTACAACACCACTACACACAACCCACCACAACAACCACATCACCTCTCAAACATAAATACGACCAACTGTAAAACACCACCACACCACAAAAACACTGGGAAGTACTCACAAACACCACCAATGGCAACGCCGTTGTTGCAGCAACGCCATCGTCACTTCGCAACACCGTCGCGACGCCGCTCTAAGGGACGATGTCGCCGCTCCGAGAGGCGATGTCACTTCGCAACACCATCAAGAAAGCCACTAGCTTTTAGAGCGACGTTGCTGTGGCGGCGACGTCGTGAGCGTCGCATCGACGGCGCCTTCAATTGCGAGGAAGAGAGAGAGCGGCGGGGAAGATAGGGGAATAGAGAGAGAGTATGAGATGATGGATAAAATTAGGGTTAGGTTTGGGTAATTATAATTTAGAGAGAGGAGATAGATGAAATATAATTAATATTTAATAAAATATAAAAAACCTAATTTTTGAAAATTTAAATTTGTGATATGATTTGTGAAAATTGAAATCTAAAAGTAGGTGTAGGTGTAATTTCCTCTTCTTGAAATTGCAATCACACACAGCTTCCCTATGACATGGGCTAATATGTAGATTTCGGCTTGGCCAAAACATTAATTGGGATACACACAACTTGGGCCAAGATATAACACAAAAATGTGTTAATTACTTAAAAGGGCTGTCCAACTAATGAATGGGCCACCATTGCTTCTAATGGCCCAATTTTTTTAGTCGAACCAATCAATTGTAGTGTTCATATAATTAAGGGAACAATACATTTCTAAAGTATTTACTTTACACCATTTCAAAAATATAAAAACAAGTTTTAAATTTCACAAATCAGGTTTTTAAATTTTTATTTATAAAATAAAGAATTATTAAATCAATTTATTATTAAATATTTAATTCTAATATAATATAATTACCCCATCCCACCTCCACCATCCATATCGCTCTGGGGACTATTCCAGTTATCGTTCTGGTCACAACTTATCTCCGGCAACTGTTCTGATTCCGGCAAGTGTTCCAACTCCGGCGAAAATTTTAAGGTCACAATTCAAAATTTCATAGGTTACAATTTTTTTATCGGTCACAACTTAAAAATTTAAAAGTCACAATTTGTTTATCGGTCACAGATCACAAAATTTATAAGTTAAAATACTTATTTATGGTCACAAATATCACATTCATTGAATATAAATTATATTTAGGTCACAATTTATCAAATTATTGATCACAAATTAATAATTTTTAGGTCACACATCATGTAATGGTCACATATCGTTTATTGGTCGCCAACCAACCAAATTAGTGGCCACAAACAACATAATCATTTGTGACCACTTCGCCACTGCCTCCACTAGCGACACCACCACCGTTGCCGCCCCAATAGCAACATCAACATATCAAAAGCCACACCACACCCTCCCACCACCACTATCACCACTCCCAAAAACCGCATCCACCACAAAAAACTACCACTACTTCACCATCATCGAGACGATGCGACGACGATGCCACCAACACCAACACAATCGTTTCTAAGCTCCAACTCACCACCCCAAAAACCACCCCAACAACACCAAAACACAGAACCACGGCCGCCACTACCACTCCAACAACAAAAACCACGATCTCAACACCACGGAACCACGATCGCCGCCTCACGCACCTGACATCCAACCGCCGCACCCACACACACCCAACCGCACACCCAATAGATCTGCAACCACCACAATAGATCTAGCCAATGACTACCACAACCACCACAACAGATCTGGCCAGTGCCTGTCAGATTGCGATAGCAGCGTGCTACCTTTGATTTTACAGCTACAAAGATACTCATTGTCGATTGTAATGGCTCTCGTCGTTATTTTCAATAGCAGCAATGCTCGCCACCGGTGAAGTTTACATCAGTGTTCAACGCTGGTGCTAGTAATTACAGAAGCACCGCGCGATGCTTCTACATGGCGGTGCGTCGCCGATGTTAAACAGGCGGCGACGCGGAGAAAGAAAGGGATAGGTGACAGAGAATGGGCCGGTTGGATCTTTAAAACCCTAGGGAAAGAGACGGGTAATAGTGAAGGCGAGAAGATGGAGAGGAGAGGAAGAAGAGCTGCCGCCGCGTAGAGTAGAGAGTCGGAAAGAGGAATTGAGAGTGGAGAGGTAATTGGTTAATTGATTTTTGGGTTTGGAGTAGATGGGGTGGGGGGAGAATATACAAATTAATTTATTGTAAATAGATATAAAAATAAAAAAATATTTTAAAATTATTAATTAAAACGTGATTTTTGTAATATGAAATTTGATTCATGATTTTTGAAAATGGTAATTTAAAAGTAGGGGTGGGTGTAATTTTCATTCATCCAACTATTTTAACATCATCGTCCAAATTTATTGAATATCAAAACCCAATAATATTAATAAAGAGTATAGTTTAAGGGGGAGTAGCTACTGAATATTATATGTTTCAAAGTTATCATATTGTTTGTTGGACTTTGGCACCTCTTACTTACAAAAAGTAAGATTTATTCTGAATTGTGTTTTCTTGCTTATTATGATGATTGTTATGTTCGGTATGAAAGGTTATGATGCTTAGTGTTTTCTTAAGATGTTGACGTTATTGATGCTTAAAAATTTTTAGTCCGATCTTGCATCCGCTTTTGCTAAGCTTGTGAACTTTCAAACGAGTGGCACACAATTGACATTGTCATTAATGTGTGCACATTGTTCCCATCATGACATTGAAGCTTTAACTAAATCATTCATGTAATTAATTTTGATATGACATAGTTTAGAGGTTTTGTAATTAAGAGAAGCCAAAGGGGATATTGTGAAGAAAATTAATGTGATTTTTTTTTTTTTTTTGATAATCTTATTGACATTCTTAATTATAAACTTGCGTTGACTTCTTTTTACTTTTATTTTAGAGGTGACTGAATTTTAAATGTTTAATTTTTAAACAAAGTTTCACAAAAAAATAAAAATTTGAAAAGTAAGTTTAAAAATATTTCATGACTAGTAATAAAAGTTATTGAATCTGGAAAACTTGTCATGAATGTCTCTAGACATTTTGGACATTAACGAAAAATATATTTTGTTATTATTATTTTTTTAAAAAAACTCTATAAATACTCCTCATTTCAATCCATTTTTCACACAAATTCTCTACAATCTATCTTCTATATTTTACAATCTAAATTACTTACTCTCAATTCAATTCCTCATTAATTATTACATTATTATTCGATCATCAATCTATTTTTGATTCATCTATTACATTTCTCATTCTTTATATTTTCTCACTCTATCTCAATTTTATAATTCATCTGTTATATTATATACTTCTATTTCATATTAATACATTCCAATTTTATTTCATACAAATGGATCCCAATTATTATGTTGAGGGCTTGTTTTGTAGTAACTCACCATTGACGCTACAATCTCAATTCCATAATGAGTTTTCGAGTCTCTACGACATCTTCATTCCCGATGATTTGAGCATCGATGATGTGTATGAGAGTATTTATCCAATTAATTTTGATGATATTGATGAAAAAGCGAAATTAAAACTCAAAACACCCGATACACGATGAAAGAGAAAATTTAAAAAAAATTGCAAAATGTTGGAAATACTTCAAATTGGTTTCTACGGGTCACACCATTGATGGAGTCCTATAATATAAAGCACTATATATGGAAATATTGTCAAACAAGATTGGTCAAATACAACACAACTTCAATTTGGTATTCCTTCTCTAGGTACTAGGGCTGTCAACGAGTCGAGCCGATAGGACTCGATTTTTTTTTTTTACTTAAAAGAAAATTTCCATGCAGAAATGGTGAAGTTCGTTACTAGCGTTGAGTTGCCACTAAACATAGAGGAAAATCAAAATTTCTCAAAGTTCGTGAAAGCATAAGATTTTGTTATATCATTTACATCGAATTATTTTGCTAGGCACAAGAAATAAACGATACATGATTTACAAAAAATATGATGTTATATTGTTTACATCTAATATATGAGAAGGCATTAATAACAAATTGCTGCAACTGCTCACTATATAGATCATTTTCGGGTAATGCATAAAATAACAATTGCTTCTCAAAGAATTGAATTTCCTCACAATGCTAATAACATATTTAATGCTATATGCACATTATAAAAGAACATCATTGAGAATCTAAAATTCATAGTTTTATGTTTGATAATATAAGTGTTAATAAATATGTTATTGATAAACTGTGTAGGGTTCTTAATCCAGATTTTAGTGGTTTCTTATTTCTTATTTGTTATGTATGTCACATGTTTAATTTAATTGTGCGGCATTGGTATGGAACATATTAGCAAACAAATTGGGAGAACTAGGGATGCCTTAGTATACAATATTATATCACCAAGTAGAAAACAAGCATTTAAATAATATTGTAATCAATTTGGTATGGAATGCAACAAATTTGTAATCAGCATATGGCATTGGTGAAACTTGACCTACTTATTACTCAAATCTTGTGAAGGCTATGAAATTCTAACTACTGGATTCTATAATTCAAGACAAACAAGAAATGAGTCACTCTGTTTTGACAGAAACTGATTGAGAATTGGCTTTTAAAGTTAAAAGATTTTTGACAAGTTTCTATGATCCTACAAATATATTTTCTAAAGTTCTAGAACGGTTTTTTGTTATTGCAAAAACTTTCAATAAATATAGAAATGAACTTCATTTTACTGAAATATTATTTTCTATGGAACTAAAATTTAGAAAATATTGGGAAGGCCTACCTATATTATTTCCTTTAGAACATGTAATGGACCCTAGGTATAGTTTGAAAGGTACAAAACATATTATAACAAAAATTACTAATGTTTTAAATCTTGATGCTAATTTAGAGAACACTTTAACTTCAATATATGAATTGTATGCACAAAAATTGGGTACAAATATTAGTTGGGCACCCTCGCCCCCTCCATAATGCTAATCTTGAAGAAGATGATGAGCAAATATTAAATTTATTTATAGAATTTAGGGATAAAAGATTTGATGTAGGTTCTTCTACTATGTATCATGCATATAATCAAAGTACACTGGATGTAGGTCCATTTGGAATACCTGCAAAATTAAATATATAATTTAACCATCAAATGCTTAGTACCATAGATCTAGCTAATGCAGTGACTTTTGATTTACTTGATATTTGGCGATGTCATGAACGCAAACATCCCATTATTTTTGTGATTGCATGTGGAATCAGGTAAAATGATATTTAATTTTATCATATTCATAATTTTTTATTTTCTTAATAATATTCATTTTTAAAAAAAAATTAAAAACGTGACAAGTTGTTCGTTCATAATTTTAACTCTACCTACTCAAAAATTAAGTAGTCGGTTCCAAACCCAAAAAAATGAGGAGTACTTTCAAAGAAAATGATTAGCTTGCCCCTTGAGGAAGAGCCGAGCCGAGCCGAGCCGAGCCGAGGCTACTTCCCAAATATCCTAGAAAACATATCATTTACTGTATCAACAAAAAAATTACCTTGCTGATTCCTAGGGAAGTTTTTGTTTTCTTATTTTATATAGTGATATTTGTATTAGGGAAAATTTTAATTAAAAAGCATGTTTATAGTAAGGCGATATTTCAAGATACAATCTTTACATTATTGTGTTATATATTTATAAATATTTCAAATAAATTATTTGGGAATAGAGCTACTGGTTCTTTAGTTGAAAATTTTGACTTTGATACTTTAAGGTTTCAAGACCTCAAGGTCTATACATACACAACTCGACATGCTTTGCAGGACCTCCGATTTGGTAGAAATACTTAGTCTATAGAACGCTATTACAACGTTGTTTCTTTCTTGAGGGGTTTCCTTGAAGTTCTTGCTCACTTTCTCATAGGATACTTCAGGGGCAGAATTGTTTCCCAATCTTAAGAAATTTGATGTTTCGAAACCTCAAAAATTATCTTGATTTTTGTATTGGTGGCCAATTTTGTTGAATTTAGGATTGACTTGTGACAAGGATGCTATATGAGGGTCACGATGTGGTAGACTTGGTAGAATCTGGAAAAATCATAAGGCAGATTGGTGATATGCATGAACGATATTCTTGCTCTAGTTCGTGACTGTGGTTCGAGCGCAGTTGGAGTGGTTTGAAAAATCAGGCTAGTTGTCATAGTTCCACTCTCGTTGTTGTTGAGATGAAAGCATGGAGTTTTTGATTCTCAAAATTCCATTTTGTTTTGGTGGAAATATTAGTTGAAGCTAATTATTTTTGTAAATCCAAAACTTGTTTGGCTGTGTTTTCATGTCTTAATGGATTGTGTTACGTCTCGTCACCAAGGCTCCCACGTGGAACCTACTTGGCATCCCACGGGGATTGCAACCGACCCATCAAAATCCTTTTGCAAAAGTCATGTGGCATCCTATGTAGAGTGCATAGGACTTACCCAAGCCTCTTGCAACTGAAGCATTTTCATTGAAGCAGTTGTATGGAATGGACCTGTCGAAGTAGTGAGGCTCAATGAGGTTAAATTTGAAGCTCTACCACAACAAGTGATGACCCGCATTTGAAGATTCCGAATTCATGAAATCTTGTTCGAATGATTGATGTGATCCCTATAATGAGTAATATGTCGAAATTTTGTCAACATAGATTGTACGGTAGATGTTTCTTTTTAAGATCATTTAATGAGCCAACAGGCTAGTTAGGTCAAAATTGATACCTATGATAAGATGCTTCGGTTAAGGAGATGAGGTCACGTGCCCCCTCATCCAATGGACACAATTTCACATGTAACACTATAGATATTCCCCTAGAGCTTGTTTGGGAGGGATTAAAATCAGATTAAAATTGAAAATATAGCCGTTATTGTTGACTTTTATTAGACGCGTGGGACCCAATAACGGCCATATTTTCAATTTTAATTGGATTTTAAGCCCTCCCGAACGGGGCCCTAGTGTCATTTGGGATAATGCGAATACATCTACTATAAACCATATATTCTCTCCTCTTGAGTTAGATCTTAGGTTGAGAAAGTTAAATTTTTGATCTTGGCTTTTAGTTTAGTTTTTGTTGATTGTTCCTTATCTTGTAATTCTGCTCATATATCTTGTCGATGCCTGAACATATTTTTCTAATGTTATAAAAATTCTCCCATGTTCAAATTCGAAATATCGTTGACTAGTAATCTATCCAAACGTGGTGGAATTAGCTTGCATGGACGTAAGTGGATTCAGAATCTCTTGTCCACGTCAACGGTGCAAAAAACGAGGTCAACAGGTTGGTGTCGTCTGTGGAAAAATTACCACTATAACCACGAACATTCCCGCGAAAAAAGTTTGTCGTAAAATAGCTGGACATCCCCCTTGGAAAATGATTTATTCTTGAAAACAAGTGGAAGCCCCATAAGTTAGGAAAAATCTGAGAATTTAGCCAAGAAAAAATGAGTTCAGACCATGATGTCTCTCCCAGGAGGGTGAGAGAAAACCCTGATGAAGGGATTCCCCAAGCAGCAACCCAGGTGCATTGGCACCGACCCTACCACCATTATAGGTGCAATGAATGAGGTTGGCTGCTCAATTCACATGGTAGATAGCAACCATGATAGCTAGCATGAGAAGTATCACTCACCAAAACATGCCTATGCAGGAACAACTCATTCAAATGTAAGGCCATGGAGGTCCTCCAATCCCCCCTTTCGTACAACAAGGATAATATCCGCGTGAAGATGAAGTCCAAAGCTAGAGAGTCACATCCCCCCGACAAGCTAGATAAGTTAGCCTCTTGAAAGGGAAGTGTAAAAGTCGAAATCTCCTCGAATTATGCTCCCGGGCAACCTATTGAGGTCCATGCTAACATGGAGGATAACTTCCCATGGAACATGAGCCAGAACATATGCCACAAAGGTCTATTTGCGTGTTTCACAAAATCAGTCCCGTAAGAACTAGGAATAGGCCAGCCCAACTATCTCCCGTTCCTAGAAATAGGCCTCAACCACCACCTCCCACAGCATGACAACAAGATGAGAGGCAAGAACATGTCCCACGAGTTGTTCTGCCTAGAAATAGACGCCACATGAATGAAGAAATGGTGAGGGATTAGGCAGACCCATCTTATTCGCCACACATATATGAGGCTCATGAAGAGGACTCGGATGAATCCCAAAGATCTTCTGACCACAATGACCATGACAAAAATTTGCCTTTTTCAAAAGAACTGAGAAATGCTCTTATCAGAGTCGCTATGTATCACCAAAGATACCAAAGTATGATGGAATAGGTGACCCAACAAAGTACTTGAACAGTCACAAAACACATATGAGCCCGAGAGGCGTCACCCCCGCAGTCAAAGGCCTTCCACTTGACTTTAAGTGGAGCGACAAAAATTTGGTACAGTAGATTACCTCCAGGGAGTATAGTATACCTATGTCTGAACATGATGTCATCATATAGTGTATATCTAGCAGCTCTTACTCACAGTTTTCTTACCCTTTTTTATCCTAAAAAAGTGTTCCATCCTTATGTAGGATAGAATTTCCTGCATCTACGAGACTTTTCCATGTTTCCATAGACTTTCTTCATCTCTCTAGCTAATAGATGGTTTTGATAATAACTCCACATGCACAGGTTTAAACATGTGTGCATCCTTTGTGCTTGATAGTTTTGATAGCACATCCGCATAGCCATTTTCTCGAGGGATATGCGATAGTTCGAATTTGCTGAGTTATTGTGACAATTGCATGACCTCAGCGAGAAATGTAGTCATCATTTTGTCCTTGACCGTGAACCTTCCGTTTACTTGATGTACTACTAACTGCGAATCACTTATTACTTCTATGTTCTAAGCATGCATTTCCTTTGACAACCATAAGACAATTCATAAGGTTTCGTATTCGACCACATTATTGGTTGTCTTAAATGCGAATCTTAATGCGTAATTCAGATCGTGTCCCTCAAGGCTTGTCAGAATTAGTCCTTCTCTGTCACCAGTTTCTCCTGATGATCCATCCACAAATAACTTTCATGTTCCCTGCTCAAGCTCAGCCTCGGGGAACGAAAATATCCAATAACTCTACAATGAAATCTGCTAACGCTTGTGCTTTGATTGTAGATTATCCTTTATAATTTATTTCGAAATGTCCCAATTATATTGCCCATTTCATGAATCTTCCTAATGTGTCAGTTTTCTATAAAACTTGTTTGAGTGAGAAATTGGTTTGTTCTTCGAAACTATGACTCTAGAAATATGGCTGCAGTTTTTGCGATACTACTACTACTAAGGCTAGGGCTAGCTTTTCCATAATAGGATATCTAGCTTCTGCACCTTGCAGAGCTTTACTTATATAATATACTACAACTTTAAAAAGTGCTGAGTAATTTCTCTCAACTCAATGGCTTAGATAATATGTGGGCTTTTCCTAAGTGTTCCTTTAAAACCTAAAGGGCTTTTTCGCATTCATCAATCCATATAAACCTATTTTTTTTTTCCTTTTTAACACTTAAAAGAAATGAGAGTATTCATTTGTTACTCGTGAGAAGAATCTGCTTAAGGTGGCGAACCTTCCTATTAAACTTTGTACTTTCTTCGATCTTGTTGGAGATTGCATTTTTATGAGAGCTTAGATTTTATCAAGATTTGCCTCAATGCTTAGCTGATTTACCATGAACACCAAGAATTTTTTAATATACTCCAAAAGCATATGTTATCGGATTAAGTTTCATTATATACTTTCGTAGTAATTAAAAGCTTCTTCCAAATGTTTTGAGTGGCATTCAGCTTGGAGTCTTTTGAAAAGCATTTCATCATTGTATACTTCCATTGTTTTTAACTATATGATCCACATACATTTTGTTTATTAGTTTTTTTACAGGTGGCACCAGCATTTTTTAATCCGAATGACATTCTCTATATTAATATGACCCTCAATTTGTTGCAAAATCAGTGTGTTCCTCATTTGGTCCATACATAAGGCTCTGATTATATCTTGAATATGCATCTAGAAAAGTTAGCTAATATCCTACAGTTACATCCACTATCTAATCAATTTTGGAGAGTGGGAAATAGTCTTTGGGACACACCTTAATTATGTTTGTAAAATCTTGGCAAGTTTGCCATTTTTGGTTGCTTTTTGGAACTAGTACATACCCAAACCAACTATTAAGTTTTGCGGATAAAATCAGTTTCTAATAACTTGTCCACTTTGCTTTTTAATGCCATGTATTTTTTCAGTTCTCATTGGTCGCCTCATTTGCATTTTAGGCTTTATCTTAGGATCGATTTTCAAAGCATGGTAAGCCACTTTGGATCTATTCCCACCATACCAACGTGTTTTCATGCGAATACACCCAGTTTTGCTTTTTTAAAAAGTCTTTCAGTATGTTTTTCGTAGGTTCATCCAACTCTTTACCAATTTTTATAGCTTTATTTGTATCTTTTGGACTTATGGTAAAACTTTCTAATTCCTCGAATGCAGCCGCTTCGGATATGCAGTCAGTTATGCGTGGGTAAATTGAGTCATCAACCTCCAGTTTCTTCCTAAGACTACCCATTTCCAATATAGCAATCACATTTTCCTTAGGAGTTCGCAAGGCTCTTTCTCTTAAGTGAGTTTGATGGTTTGCTCTCACGACTCTCTGATTATGTTTTACGGAAGGTTTGCCTTTATTCATGGATAATTTAAAGAGCAACTGATGAAAGAAAAGTATTATGTTTGCTTGCCTCATGGAAGGCTATCTAAGGATTTTGTCATTTATTGACTTTTCATTTAGAATGAAGAAATTCATATATTCTTGGTATGCCTAGGGCTCGTCTCCTATCTTCACTAATAGAATGGCCTATTCAGGAAGAATTTGGTTACCTTTGATGAAATAGTACGATTTCAACATAGGAATTCACGTATTATATGTTGCATTCGAGCGAAAGCATTTTTGTATAAATCGTTCATTGGACTTCCATTGTCTAAGAGCATATGGTTAACATTTTCTCCAGCTATCAGTGCTCGTATAAATACTACCTCATTCTTAGGACTTGAGATTTCACTGCTAGATTCAATAGATTTAATTGAAGAGACTATACATTTCGAGTTACCTAGATTTTCGCGAGTTTTTGAGGTCGTGTTTGTTCTTACAAACTTATCTTTCTCCATATTGCCAATCACTTTGTCCTTATTCGAGATTGAATGGTAGCAGTCATGTTTTTTTTCTTCAAATTCTCCCTTTCTTCTTTTTCATTTTACATCTCTTCACAATTCTGATGATCTTCAAACTCCAAACAAGGAGATCATTGTTATCTTTGTTTTGAAGTTCGAACATACGATGTTGATTTGTTGACTACAAATTTATGCTCAACAAATTCCTCTCATTTAACTTGGACTTTCTCCTCCTAATCTATCTATACTTGATGCTCAGTAAAGAGCAAGAGGAGAAAGGACTATTTGGGAGGGAGATATTCCAATTTTCGCATCCTTTTTCTTTTAGACAGGACTATTCATAGATTTATTCTGAAGCTTTGGGGACAATTGGTTTTGCAGTTAATGACAAGTGACGGTTATTCAATGATGGATTACCAAATAATTCTGTTATGTGTTCATGGTTTATTCATCTGTTCTTCATTTATTGGTTTTAAGTCATGCTTTGAGCCTCTTTACATGTGTGCTTCGTTATGGTTTCTACTTATGAGGAACATTATGGAAACAATTCCCTAATTTGGTTGTGAGCTCTTGGAACTTGAATTCCTGCTTTTGCTCGCATACTTATTATTCTCAATTAGGTTCGCATGAGTTTCCTGCTATTCATTGATATTTATATGTTGTTTAACAATTCAGGCAAATCTCTATCCGAAATGAAGCACTAATTCATTTCACTGACTTTTATCCTCACTGTCCCATTAAGATCCATAGCTAAGGGTGATCGCGTGATATGGCACTATGAAATGAATGGAATATATATTGTGAAACCGACTCCTTACTGGTGAATCACTAATTTCTAGGGCAAAGTTCTTATAGTCTACTAGGTTGGTGGAGAAAGGTGTAGGGACGACATCTTCCTCTAAAAATTTGGGTGTTTATATGGCATCATTTTTTGTTCTCCACCGACTTCCTCCAACTTATTCAAAGGAAGAATCCATGATCCACCAACATGCCTACGCTGTGGGGATTTGAGACTCCGGTGCACCTTTTTTTTCCAATACTTTGAGGTAAATATATTTGTAAATTGGCCAAGCTATGGGTCACTATGAAGGCTGGAACTGTTGGCACCGTAGCTACGAAGGATTTTAAATTATTGACAACATGATATTGGGTTATTTGGGGGTGAAATAAACATATTTTCCATGGAGGGAGGGAGAGACCGGTGGATGTGTTGCTGGAGTTGGCTGAGATTGAATGCAAAATGAGGGCTAGAAAACATTTAATCTTGCTTATTGGAACACAGATGAACTCCAAGTAACATAAACTAGGTGAGGGGAAGCCGAAATTGAATTGCGAAATGGCTGTTCCGACCAAATAGAGATTCATAGGGTTGGGTCCAATCCTTTATGATCATCACGACTCGGTGGCGGTGGCCAGTGCTATAAGAATGAGAGGACTTTTTTATTCGGAGGTGGCTATATCATGCTCAACGGCGTAGATTTTGGTTTGCTAGAAACTATGAGATACAGGTGGATGAAATAGAGATTGATGCTCACCTTGTAGTTCAATATTTACTTCCATAATCTCATCGATTTTTTTTACTTCGCTATATCTCGAGATTTAATCCATAGACATGATAGATCTTTCTCTATTAAACTCAATGAAATTTTGGATCAAGTTTTCCTCATGGCACTAAATGCTAGAATTTACAAGACATGGGAGCTGTCTATGTGAAGCAGGCGCTGACACTTGCTCCCACATTTCCTAAATGTGGAATGAGGCAGTACAACAACGTGCTTATTTTGCTATTACCTCCCCAATTGCAAATTAGTAGGTGGATTGTATTCCGTTAATGAAATAATGGAATCCATTTCATTCTACAAAAAAAAAAAAAAAGGAAAAGCAAAGAAATATAGCCAATATTTGTTTCAGTTTAAATTTTTGATAAAAATCTAAGTCTAACTCAGTAATTAATTTTAACAATATAACCATACATTTTATAAGATTCATAATTTTCTATTAGAATATGGGTCAACCCTGAATTCTATTTGGGAGGTATATTAGGAGTCGGTTATACGCGTTGAAAATATATTGAAGAAGTAAAAAGACGGGAAGGAGAAGAATTCTTGTTGTGCATCGCTCATTGGCCACCTTTAGACTGCTCAAGCGGTCGTCTTATATGGTGAATCCCGATTGCCTCATTTTAGCAGTTTTTTTCTTCTCATATTTTAACTCAAAACACTTCATCATTTGTTAGGCTTATTATATTAAGACTGTCCCTTATGATAGGCTCTTCTTTATTTTTAAGGTAATATTAGAGTCTTGAATGTTAAGATTAGATGGAAAATTGTATTGCAAAGTTTCATTACATACGTTTGTATAAAAGAAATAATGTTTCATATAGTTATAAGGGTCAATCCAAATTTTGAAAAAAAAGGGAGAGCAATAAATACTTAATGGAAATGCCTCTAATAGGAAAGTCCAAATTTACAAGAGGAAAACAATGCATTTTACCATGGGGAATACAACAATTTATTTCTCTTGTTTCCTAAACTGACATAGAAATAAAGCAAATGCTCCCTACAATTGAAACAAAAATAGAAAAGCAAGTTGCTATAATTAGAAAGAGAAAAAATAAACAAGACGAGATTAGTAGCATTTTACCATACAATGGATGCAATATCACACTTGTCACGGGAGCTATGTGACGCATCCATATCAAGTATTATGGTTGGAACCCTTGGATACCATTAGGATAGATTAAGTTTTTCCAATTGCTAAGATAAAATTTAAGCTACCTAGCTGCAAAAGCACAAAAATGCAAGGAATGGAAGATATATATATATATATACACACTTTGAAAATTATCAAGGAAAAATCTCATAATATTTAACAAAACTTATAATTTCATTCAGCAGAAGATTAGTCGGATACTAATCATTAATGGTTTGTAGTCAGATAAATAATAAGTATTTAAGATAAAAATAAAATAAAAAATAAAGACTCACCTATTGACATATTGTGCCTAATCTCTTCCATCATAAGGAGACCTGTTTTGAAGCAACCTCATGGTGATAAACTTTGACGTCGAGGAGAACATTTTCAAGGACTCACACTCTTGACTCAATCAACAGCAGCATTCAAACATTTTGTTAAAAATAACAATCAAGGTTGTTCTTTATAGAATTCACTATACCTTGATCTTGGCTTGCGGTGCTGAACGTATTGCATCCATTTCGGCTTATCTAATAATCACGACAATTGTTATTGATTTCCTAAATATTCTTTCCCCTTATCAAGAGCATCATGATGTTCAGAAGGTGTGGACTGCTTCAGGTTTCCATCATCTTCTAGTGATGTTTCTAACTTAGAAGTTCTTTTTTTCTTTGCTGATAATTTTCCTAAAAATATTAATCTGTTTTTTTGTCCTTCTGTTCCAGGAAAGAAAACATATATGAAGCTATATGAATTTGAAAAGGCCATTTCCATTGAAGAAGAGAGGCTAAACCTCTCATCTGGTTCATTTTCTGTTGCTTTCTCTGGCTCAGCATCCTGAAACCATATTGAAGTAACTATGTAAACCAAATAGAAATGTAAATGACACTGGTGTTAAAAGGGCATATACAGTAGAAATCAGGGGAAAAAACCCTATTGAAAACATGAGCAACCTCTCTTCTCCTTTTATATTCTACATCATTCTTTTCCTTAAAAAAACTCAACAGGGTGAATATCCAACAAACTTAAGGATAAATTTAAAATCATTTACATAATAAATCTTTTCTTGGCTATGCATGGTAATTTATCATGTGGCCAAATTATCTTTGTCACTATGCGAACTAACACAAGTATCACGAATATAAATTATGCTATGTAGTAGTATCCTATTACATAGAAGAAGAGAAAGATATTCAAATGATTTTATTTGTGAAGCTTTTTTTTATCCAATTTTATCCATATTCATTCTCCACTATTCATCCAAACTTTAAGGGTAATATGAACTTCCTTCTACCCACACACACAATTGTTGACTTTGAATCTCTTATTGCTTTTTGGACAATCCACCGTTTACTGTTCATTTGTGAAACTTTTTTTTTCGAGAGATAATCTATCGTTTACTTGATTAGTGTTAAAAATAAGTGTGTGTAAATTTGGTTAATCTTATTTTTAAATGTATTGTACACTTTTAAAATATACAAGATAAAAATGATTTTGTTTTGCTATGAGTTTATCATAGATTATTGGTATCACTGTAAAAAAACAAAAAAACTCCGCACTGTGCGGAGGTTCACTCCGCTCCGCACAGCGCGAAGTCACATAAAAAAAAAAAATACTCTACAAGTGCGGAGTGTGAAAAAAATACTCTGCAAGTGCGGAGTGTAAAAAAAATACTCTGCAAGCTAAGGAGCACGTTGCATTTTTTTCTTTACAAATCTGGTCATCAAAGGTTATTCAAACTCCAAGCATTCAAGGTAGGGGTGTTTTACGACACTTTTGTAAAGTAGAATAAAATGACTTGTTTTCGATTTGCATTAACGTGTTACTGTGTTACTGATGATGGAAGCACCCTTTGGATGGTTCAAATAAGATATAAAGAGATTATGAAACGAGTTATCAAACTCGAGAACGAGTTATCAAAACTCAAGAATAAGCGGACTGACTGATCACCGATTTGCTAGAGAATGACGGTGACACAAATAACCAAAGTTTGCATTTCTGAAAGTACATTTATTTTTACCAATTACTTAAGCGTCTTCCTATTGAGTATTATTTATGATACTCACCCCTATTAAAATTTCACAGGTTAAATTGAGGCATGACAGTGGTTTGGCATGGTGACGAGTGCTCGGCAAATTTGAAGTGCTTCCAACTTTCTAGTAAAAATTTCCGGTTGTGAAAACCTTTTTATAAATGTTTAGATGACACTCTTAACAATGTTCTTAATGTTTATCTCATTCAGTTTCATGTACTTTCCATGTCAACGATAATTTACAAATGTTGAATTGACAATGCATGAAGTTTATCTACTGCCGTTTTGAATCTCAGATTCTGCCATTAAATTTGAAAATGGTATAACTTGGGCTATATTGCATGTTTTAGAGTGAAATCAGTGGCGTTTGAAAGGCCTATGAGTCTTCTAATAGTGGTCTTTCGAATTACCTTAAAATAGCATCTAGAGAAAAAGTTATGCCTGTTTTAGTAAACTGCATTGGGACTGTGTCGGATTTTGTGTCCAGCGTAGTCGTGCAGTATTTTCATGCTTCAAACATTTTCGTCCAAACCCCAAATTTTTATATGTTGTACATGTATGAATGTTATAGTCTTTGTTAAAATATCACAAAATTTTGACAACGTTTTCTAGGTCAAACATATTTTCCTTTTCGCTGCTGCGCAACCGGTATTTTGCTGAATTTCCTCCAAATGTTTTCCAAAATAAAATTTCACCAAGTTGTCCAAATCTATATGAACAAAAAAAATTTCCATTTCATCTTTCTATAGGTTTCAGATTTCAAAACTCTTATCATTTAAAACTTATTTTGGTTAACATTTAAGGGTTCGAACAAAGAAGATAAATTTTTCTTTTAACGCTTCGAGTTCCTAGAATTTGGGGCGTTACATAACAAGTGGTATCAAAGCGATATCTCATCAACTCAGAGCGAGGCTTATTTTTTGTGATGGCAATTATGAAGTTCAATATTTCGCTTTCGAATCGTAATACTAGATTTCATTATGGAAGGTAAAGATGCGAGCAGTACTTGGTCAGATGGGCTTGGATGATGTTTTGTTGGGGTTTGATAAGATGTCTTCAACTTGGAGGCTGGAAAAGAACCAACATGAGGATCAAAAGGCCTATCTCAAATTCATATTCCTCTTTCGAATAAATTCTTTAGGACGTTTTAAAAGAAAAATTGTCGTTGCGTTATGGTTGAAATTGTAGCAGTTATTAATGATGAAAAGTCTAACCAATAAAATTCATTTGAAGCAACAATTGTATTCCCGTCGCATGACAAAAGACACGTCTTTAGAGGATCATCTAACTATTTTTGAAGAAATTGTCGCTGATATGTGGACCTTGGAGATCAAGTATGATAAAGAAAATTTAGGCTTGATTTTGTTATATTCACAGTCTTCTTCATATATGTCTTTCGAAGACACCATTGGTATAGTTGGGACACTCTCACTATTCATGAAGTATATGATACTCTACTTTCAAAGGAGAACATGAAGCAGCCTGTTGAATCTGAGGCTCAGGCAAAAGACCTTGTTTATGAGAGTTTTTTGTGGTTATGATAGGGGCAAATTGAAATCTAATTATAACATTAAAATCTGTAATTATTACAAGAAAAAATGAGACACATCAAAAGGGATTGCTATAAGTTGCAACATAAGGATAAATTAGTTACTGCAAATCAGAAGAGAAAACAACCAGAAACTTCAGGAGAAGTCGATATTGTAGAAGATGGTTACAGTGATGGAGAACTTTTAGTTATTTTTTACAGCTACTGCAAACTTGACGATGCTTAGATTCTTGATACAACTTGTACATTTCATGTGTCAAAATTGGGATTGGTTTTCAACATATGAAACTGTTTCTAAAGGTTTTGTGAAATGGAAAATAATACACCCAATAAAGTAGTTGGTATGGAAAAGGTCAAAATTAAGATGTTTAATGAGATTGTTGGACACTTGGTAATGTAAGACATGTTCTAGATTTGATGAGAAATCTTATCTCCTTGAGTACTTTTGATTGAAAATGGTACAATTACACCGGTGAAGGTAGAATTATAAAGGTTAGCAAAGGTGCACATGTTATGATGAAAGAGGCAGAGAATGTCCCAATTATATGTCTTGCAGTGTTCTATAATTTTTTTTTTTATACTAATCAGATATATTAAGCACTCGGGTACAACTTAAGTTTGGTTTGGTACCGTTGGAGTTTGGTTCAGGATCTATATTAGAGAATACATCTCAGTCTAGTTCATAAGTTAAGAGTAATACCGCTATCCTACCATCGTCAGTGGTGCTACAGTATTTTATTGCTAAAGATAGACCCATAAGAGATATTAAGCCTCCACAGAGATAAGTGAGACTGATTTCATTGCTTATACTTTGAATGTGGTGGAAGTTCTTGAGTTTAGTCAAAAATGTTCTATAGGAGAAGTTAGGTGTAATTTCTAATTTTGTTAGAGATCTTGATAAGAAGATCTCTTACATGGTATGTTTTTACAATGTTTGGTATTTGTTGTTGAGTTTTCCTTAAGGGTTTTTGAGGAAGAGGTGGAGAGTTTTGTTGGAGAATTTATTGGATTTTTTGTTGAAAAATTAAATTTTATTTCTTGCATTGGAATTCGTCTCAAGTTAGAGATTTTTTGTTGAAGAGTGAAGTTTGTTCCTTGCAGTGGAGTTCGTATCTAGGTAGAGATTTGTTAGAATATCGATGTGACCTGAATTCTATTTGGAAGGTCTATTAGGTATTGGTTATGTGTGTTAAGAAAGTTTTGAAGAAGTAAAAGACGAGAAGGAGAAGAATTCACATTGTCCACCACTCGTTAGCCACCTTCGGACCGCTCGAGCGATTTTTGCAGTAAGCATACCATTCACTTCGCTAACCGCTAGGAGACCGCTCGAGTTGTCATCTTATATGATAAATCCCGATTTTGATATTTTTTTTTTCTCTCTTATTTTAACTCGAATACTCCATTATTTGTTAGGCCTATTATATTAGGATTCTACTTCATATTAGACTCTTTTTTATATTATATATATGTAGAGTAATACATATATTGAGATCATCCAAGTTAGTAGTTGAGATCCTACACAATTTGTAATCATCTGTATTTGATATTAGTGGATTCTTGTCATACGTTCGTGGTTTTTTCCTAGTTAGGTTTTCATGTAAAATTTGTGTTCTTGTTATTATTTTTTCATATTGGCTATTCTTACCTTAATTATAACAAATTGGTAATAGAGCATGTACCAACCAGTTTTATTCCTAACATTTTTAACAACACATTCCACCATTTTTTTACCAAAATTTACTAAAAATCTTATTGTTATTTAAACCAAACAATGGCATAATCTCGCCCTGAAAAAATATTTTTGTTGGAAAATTTTCAAATATAAGTGAGATTTAAAGTTTAATGGCCAAAGCATGAACATAGAAAAGTTTATGACATGAGAGAAATAGTTCTGCTGCGGACTAACTTATAAAATTGAATCAGAGTTTGTAATCTTAAGGTGCAATTAATATACTTCCATGGCTTAGTTTGCAAAATGATGATTAATGGTTCATGCTTTGAATTCCGCTTGAGCGAGAGTCCAACGGGCAAAAATTCTGCAGAATTAGAATTAAAATTTTGATGTGAAATTATACCCGTTCATGGAAAATCACCACCATTCGAATTGTAGTAATGATTAGTCACCACTAATTCATATATATTTTAATTTTTGAAATTTTAGATCTCTTGGAAAAGGAGGAGAATTGTATTGTTTCTTGCACTTCAAAAATGATCCCCAATCAGAGATGACTTTTGCTTGCAAACTTACAAAATGATAATCATATCTCTAAGCTATTTATCAAAGTGAATTCGAAAGCAATATCTTATCGAAGGGGGACAAGTATCATTTTTAAGAAAAACCTATGGGATATGTGTTTCAAGCCTCCATTTTTTTCAGGATTTTTCTTGTTCATGTTTCCTATTTGGTTCTTAAATTTGGGTTCGAAGGTTTTGCCTCCTACTCTCTCAAAATATATTGTTGCGTATTTTTATATCGCAAGTGTACGATATCGAACAAGTAATATAGTGGACCTAAGAGTCCGGATTATCGTTCCCACGAGGACTAACTTTAGTGCTTAAAATATTTTTCCTACTACTCTTTGATGAAAATAAACGAACTCAAAATTCAGATTGTGATGAATGTGGATGTCTAGAATAACTAAATTCCTAAAACGAATGAAAATGAACGAATATTGGAGATAAACAGATCGAAGATTCAAATATGTGAGAAGTATTAGGGCAAAACAATTTCACCTAATGATCACCTTAGTTATCAATTCAAGATTCTAGCCTAATGTAGTGTTCGGTCGAATTCTCCTACGGTATTTAATTTACCCCTCTCGAGTTCTCATTGAGCCTATTTAACTAAATCAATTCCATATCTCTATGCAAATTCTCCTTAGTTAAACGAGTTAAAGCACTAGGAATTCATATAACGACCGCAGCACTTAGTATAGATATCTCTACACGTTATACCTCGTTACCGGATTTTATTACACGTTCTAAGTTTCGAACTCACCTCTCGACTCGTAAGAAACTCAATAAATAATCAAATTAATGGCTAAGTAATTTGAAGCATTACACACATAATAAAATCAACACATTGAATAATGAAAACTCAGAATTCATGAATTAAAATAACTAAAGGTTTCAAAAGATTACATTGTTCGCCCTAATAATGAATTTAGCTACTCATGCGTAAAACAACGAAATAAATAACAAAATCGGAGTACATCACCGGATTTGATTGATACAAAAGATGGAAAGATTAAGTCCTTGTACCAAGATCTTCTTCCGCTTCCAATCTTCGATTTGAACCCGAATCCTTGATGTAATTCCTCTTGTGAATCTCTCTTTTATTTGGTGTTTTTCTCTCAATTATTACAAAGTGTCGACCCCTATTTCGTGCCTCTCTTAGCCTATTTATACTTCTCATACATCCTTGGCCAATTTGGAGTCCTTTTTGTGGGTTTTTTCGTAGCCCAAAAATACCCTAATTTTCTTCGCAGCGCGGCGCTTGAGCGCTCGACTGCAGCGCTTGAGCGCCGCATCATGTGTGCAGGTGGCGCTTGAGCGCCATCTTGCTGTCCATTTTTCTTCACTTCAAGTTTGATGTGGCGCTTGTGCGCCATAAAGGTGGCGCTCAAGCGCCATGAAGGTGGCGCTTGAGCGCCATCTTGCTGTCCATTTTTCTTCACTTCAAGTTTGATGTGGCGCTTGAGCGCCATCTTGCTGTCCATTTTTCTTCACTTCAAGTTTGATGTGGCGCTTGAGCGCTATCTTGCTGTTGAAAATTCTTTTTTGATCTCCGGCGCTTGAGCTCCATATTGCTGCTCCATTCTTCCTCTAATTTGCCCAAAAACCTTTTTTCTTCATTTTAACATTCATTCAACCAAAACACTAGCAAACACATTAAATTCGTTATATAGTCAACAGATTAAGCATATAAATGAAGTTTTATTGGTATAAACTCCGTGTGCAAAAAACACTAATCAAATACCCCCAAACTTAACATGTTGCTAGTCCTCGAGCAAACACATAGACAAAGAAAATCAACTAAAAGAGAACACAGTACCCAACTTAGTTAGATAGCCTGTCGGCTGTCGTTACTCAGGACTGAGATCAATGTATCACATCTATGAATGACTTCAAAATTACATAACAAGAGTCCATTTTCACTTATCCAATGCAAACGGGTGTGTGTGTGTGTGTAAAATTAAGTAAAACGTCGAACATTCACAAGTTGGTTCAGTTTCCCATCCCAAATGGACAATTCTTTCCTTACATCGCTCGTTAGATTCACACACCCCCAAACTTGTTTTCTTTTATGCTCTCCCAATGGTGTATCCCTAAACTCTGTTTCATTCTTTCATGTCCTTACACCTCTCGCATTTGGCTTCGTTCAACAGGCAATATTAACAGTCTATTCATGTGATGATTCTCCCAAAAGTGAGTGTTCAACAAGCTAGCTTACGCTAAATGATTCAAACCCACTAGTTATCTAAAACCCCCAAGAACTAACGTCAATTTCACATTTATATTTGATCTCATCATCTTTTTTTTTGTTAGCCCTTTATTGACCTCACCCATATTTCGCTTCTTGACCCCTGTAACGAGCTTTTAGTCGGTAACTCCCCGGCTTTTGAATGCCAAAAGGGTACCAGGTCATAAGATACCCTGCAGACTTAATCACTCGAGTCAACAAGGTGCCGACGTGAGACATAAGCTAAATGACAGCAATTTTTTTTTTTTTTTGAAGCAATTATAATAAGGGGTTAGATTCCTAGCATACGGTCATCACCAAGCATCTACGAGATAGTCGAAACACCCCACACAAATTTTAAATCATGCACGGAATCATCACAATCCTAAACTATTTCCTTTACCGGTTAAAACATTCCAAATGTAATTGTAGTCAAGGGATTTTGTGAATCATGGGATACGGGGTTCAGTGTCTAGGTTGCGTCTATAATTTTAGCATGTTAACCTCATGTTCGTGTACAACGCTATACTGAATTGCAGTGCATTAGTATCATCCTATTTGTCATGGATAAGCGAGAATCAAGCCTCAAGCACATAAATTATCATCATCCACAACTAATCCATTCTCTCAGCTATATTCATCATAGAAGCACGACTACCCAACTCACACAAGCACACAAAAACTGTAAAATCATAAAAAATATGCAAGAATAAATTTTTATTTATTTATTTTTTTATTATTTTTTTTTGAAAAGCACGCAAGCCAATCACACAATCACATAAAACACAAAGTAAACTAACTACGCACATAACACATAATCAAGCAATTACCCCCAAACTTAAGATAAACATTATCCTCAATGTGAAAAAGAAGAATAGAAAGGGGGACTTACCTGAGAAGATACTAAGTGTTATTGAAAACTCAGATTGACCCCCTAATCGGTATAAACTTATGTCCCATGATGAGTTGAATGTCAATCTCCATGTCTCTTGCGCTCACCCCCAAACTTGAGTTTTGCCTACAATTCACCAAGAGATATAGAATAACACATGCAGAATAAACAAATGAATAAACGAACTAAAAATGAAAATGAGATAATAAAAACAAAGGATAGAACTTGAGTTGCCTCCCAAGAAGCGCTTCTTTATAGTCTTTAGCTAGACTGTGTCTCTTGACATGTTTGATCATGGTGGCTCGAACCATTTTATGCCATCATGACACGTTGTGCAATTTTCATTCATACACACTTTTTGTGCTCTCCATATTTTGATATTTCCATTTTTATCTCTACCAAGAAGTCCACCGAAATTTGGTCTTCTATTCTTACAGTTTCGTTGACCAGGAGGTTTTTCTTCATCAATTCCACAGCAAAGATTGTTCTTGGAAGGTGTCTCAAGTGGGGTATAAATATTAAATATCTCTTACTTGTCCCCCACCCTCAATATTAGCTCACCCTTCTCCATGTCAATTAGAGTCCGACCCGTTGCTAAGAATGGCCTACCCAATATAATTGGAATGTCTCGATTTTCTGGTGTGTCCAGTACAATGAAATCCACCGGAAATATTAAATTTCATGCTTTTATGAGCACATCCTCAACTTTGAAATTGTAGTATCAGCTAGTTGTAACTTTATTGATGTTGGTTTGATTTCACCCAATCCCAATTTCCTATAAACAGAATATGACATTAGATTTATACTAGCACCTGTATCATATAATGCAGCAATTGTTCGTGAATTTCCAATTGAAATTGGCAAACAAAAACTCCCTGGATCTTTCAACTTGGGAGGTAATTTGTTTAGCACTCTTGCACTACTTTCCTCCGTTAATGCTACAACTTCAAACTCAGGAAGCTTTCTCTTCTTTGAAAAGATCTCCTTCAAGAATTTGGTGTAGCTTGGAATTTGTAATATTGCATCAATCAACGGAATATTGATCTGAAGTTTCTTGAGAACCTCAAGGAAATTGTCAAATTTTGTATCTGGTTTGTTCTTTTTAAGCCTTTGAGGAAAGGGTATGGGAGGAACATAAGCCTTGACTGGACTTGGTGCGTTGGTAGTTAATGCCTCTGTACTTTCTTTGTTCTCAATTGAGGTGGGTGTAGATTTTTCCTCCATTATAGTTTCATCAACACCTTCCCAATCTTCTTTTCTTTCTGGTTGTTTTACAGTAAACTCTGGTACTTGTACTCCGCTCCTTGTAGTGATAGCATGAAGATTTTCCTCTATTGATTCTTTCGAAGTCTTTGGGAGAATGGAAGTGGAGGTACATATGCTTTAACCTTTACAGGAGCCCTGGGCGGGTCATTTTCCATTACCTCTATTGTCATCACTTGCTCTTTAGGACTCGTCATTGTATTGCCTGGCAATGATCTCTGTGGACGTTCTGAAAGTTGTTGAGCTATCTGACCAATCTGTATCTCCAACTTCTTGATGGATGCTTGCTGATTTTGGAAATTAGTATGAATCTGTTGGAATACTTTGTCTGTTTTCTGCACATATTGATGAAACATCTCCCCCAAACTTGGTTTGTTCTCCTGCTGGGCATTATTTGGAACATGTCCTGGCTGAGTATCAGACCATCTAAGATTTGGGTGTTGTCTCCATCCTGGATTGTAGGTCTGAGAATACGGGTTAAAATTGCGGGATCCATTTTGAATGAAGTTGACCTGTTCCTCTGGAAAACCCATGTACATACAACTCTCTGTTGCATGATTAGCTCCACAATTTTCGCAAGTTGGACTACTCATTACAGCATGAGCTCCTCTTGTCTGTGCCTTCACCAACAGTTCTACCTGCTTTGTCAACGCTGCTATTAGTAGATGTGGGATGATCCACTTCATACACTCCAGGTGCTCGGGGTGGTGCCACTCTTTCTGAAGGGAACATTGAGTTTGTAGTGGCAATTAGCTCAAATAGATCCAATGATTCTTGTACTGAGTTTCTTATGATCGATCCACCCGAAGAGGCGTCCACTTGAGCTCTTGCCAACGGTAATAGTCCGTTGTAAAAGAGACCCACCCAATCTCCAATTTGAATTCCATGATGTGGGCATTTTCTCATTAGATCCTTGAATCTGGTCCATGCCTCGTGAAAGCTTTCTCCATCACGTTGTTGGAAAGTTTGAATTTCCAGCCTTAATCTGGCTACTTTAGCAGATGGAAAGTATTTGTTGCAGAATTTTCAGGTGAGGTCTTCCCATGTTGATATACTAGCATGAGGCTCAGCATCTAACCACTCCAATGCGGCATCTCTAAGTGTGTAAGGAAATAGACGTAGTTTGATAGCATCTTCATTGACCCCCGGAGCATGAAAATTCTGATAATTTCGAATAAATCTATCTATGTGTGTATTTGGGTTCTCATGAGGCAACCCGTAAAATTGGAGAGTGTTACGCATCAGATTTATCCATTCTGTCCTTATCTGGAAGTTGTTGACTCCAAAATCAGGATACACAATCTTTGGAGCGCGGTGCGGCGGCAGTGTCAAGAACATGGCCATCGGTAAATGTCCTTGATTTATTTCCCTCGGCTCTTGTTGCTGATTTGATGATACAGCCGCTCTGGCGGCAAATTGTCCTATTGGTTGAATTTGAATTGGAATGTTCTGATTATCCGCCATTTGATGTTGCTGTTTTTGTGTGTGTTCCTTGTGTCTTCGTCTAAAGGTACGTTCTATTTCCGAATCAAACGATTCAAGTTCGTTGCCTTGGGTACGGAGCATGTAATGAACACCCTTTTCTGTAAAAAAAAAAATAAAAACAAAGCACTCAAATCGAATAATTAACTAGTAAACAAATAAATAAAAGAGAATACACAAATCAAACAACGGCAAGAAAAATAAATTAAGACTAAAAATAAATAGTCCCCGGCAACGGCGCCAAAAACTTGTTGCATATTTTTATATCGCAAGTGTACGATATCGAACAAGTAATATAGTGGACCTAAGAGTCCGGATTATCGTTCCCACGAGGACTAACTTTAGTGCTTAAAATATTTTTCCTACTACTCTTTGATGAAAATAAACGAACTCAAAATTCAGATTGTGATGAATGTGGATGTCTAGAATAACTAAATTCCTAAAACGAATGAAAATGAACGAATATTGGAGATAAATAGATCGAAGATTCAAATATGTGAGAAGTATTAGGGCAAAACAATTTCACCTAATGATCACCTTAGTTACCAATTCAAGATTCTAGCCTAATGTAGTGTTCGGTCGAATTCTCCTACGGTATTCAATTTACCCGTCTCGAGTTCTCATTGAGCCTATTTAACTAAATCGATTCCATATCTCTATGCAAATTCTCCTTAATTAAACGAGTTAAAGCACTAGGAATTCATATAATGACCGCGGCACTTAGTATAGATATCTCTACACGTTATACCTCGTTACCGGATTTTATTACACGTTCTAAGTTTCGAACTCACCTCTCGATTCGTAAGAAACTCAATAAATCATCAAATTAATGGCCAAGTAATTTGAAGCATTACACACATAATAAAATCAACACATTGAATAATGAAAACTCAGAATTTGTGAATTAAAATAACTAAGAGTTTCAAAAGATTACATTATTCGCCCTAATAATGAATTTGGCTACTCATGCGTAAAACAACGAAATAAATAACAAAATCTGAGTATATCACCGGATTTGATTGATACAAAAGATGGAAAGATTAAGTCCTTGCACCAAGATCTTCTTCCACTTCCAATCTTCGATTTGAACCCGAATCCTTGAAATAATTCCTCTAGTGAATCTTTCTTTTATTTGGTATTTTTCTCTCAATTATTGCAAAGTGTCGACCCCTATTCCGTGCCTCTCTTAACCTATTTATACTTCTCATACATCCTTGGCCAATTTGGAGTCATTTTTGTGGGTTTTTTCGTAGCCCAAAAATACCCTAGTTTTCTTCGCAGCGCGGCGTTTGAGCACCGCGTCATGTGTGCAGGTGGCGCTTGAGCGCCATCTTGCTGTCCATTTTCTTCACTTCAAGTTTGATGTGGCGCTTGTGCGCCATAAAGTTGGCGCTTGAGCGCCATCTTGCTGTTGAAAATTCTTCTTTGATTTCCGGCGCTTGTGCGCCATATTGCTGCTCCATTCTTCCTCTAATTTGCTCCAAAAACCATTTTTCTTCATTTTAACATTCATTCAACCAAAACACTAGCAAACACATTAAATTCGTTCTATAGTCAACAGATTAAGCATACAAATGAAGTTTTATTGGTATAAACTCCGTGTGCAAAACACACTAATCATATATCCAACAATTTTTACTTGAAATTTTTACATATTTCAAGAAATCGTGAAATTTCACTTAGTTCATACCTCACTCGGTTCAACGCTTAGCTTCCCCATCTTTGGTCCTCCATTTTCAAAATTTTCTACAAGTAAATTAACTCCAGTTATTATTATTATTATTATTATTCAATGCAGCTAATCATTTTCCAGCTCGGTGAATATTTTCTATTAATCACACTTAAGCCTATAGAAAATCGAAAGATTCCAATTTGGTCTTAACTTTATAAATTTTTTACATATATGACATTAGTAAATATACATGAAATAATTTATTGTAAGTATATTTTCTACAAATTACTAACAATCGCTAATTGATAAGTGCACAATATGCACTTATTTAGGGCTTACTTATTTAATTATTTATGGTTAATTAAGCGATATTTACTTAATTTGGTTAAATTATGTTAATTATAGGCAAAACTCTAATTTTAATGCACTTGGATGAATTGAAGTGAAATATAGGTGAGGAGTTGATTTGAAACACTTGAAGATTAATCGGGTTGAAATTGATCAATTGAAAGTACTAATTGAGCTATCAGATGAAATTCATAAGTTTTGAGAGCTAAATTTAATAGTTACAAAGATGGAAATTAAATCACAAACTTTCGAAACATGGATCAGATTGATAATTAACGGTTTTGGAATGCGGGGATTAAAATGTTAAGAATTAAAGTTGAAGGTCCTTTATGTAATATTCGAGGAAGGGAAAACTAAAATTGTGATTTAGGGACCAAAACACATAGAATGAAAATTTAGTGAACGATATGAACTTGCAGAGTAATTTAGGCTTGGATCTCAAATAATAAATTTGTTGGACCAAAATACACTATTTCTTGAACCGAAGAAGAATAATCAAAGGTGAAGAAATCAATAAGCCATTGAAAAGATTCAAGATTCAACATTATTTCCCATCTTCTTTCTAATTATTCAATTTTGGTGATATTGTATCAATTATTTTGTGTTCATGTAATTAATTTGATGTTTGGCTAATGTATAGATGTTAGGATAATGTTGAACCTTGCATTCAAAATCTTGATACTTAATTCTATATTTTTTACATTGAAACATATGGTTGATTTTGAATTATTGTTAGATACTTAATGCTTTTCAATTAATTAAAAACTAGTTGAAGTGTTTTGTGATTTCTATTAACATCCGGGAGAAAGAATAGAAATTTGGCACATAGTAACAATCTTTGTAAAGTCTAATAGAGGGGATAGAGATATGCCACTATCTCTGCATGATCCTTTATGATGTTTTTATAATTTTAATGCATATTTGCATGTTTACATCTTTCATAGAGAAACATAAAGGTCAAATGTGAAGATAAGTTAGTTTTACCCCCAAAGAGATTAATAATCAAATTAGGAACATTGATGTCTATATCCGAATAAGAGTGTCTAAAACATGGATTAATATTAAAATGGATGAAAGTATGAAGACTAAAGATCCTAGTATTTATCGTTTACTCTAGTTTCATAAAGCTTCCTCATTAATTAGTTAGATTAGTCAATTTAGCATAAATATTAAATTGTTAGTATAAAACTTATCTCAACTAATTGTGTGCTATTAAATTAAAGTTGGAATTAATTGGAAGCTAGATTAAGTACTTGATACTCGTGGAAACGATATTTTTCACATTATTTATTAATTGGCTAATTGCACTTATGAGATTTTATCAATCAAGTTTACGACGATGTTGTTGGGAACTTATAAATTATTTAATTAGTTTTTAGTTAATTAAAGTTTTAATTTGAATTTTTTTTTCCCATTTCTATTTTTACTAACTGGTCTACTTATTTTTCTTGGTTCAATGAAAAGAACAAAGCAAAGAAATTGGAAGCAAATCAAGATGTGGGACCCCAAATTTAATGGCCCTTAATCACTTTAAATCAAAGAAGTATAATGTGATAACAATAACACGCTTATGGCAAATTAATTTGCTATGTGTTGGTCCTAGAGTTCACAAAGAACACAAAAATAACCAAGTAAAGTGCAAGAAATAAAGAAACAATACGAATGATTTTTCACCCAAAAGGGTCCGGATGTTCAGCCTTCGGCCTACTCGCACGTTGAGCATCTACACAAAGGGATTGAGATCTAGTTCCACTAAAAATCACCAAGAACAAATTACAATGTATGAAGAAATCAGAAATTTCTTCAATGTATCTCTCGCCTCAAGAATCACATAGAAATTATATATAATATCATAGAATGTACATCAAGTGTACTCACTGTCTTATCACTAAGAGAATTACACAGAAAATCACTCAGATTTTCAGACAATAGAGAGAATGAGATAACCCTAATCACATAGAGAGAATATCTCACAAAGTCACTGAACCGACTCAAAGAAATGAAACTTCGAGAAACACTTAAAGCAGGAAATCAAATGGTCTCTGTCAACGGCGAGGATCTTGCCAAGTGTAAGGCCAGATTGCAGAGCCCAAAGGAAACAATTCTGGGCCAAAGAAATCAATACAACACAGGCCCAATACAACCAACAGGGTCAAGTAATTATGAGGCAGCCCAAAACATAACAATCTCCACATTGTTGAATAATTCTTGGTGACTTAATATACTAGAGACACAATATGTTTCATTTGCTTTTATTTAACCTGTAAAGCAAAAACAGAAAAGTTAGAATTTATACTCATACACAACTCTACTTGATTATTCTAAACCTTCCTGTAAATCAGTAATGTTTAGAGTATTCAAGCAGTTTCTAAATTTATTCAAAGGCAAAACTTTGGTTCCAAGATCAGAGGAGTTGAACTCAGTTGAAATTTTCACAAGACTAATCAAACCTTTTTCAGCTATATTCCTCACAAAGTGGAACTTAATGTCAACATGTTTAGTTCGATCGTGATACATAGGGTTTTTGCTAAGATGTATAGCACTCTGATTATCAGTATCAATCTTGACAGAGTCATTCATAAAACCAATTTCATTTAGTAACCCTCTTAACCAAAGACTTTCCTTAACCGCATCACAAGCAGCTATATACTCTGGCTCTGTAGAAGATAAGGCAACAAGTTTCTGTAATTGAGATTTCCAGCTAATGCAGCCATCACACAAAGTGAAAACATAAGAAGAGGTAGACCTTCTTTTATCTAAATCTCCAGCAAATTTAGAATCAGTATAGCCCTTTAAAACAATGCCATCATTACATTTTTTAAACAATAGACCTAAATCAGATGAACCTTTCAAGTAGTTTAACATCCTTTTCATAGCAAGCCAATGTGTTTCACCAGGATTAGCCATAAATCTACTTAAATACTTATACCATGAGCCAGGTCTGGTCTGGTGCAAACAATAAGATACATAATGGACCCAACAGTGTTAGCAAAAGGAATAGATTCCATTCTTTTAAACTTTTCATCAGTTTTAGGTGACTGTTCACTAGAAAGTTTAAAATGATTAGCAATAGGCAAAGATGCAGGTTTACAATCAATCATAGAAAATTTCTCAAGTATTTTCTTAATGTAAGTACTTTGTCTAAGCCATAACATGCATTCAGTTCTGTTCCTTTCTATTTCCATGCCTAGTATCCTTTTAGCTTGTCCTAAATCTTTCATTTCAAACTCAGATTTTAGTTTTGATTTAATAAAATCTATTTCAGATTTGGTTTGATAGGCAAGTAACATATCATCAACATATAAAAGCAGGTAAATAGATTCAGGTCCTCCTGACCCTTTGAAGAAGAGACAGGAGTCATAACTGCTCTTAATAAAACTCAGAGTCTTAATGTAAGAATTGAACTTTTGTACCACTATCCGGGGGCTTGCTTTAAGCCATAAAGAGATTTTCTTCAACAGGCAGACCTTGAGAACATGTGATTTGACTTCATAGCTAACAGGTTGTCTCATATAAATGGTTTCTTCAAGATCCTCATTCAGAAAGGCAGTTTACACATCAAGCTAATCAAGTTCCCATTTAAAATGAGCAGTCAAAGCAAGCAGAATTCTAATAGAGGTGTATTTTGCAACAGGAGAAAATATCTCATTACAGTCCACTCCTTTCTTTTGAGTGAAGCCTTTAGCAACAAGTCTCGCTTTATATCTTTTACCTCGTACATTAGAATCCCCTTCTTTAATTTTGAAAATCCATTTACAGTTAATTACTTTTTGATTCTCATGTTTATTTACCAGAATCCAGGTCCTATTTTTAATCAAAGATTCCATTTCTTCATTCATAGCTTCTTTCCAAAGCTTAGACTCAAGACGGATTATTGCTTCTTCAAAGGTAGAGGGTTCAGAATTTAGGAATCAAGAGCAGTAAACAAAGTAACAAAATCATCACTGTTAAATCTGGTAGAAGGAATTCTATTTCTTCTATCTCTGTCTCTGGTCAATTGGTAGTCAACCAAGGAAGGAATAATAGATTTTCTATCATCATCAGGTTCACTCAAATCTTGATTACCATCAGATTTAGTAGACTCCACCTTAATCAAATCATGTTGATTTTCAAGAATGGTTTCAATGGTAGGTGCAGTATCATGAGAAATAGTATCAGATTCAGTATTGCAAGGAAAATCATTCTCATTAAAGATAATATTTCTGCTAATAATAACTTGAAAACCATTTTTACATTTAACCCAAAGTCTGTACCTTTGGTCTCTTCCTCATATCCCAAGAAGACACACTTCAAGGACCTTGGTTCAAGTTTACCTTCATTTTGATGGGAATAGGCAGTACAACTAAAAACCTTAAGTCTGGTGTAATCAGGCATATTTTTGGACCATAGTTTCTCAAGAATTTGAAAATCAATGGCACTTGAAGGACCTCTATTAAAGATATAAGTGGAAATTTTTAAAGCTTCTCACCAAAATAATTTTGGAAGACCAGAACTGTGAATCATACACCTGACCTTCTCTAATAGGGCCATGTTCATCATCTCAGCAATACCATTTTGTTGAAGGGTGTATGTTACAGTCCTATGCCTTAGAATTCCATTTTCCTTACAAAAAGAGTCAAATTCTAGATTGCAGAATTCAAGGCCATTGTCAATCCTAAGTGCTTTGATTTTCTTATTTGTTTATTTTCAATCATCAATTTCCACAAGTAGAAATTTTGAAAGATGTCAGACTAACTCTTGCCTTCTATAGGTACTAAATTCAGGTGGCCAAGTCCCATCTAAGGCAGCAGCAACAGGGCCCTCATTTTCTGTCTTCATAGACTAAAATCCCCAATTCCCTTCCAAATTTCTACTTCAAACTTATGTGCAGTAGACATTATTAAAGATAAGCAACCAAGAATCAAGTAATATGCTACACAGTAACTAACAAGTATTGGAAGTATGAAGAAAAACTTCAAGAAATCACAGACTATAAAAGATGCTAACAAGTGATCAGTTATTAACCACAGTATCATGCAAGAAACGTCACTTCTTGAAAATGTTTAATGGGTGGTAACCCTTTTATTCCCTACTCCTTCAGATTTTCAGATCCTCAATGAGATCTTGGATAAGGAAAAGCAGGAGAGGATTACTTACCTTAATAACAAATTTCAAGAGTTGATACATGTACTGAAATAATAGGGGGTTTCAGAGAATACCAGAAGCAGATGAGAGGATAACCTCAGAGTAGGTACAAGAAGCAGCGAGTCACACAGACTCAGTGAAGAACTAGGTGGAATTGGACGAGTCAACTCAACTTACCACGACTCAGTATGAGTCAAACGAGTTACCAACGACTCAGTACCGAGTTATATCAAGATTATCACAAACTCGATATAGGAGAATCATATCAGAAGAGATAAGCCAGTGTAAACGATTTTTAGAAAGATCACGTTGATCAGTTTGCAAAAGTTTACACTCCTTTGTCTTTAGAGAAAAGATAATCACAAACTTTAACCCAAGATTTATTTTTCACAAAGTTCTTTTCAAAAAATGCAAGTTCTATACACTAAACAAATTTTGAAAAGTTAGGGTTTCTGAAAAAATGTATACCAACACAGATCTACAAGCAATAATGGCTCTGACACCACTTGTTGGTCCCAGAGTTCACAAAGAACACAAAAATAACCAAGTAAAGTGTAAGAAATAAAGAAACAACACGAATGATTTTTTACCCAAAAGGGTCGGATGTTCAGCCTTCAGCCTACTCACCCGTTGAGCATCCACATAAAGGGATTGAGATCTAATTCCACTAAAAATCACCAAGAACAGATTACAATGTATGAAGAAATTAAAAATTTCTTCAATGTTTCTCTCGCCTCAAGAATCACACAGAAATTATACACAATCTCATAGAATATACATCAAGTGTACTCACTGCTTTATCACTAAGAGAATTACACAAAAAATCACTCAGATTTTCAGACGACGGAGAGAAAGAGATAACCCTAATTACAAAGAGAGAATATCTCACAAAGTCACTGAACCGACTCAAAGAAATGAAGCTTCGAGAAACACTTAAAGCAGGGGATCAAACGATCTCTATCAATGGTGAGGATCTGGCCAAGTGTAAGGCCAGATTGCAGAGCCCAAAAAAAACAATTCTGGGCCAAAGAAATCGTTATAGCACAGGCCCAATACAACCAACAGGGCCAAGTAATTATGAGGCAGCCCAAAACATAACACTATGCAATGGATGAAAACACAAATAAGTTAGGATGATCAAAGCAATATATAGGAAGAAGTATTAAAAATATTCTCATTCATTCAATCTCAATTCATATAACAGACTGAGATTCAGTTCTAAAGTCAAGAAGAATCTATCAATAGCCTGGAAAATCAAATAAGTCTGTTGGCTAAAATGGTATCCACATGGCAACTTGAGGAAACAACAAATATAGGAAAAAGAGCATGAAGAGACCGATGGGTTTGTGATCACGGAGCCAAATGAATTAATGGCATTTAATTAAGATGGAATTTATGCACAATATTTAAACACTACTGATTTTGTGATCAATATTGAGAAAGCGATTGAAGTTTTCAAAGTTGAGTTCAAATCAAAATGGTGTAGGAAATCATGTGATGCTCGTATGGGGATCTCCTCTTCATTCAACCTTACGGATAAGCTATTAACAAATAAGAGCTAGTAATATAATGTTTTGACAATCAGACCGAAAATTGACCCAAAAAGGAAGAGGGGCAAGTGTCAACGAGTCGAACCGAGGCTAAACACGAGCCGACCTGAAAATCGAATTAATTAAATAAATAAAATGTTAAATAGATTTATATTATTTACAAAAATAAATTACTATATAGATATATACTTTCTAAGAAAAATAATATTAACTTTAATTGTATTTTAAATTTTTAACATTTATTAATTATTTTTTTAATAACCATTTCACCACAAAAACTAGATGGCCGAAAAATTGTCAACCTACACGTACAATACAAAGGTCCAATAGGATTATACAATATAAATGGAAAAATTCATAATTCAGGTGTATGGTTTACACCAATTCAAAAGTCAGGTAGATAGTTTAAAAATTCAAAACTCAGGTGTTAGGTAATTAATTAAATATATTTATTAATTAAATATAATTATGTCAAAATTATACAATTAATGGTCACAGTTTTATTTTATAGGTCACAATTTATTCGTCGATGACAGATTTCAAAATTAATTGGTCACGAATTATTTAATGGTCACATATCAAAAAATTTGTAGGTCACATGGCCACAGATTTCCAAATTATTTAGTCACATATTCTTTCACGGTCACAGATTATATAATTTTTATGTCACAGATAACAAAATGGTTGGTTACAAATTAACCAACACCCCGCTTCCACCTCTCATCCTGATCCACCACCTTGACCGCTCACCACCACGCCCAAACCAACCATCGCACACCACCGCGCCCAAGCTAACTATCACCTCCATCAACAAAATCACCGCCACCGCCAAATCCAACAAACCTCGTCAGATCCACCACACCACAACCCTGCAACCAATAAAGCCGCCACCACTATATCTACCCCCAGCATCAAGATGACCACTAGCGTCACAACTATCACCAACATCACCACCATGTCACCATTACTGGCAACATAACCATCACTGCACCAGCACCTGCAAATCCAATCAACAATAGCATCACAACCATCACTGCCTCCTACAATCCATCATCTCATACAACACTACCACAACATAGCTACCAATAAGACCCCCAAACCTGTAACAATCACCAACAAAAACACACAAAAACTCCTATAAAGTAGCATATCGGAGGAAGAAACCACCACAAAAATATCGCGGCGGTTGTGGTACAGCGTTCCCTACAGAGAGCAAGAGAGACGGAAAGAGAGGCAAAGTTCATCGTTCACAGTGTCCCCGTCGTCGCCGTTGGCAGGTGGTGCTACGGAGAGGGGAGAGAGAGAGAGAGAAGTGGGTGGAAGTAAGGCGAGAAAGAAAGAGAGGTGAGGGAGAGAGGCGGGGGAAGTGAAGCGAGAGAGAGAGAGTGAGGGGTGAGGGAGTTGAGAGTGATGAATTAGGGTTAGGGTCTTGATATATTACCTTTGTTTTGAATAAATAAACATTGGACCTGATTTTTAAAAAACTATCTTTAAACCCCTAATTTTTTATAATTTCCCCAATATAAACCTAGAAACAAACCTGCAACATCCCCTAGTTACTTACATTGTTGAAACCCAACCAGACTGAATAGAAAAATGAATGAGTGTTGTGAAATTAACATTAGAATAAACATCCCGAATATGTAATTGGAAAAAAATAAAAATAAAATAAAAAATTGGAGGTGTGTATTCCTCGAGAGAGTAAGAAAATATTTGAGCACTAAGAGTCGGAAAACAATCAACTTAGAAATTCATGATGATTGGATTGACATGCACACACATCGATAGAGCATTGAATAAGTAAAAATTAGTTTTATTTGCATTAGTACAAACTCTTTATGGCTTATTAAATGATTTCAATCTTGATGTAAGTTCGACAAAGTTATCGAATGTATATATGTTTTATTTGTTTGGTCGTATAGTTAGTAGATACTCTTGTTCCAGAATTACAAAAGTGTAAGTCTGAGAAAGTTACATTATGTATTTATTTAAGGCCTTTTTATTTAAATTTATGACTAATTGAGCGAATGTCTACTTAATTTAGATTACATTATGTATATTGTAGTTAATCCCCCAATTTGGATGTACTTCGATGAAATTGATATGAAATAAGAGAAATTGAAGCTTAATTAGAATTTTTTCGAATTACTTGAAGATCAATTAGGTTGAAATTGATTAATTGAAAGAATTAATTGAGCTAACATAATTAATAAGTTTGGAGAGGTAAATTCAATAATTAAAAAGTTCGGTGATTTAATTACAAACTTTCGGAACTTGTATCATATCGATAATTAATAATTTTGGAGCTTGGAGAACTAAATTGTGATGTATTAAAGTTGAAGGACCTTCTATGCCATATTCAAGGATAAGAAAGGAACCAAAACTATGATTTATGGAACAAAACACACAGAATGAAAGTTTAGTGATTGAATTGATCGAATAGAATAATTGAGGTTGTGATCGAAATTAAGGAATTTGCAAAAACAGCTACCATAGTATCAAAGATATGCGATCACAGTCCCCATACTTGTGCAATCACATAGTTAAAGTCCATGGGCCGAATTGCAATTTTTCAGAATTCGTAATTATGATTAAACTTCGTTTCTTTTCACTTTTGGGCACGACTTAAAACCTAAATATTGGATCTATAATACATCCATTAATTCAACAATTGATTAAGCTTGTAGGATTTAATTATACAAACCAAATTAGGTTCTTAAGATTGTAAATACATAAATCATTCAAAGAAAAGAGACAAGAAGGAAGCTTTTGATCCATAATTCTATAAATTTATTCAAAGCTTTATAGAAGTTTGTTTGAAATCACGTCAAAATCTATTTTAATGCATCAATTTCTTGGGCTAAAAGAAGACTAATCAAAGGAGAAGAAATCAAAAAGCCACTGAAGAGATTCAAATTAAATATTATTTTCCTTCTTTCCAATAATTCAATTTCGGATGACGTTGTATGAATTATTTTACGTTCTTGTAATTAACTTGATGTGTAGATAATTGTTAAGATCTTAGGATAATATTGAACCATGATTTTGAAGTTTTGATATTTAATTCCATTTTTTGACATTGAAACATGAAAAAAATAGTCGAAATTTAGACCCAACAACACCTAGAGGGCAGCTAGCGAGCTCTCTCAAAGCATCCATCATTATTTTCATCATATCTTTCCATCCTGATATTGGATTGATGCAATTTAATATACGATAAAAAGCTAACGCCAAGGGCTACAATTCTTTTTGAAATATAATTTTTAAATTTGAATGTTTTCCATGCAAAAATGATTTGCAACATGTGATTGAGAATTTGAGGCATAACCTATGCGGTACTTTGACAATCCTTTGATTTTTAATTGCATTCCATTGATCATATATGATCTTCTTGGACATTTCATGATCTTGAGCGGATTTAAGTCATTCCAATGATACTCTCAACACCTGACACCTCGATCCCTAACAACTCAATTAAATGATATTTTGAACACTAAACTTGCCAACACTTTAGACCTAACAAAACATGTGTTTGGTTTTTAATGATTTTTAGGTACTTAATGCTTATCGATTGATTGATCACTAGTTAAATTTTTATGAGATTTCTATTGACATTCGAGAGAAGGAATAGGAATTCGATAAGTATAAACAATCATTGTATAATTCGATAGGGAATAGAGATATACCACTATACTTTGTATGATCCTTTATGACGTTCTTTTGATTTTAATGCGTCTTTGCATGTTCGCATCCATCAAATGTGAGAATATGTTTAATTATACTCAAAAGAGATTATTAAACGAATTAGGAACATTGATATTCATATCTGAATGTGTCTAAATCATAGATTGATATTAAAATTGATGAAAGTAGAGAGATTCAAAGACCTAGTATTTATCAATTATCAAGTTTCATACAACTTACGCATAATTAGATAGATTAGTTCATTGAATATAAATATAATATTGTTAACAAGAAATTTATCTCAATTATTGTGCTATTCAATTAAACTTGTGTTAATTGGAAACTAGATTAAGTACTTGATTCTCGTGGAAGCGATACTTTACTAATTCTTTATACTTAGCTACAACACCATGCACTTGTGGTGTTTCGCTGATCACGAAACATCATCTCAATAGATTGTCATTCAAATATACAATCAAATAAAACAATACATCATCTAAATAGCTTGTCATACATGTTTCCCGATATACATCAAATAAAACAATACAACACATAAAAGAAAGAGGAAAACTAACAATTAAGCACATAACTAAATTATATAACAATGCAAGTAAAATATGTATAACACCAAAGTATGTAATAGTACGTGCAACAAAAATTTAGAAATTAAAAATGACAAGTTGTGATAGATATATCAATAGCCTAACTTGCAACTCAAAATATAATATCAACATTATACAAAACACTAAACATAATATCAATAAGTCAAAATAACACATTATGTTAATCAAATCATTAATAGAAAATATATATGACTTCCGTAAGTCAAATATCAAAAACAAACAAAACAATGATATATAAAATGAGAAAAAAATATCTATGATTACCCCGAAGTCAAATATCAAAAACAAACCAAACAATGATATATCTCAACAATGTATCAACTTGTTAACTTCTCTCTATAACTCATATACTAATCAATTCTCCTGAGATAAATACTTATCTCTCCCACTTTTGTTACGAACTGCAAAGGGAAATCAAGCAATATAAATTATATAATCATGAATAAAAAAGAGAAAAATAAGTGAAAAAATTATGCACAAAGACAAATTATGCAAAACTTGTGATAGGAGAAAAAAAAATTCTTTTTGAAATAACTTTTTTCATGGATTTTTAAATATAACATCAAGTAGTGAAAGCTCAAATCACATTAACAGTTATTTGCTTACTTATATAGGTATAATTCATAAACAATGATTTTTTCCCAAATAACTCATTTTAAACGTATATGGAGTAAATTGTATAAGCAAGACACGAAACCTTATATCAATGAGAAAGGGCAAACAAAGCAATCACCGGTGAATGAATATTTTCCTCCATTTATAAAAGTCAAACCCAATGCTACTATGACTTTTTAATTAGAAAAGTTCATATTAATATTTTATTGTACAACTTTTTCTTCATCTCCTATCTGTGAGCACATATATTTTTTTGTTATTTTATGTGCATACTTTTCTTCATTAAACTTACTAAACAACCTCTGCAAGGATCTTCAAGTCGATTAGCTCTCAAGTCAGGTGAATATATAACACTAGATTTTAAGATACCCAGCAGACTTAATTACTCGAGTCATAAAGGTTATGAAAAAGTATAAGATGTAACTCACTTTTTTTGTTCACATATAAATCAGTTATTTTGAAACTCAATACTATTTTTCTTTTAGGGGAATATGCTAGAGTTTAAGTCAACTAGTTAAACGTGAATTCATATTCAAGGTGACATTACCACACCAATGACTATCATCCTAAATCTCACACATGCGGTTAAAACTCATTTACAAGAGTTTAATGTGTGCAATACAAATAATACATGAAGAAGCCTATAACAAGTACTCCAAATAAGTTATAAACAAAGTTAGTGGAAACTTTATTCATAGTCCATTAACTTTCTAGTATTGATATCAATTTAAAGTGTTATATCATTATAAAACGATAATAAAAAATGAGATAACAAAGAAAATAGAATTCATGCATGAATATGTAGATTCCATAACAATGTAGATGCGTGCACCTAAAAACCTATTCAATGAGAAACACAAATGCTTTTACCCTTAAAAGCAACATGAGTAACACAGCAATTTATAACATTACTTTAATTAGAGAGTACACTCCTTTTTATCCAAATCTTCTTAGAATAGGATGAAATCTTAGTCACATAGCTCATCATATTAGTCAACTGACTCATTTGGTTAGTCAAGAATCTAGCATGGGTAGTGTGATTTGTTTGTTGTTTATAACCAAGGATTAACGGCATGTAGGTCTAATATGACCTAACTCATCACAATTGTGACAAGTGGGAATGAACCTAGGAACAATTCTAGGTCTCGAGTTTTGAACCTTAAGTTGAGAAACCTATGTTGCATTGATGATTTTTGTCCCAAGGCTCTTATACTCTTAGACTTAATAGAGGCATGTACAAACTTGTTTTTGAAAGAAGCGATATGAGAATTCTTTTCACCTTTCCTATTTTCAGCTAGTTTATTCAAATCTAACATGTTGTCAAGCTTCTTAGATCCCCTAGAAAAAGATTGAAGTTGGACATTATATTTCTCAAAATCACTCGTAAGAATCTTAACCTTACTTCTAAGGACTTTTTTTCAACCAATCATTCAATCTTCTAGTTGACTCCTCAAGCTTGACTTCTAAGTTCTCCTTTTTTAACTCCAATTCATGTAATTTCTTCAAGGCAGAGATATTAACCTTCTTCAACTTAAGACTCTCTACATACAGTTGGTCAAAAGCCTCTTGTATATCCTAATTATCTTCTGATTATCCTAATCATCTTCTGATTATTCCTTTGATTAGTACATTGCTTTATGTCCTGAAGTGTCTCACTCTTAACCACAGAAGTGAATGACATCAAAGTGTCTTCACTTTGATTTTTGGAGCTAGACTCGTCATCAGAAGAGGTTTTTTCACTTTAATTTTTGGAGCTAGACTCGTCATCGGAAGAGGTGTTTAGACCCAACAACACTTAGAGAACGGCTAACAAACTCTATATGAAGAGGCATCATTATTTTCATGATATCATGTTTGATAGTTTTCCATCAATACACTACAAAAAGGTTCTAAACATTCAGCTTTCCATAAAAATGCAACCGAATTCAAACTAGAAAATAAACCTTAACAGCTTGTTTTCTTAACCATGCACACGCATGATATTACACCATGAGTGCACATGGTTTACTCAAAATGGCCTCAATCCCTGCTAAAGCAGGTCATGTGCACACATGGGCTAATTTCTTAGCCCTATCGCCTATGTGTCGCTTTGACGCCTAATCCTTTTATACTTCAATTCTTTTACTATGATTTTGAACAAAAATTATGACAATCATCCACTTGTTCAAAATTATATGATTACAAATTCAAACTAACAACACTTATACATAAGGTGTGGACATCTTTCGATTTGAATCCAACATTAGTGTAGATCTAACATCGATAAATCTTTCAAGGAATGTTTAAAATTCAGAATATTGAAAACCTAGATACTTGACCTTTTTCAAATAACCATGAACCCTCCCGATAGCCTTCCAATGTTCTTCACTTGCACTACAACAAAAACTGCCTATGGCAACGCACGAAAAACGTTGCCATAGACTTTTAGCAGCATTCGGGTGCAAGTTGTTGTGTTTGACGTTGCCGTAGCGTTCCAACTTACAGCAACATCCAATGCACGTTGCTGTATGATCTACAGCAACGTGCAGTGCACGTTGCTGTAAGATCAATGGCAACGTCCATTGCACGTTGCCATAGGTATTACAGCAACGTGCACTGCACGTTGCCATTGATCATACAGCAACGTGCATTGCACGTTGCCGTAAGTCATTTTACATTTTTTTTTTTAAATTTTTTTATTTGTACAATAATTTATATAAATCAGCCACAAAACAAGATAGAAGATAACAATATCAAGTAAATCAAATAATCATCATTAATTGAACTCCAAAATGTAACAATATCCATACAAAATTCAAATAAAAAATTCTGAAACTTCTAAAAATCCAATACATTTCAAAAAAAAAAAAAAGAAACTACCACTTCCATCTTCCACACCAACGTCCTTCAATGTATCTCTCCACACTTCATCAACAGTTTTCTCAACCAATAAAGATCTAATTTCCAAACCAAGTTGTTCCTCCTACTTACTTTCTTTCTCCTCTACCACCTTCGAATGCATTGACGTGTTTCCCATCACCAATTTACGAGTTTCCAATTTTTCATTCATCTCATCAAGCTCATTGGACTATCTTAATGATTCAGCTTCTTACAACCCATCTTCTTCAGGCGATTGCTTTGCAGTTGCTTGTTTGGAGCAAGAAGTTTAGTGGTGGATGTGTCCTTCTGCCAGCCCCGAACGAGGACCTGCAGAATAGATTCAGTTTTCACTACAAGACCTACGCAGAAAATCTTCACAAATGAGTAGCTGCCTGTTCAAATATCATATTAAACAACTTTATCTAACACTTTAAACTATTAGAGAAGAAACAGGTTTTTTTCATTTAAAATTTGTCAAAGGGGCTGCTGCATAAATTATTTGGAAATTACAGCCTTTAAATGCATGCATAAGACATGATTTACATGCCAATAAAGTCTTTGTCTAAGACAGAACTCAATAATCTAATGGTTTGACATTGTAGTTTGGCTTATTCACAGAATATTTTATCCGAAGAAGAGGAACTCAGTATAACTAAGCCTCATTACTTTGCTTAATGGTGTTGCAATAAAAGCACAATTATGAATTATTCAAAGACTAATTTGTAAATCACATCATCAACAAAAACACAACAAAAAATCAATAAAACACCCCCAAAAGTAGTATTAATCAAACTAACAAATAAATTAAAATAAGATTGCCGCTATTAAGTTCAAAATTTATTACAGAAAAATAACTTAACAATAATTACAGTTAAGCAGCATAAAATCCACATTAATTTAAGCAAGAAACATGCCTCAAATGCTAAAATCACAATAGCAATAACAAGTATCATAAAAAGGAATTGAATTTTATCATAATTGTAGTTGAATAAACCATAACAATCAGGTAAAAATGAATTGAATTTTATCATACTTGATGTTGAACCCCCAACTTCGCCCATGAATTTGTCAAGGTCAGGTTGAAATTGGGCTTGACCCATGGTTTGGGAAGATGCACCAGGTGGAGAAGAGACCAACCCATGTGGTTCGCGACCATGGGTCGACCGGATGGTACCAAAATTTGAAATGTTCGGACCGTGGCTTCGCGATTGGTATTGTTTCTGGGTTTAATTCAGGATGTTGAAGTGTTGTTTGGAGTAAATTGGGGTCATGGCTGGAGTCATCTGAGGATGGGTAATCGATCGGTGGTGGTGCGCGACCATGGCTGTCACCGGAGGTGAAGTTTCCGACAGAAACAGAATGGGCCAGAATGGTTTTTTAGGCTGAAATTTCTGGTGAATCTGGTGTAGTTTGGCCTGATTGTTTGGTTGGAAGTTGTAGAAGGCAGTAAGGTGAGGCTGTTGGTGGTTGTGTCCGATTGGCGTGGTGGCCGGAAGGTGGAGAGGGAAATGATAGAGGTAAGATAAATGGCCTAGGGTTTTTTTCATGTTTTTGTTTTGTTTATAAGGTGGGCAGTGGACAGTACGACGTCGTTTTTTAATTTTAAAAAATTGACTTTTTGCAACGTTCGCTAAAGACCGTTGCCAAAAGTGACATTTCGCAACGTTTTTAGCGAACGTTGTGAAACATCACTTTTCGCAACGTTCAGTGAACGTTGCCAAAAGTGAGCTTTTAGCAACGTTCCTGGAACGTTGCGAAAAAAATCACTTTTGTCAACGTTCACTGAACGTTGACAAAAGTGATTTTTTTCGCAACGTTCACTGAACGTTGCTAAAAGTGACCTTTCGCAACGTTCAGTGAACGTTGTGAAAAGTGAGCTTTTAGCAACGTTCAGTGAACGTTGCCAAAAGTGATTTTATTCGCAACATTCCATGAACGTTGCAAAAGGTCACTTTTCGCAACGTTCATTTAAAAAACGTTGCAAAATCACACTTTTAGCAACATTCACTCACACGAACGTTGCTATTGACCCTTTTAGCAACATTCAATCAATGAATGTTACATTTTAAATGTTGCCAAAGCCCATTTTTGTTGTAGTGTTGGATTGCTAATAAGTCTACTATGTTTACAAATTGCAAATGCTATGCCGATTTTGTACATTACACCATATACATAAGAACTTGTATAGCACGTACATACTCAAGTTGTGCAATTAATCTTCCATTTTTCTATAATTTTCAAGTGATTGAACTTACATTCTCAACATAATGTGATTAGCTCAGCATATAACCCTCAATAGTCTTGGTCACTTTGATCGCTAATATGGTATCGACGTGACTAAGATCTTTCATTTTAAATGTGGAAGATAGAAACATTTTTGTTTCTTTTACACCTTGCATTTGATACTTACAAATAACATATTATCCACGCATAAACAAATAAGCACAACATAATTATCACAAACTTTTCAATACAAACATTCATCAACAACTTTATATTTAAATCCAAAAAAAAATTATTGCTAAATTAATTTTGCCATCTCATTTTTTTGTGCTTATTTTAATCCATATAATGTTTTAATAATTTGCATACTTTATCTTCATTTTCAGATAGAACAAAATATTCTAGTTATTCCTTATAAACTTCTTTATCGAGATCCTCATTTAAGAATATCATCTTAACATCCATTTAATGTATATATAAATCATAAATAAAATCTAAAGTGAATAAAATCATAATTGATGTTATTTTTGCAATTGATGATACATGTCAGAGTAATATATTCTTTCATTTTGTCGATATCATTTGGCTACTAACCTAACTTTAAAGCTATTAAAAGCACGGTCTACATTGTACTTCTCCTTAAATACACATTTACAACTATAAGTTTCGACACAGGTTGTTAATCGACTAATTTCCAAGTATTATTTGACATTGTTGAATCAATTTCATTATTTATAAAGCATTTCCAAAAGATACTATCTTTAGATGATATTACATCTTAATAAGTTTTAGGATCGATTTCCACTTAAAGAACGTACGAAGTGGTTCTTGTGATGCTCTTCTCATTTCCCTTAACCAAATAGAATGAAATAAGTTTATAATCAAATTCGTCCGGTCCTAGCATTTTCTCCTTTTCTCCTTTTTCGCTTCTATGAAGTTTACTTATTTCAACATCCTATAAAAGTGTTTCTACTTGTGATTTTGTAGAACTAGGAATCTTCACTTAAATTTTCCTTAGAGAATTATTATTTGAAGATAACAAGTTAACAAAGAACTCTATGTCTCGAGATTCAATGATGACATTAGTTTCCAAGTTTAATAAATAATATGCCTTGTTTTGAGAATATCCTACAAAATCGCACTTGATCCCTCTATGACTCAACTTAATCCTTTTAGGATTCGAGTTATTGCAATAAGCAAAATACTCCCACACTTTAAAATACACAATGTTCGATTTTCTCCAATTTCACAATTCATAGGGATAAACCTTAAATCTTGTAGAAGGAATCATATTAATAATGTGACAGACACTTAAACAAAATTTCACCCCATAATTAAATGGAAACTTAAAACTTAATAACATAGCATTTATCATCTCAACTAGTGACCTATTATTTCTCTCAGCCAAACAGAGGGGCTTTATGTCCTCAAAGGCTCCCATGAGAGTGGAAATTTCCCATCCATTTGCATTAGCTCATCTAAAGTTCCTTAACCTTATTTGCGAACTATTGAACAACTAAAATCTAGAGCTCTAGTTTCCATCCTTAGAAATGGAAAAGAAAGGGCTTAAGCATATCTTGAGTTGGTATGGAAATTTGATCCATTGTAGCGGAGCCTTTTCATCCTCGAGAACCACTCGTTCCAGCTCAACCAAAGCAATGAGAAACTTTCTGGTAATTCAACTTTTTTGAGAAAAGCTTACCTTAAAGTTTAGGTAGGATAGATGGGTGTGGCCCATTGGCTAAAGTTCACTCTTATGAGGTAAATAAACAGATTATCTCATAAGAAAAAGTACACATTCTTTACGTTGAATTAACCCGATAAGTTCGCCTAGATGCCTAGTAAAGAACATGCTCACAATTGTGAAAATTATTTATTCCTTTAAGGATTATGCTGGACTCAAACCCAAAGTCGTTTATCCAACGGCACATCTAGGATCCGAGCCTAAGACTATGCTGGAGGGCACATGTAGTCTACTATTGATAAAATAGGGGCATGAACCAATTCTGGATCTTCTAGAATTGTATTGAACACCTTTCAATCCCAAGTCTTTGAGATAAACGAGCAAATTTTGGCCTTCATTAAGAAGAATCATATAACAACTTATTGTATCATATATTTGATTTTCCCACCTTATTGCCTTTTGGAGACTCAAATCATTAGGCACAAGGGAAACATTTTGTTCGAGAGTTCTAGATGCGCTGTATTGATGTATTATGTCACGTTGTTCACAAAAAAAAAAATTAAATTAGTTAAAGAAGTATTCATCTCCTCTATCACTTCTAAGAATCTTAATCCTTCTATTTAACTGGTTTACTACCTCGATTTTATATATCTTAAGCATACTAAAGACTTCATCATTATGCTTCATCAAATAGATGTAACAAAACTTAGAATTATCATCTATGAATATAATGAAATATTTATGACCTCTTCTAGTTAACATCTCATTTAATTTGCATATATCGGAATGAACTAAGTCTAATAAATTGGAGGTCCTTTCAATACTATGAAAATGTTTCTTAATCATTTTAAACTTAAAAACATAATTCATATTTATTATGTTCTATGTTTTTACACGAAATCATTTCATTTTTTTATCATTCCTTTTAAAATAGAGTAACAAATATGTCCTAGTATATTATGCCATAAGGAAATAGACTTAACAACATAATTTAAATTTGAAAATTTATTACTATCATTGTTAACAGTACACAAGATTGACCATCCCATTACTAGAATAGCCTTTGCCAACAAATACACCATTTCGAGAAAGTAAAAGTTTGCCTGACTTATATGTGAACTTAATTTCCAATTTTTCGAATAAATCCCCACTTACAAGATTTATATTCATATCTAGTACATGTAAAATATTTTTCAGTGTGATCTTCTTTTCGAATGTGAATTGTAAGTCTACGCTTTCTTTGCCACAACATTGGGTTGAACATTATTACCCATCTAAACGTGTTCATTATCCACCTCTTGATAGGTTCTGAAGAGAGGTCTATCATATCATACATGTATGATGACACAAGTATCGTGCCACCATCCTTGAACTTTTCCTTTGACCGTATTGACAATGCTGACATTAGCAATGCTCACTTTATTTTTATTGTTTACGATACCTACATTCCCGGGCAAAACATAGCAAGAGACCTTGAATTTTATTTTATTTTATTTTTATTTTTGATTAGCTTCGTTGTCTTTGCTGAGTTTGAGAATTTCCTGTTGTTGAAATTCTTATTGGATTTGTTAGATTAATCCACATCATGAGTTTTGGAAGTGCCGTCATGAGAATGTTAATTTCCATCTCGTGTCCTTGACTATTCCTCAAAACAAAAATATTTTTGAATCCTTTCCAAATAGTAATCATCGAAACTGTAAAGAATTTTCTTCATATAATCCTTCCATAAAAATGACAACTTTGCAATGATTGCAACAACTTGGAAGGTTTTGGAAAGATCAATCTTCACGGCCTTCATTTTGTTGACAATTACTCACAATTTATGTACTTGTCCTAAAATGGCAGATTATCCAAAAACTTGAAATCAGGAGCTTTTTGATACCTTCCCCCTCGATCTTGTAATTTTTTTTCCAATGATTCACATATCTCCCTTGTCAAGGTGTTATTTGTCTAGTGATTATAAAGGTGATCAAAGAGAGCATTCAAGATGTTTCATCTGCGTACAAATCATCTTTTTATCTCTTCTTCCTTTCTGCCATTATTACATTGGTGTTGTTTGGGGTTGGTTCCAACAATGATCTAAAATACAGAAGATTTTCAATATTGTAAGATGAAACTTCAACTAATCATTCCATCTGTTAAAATTAGTTCTGTTGAATCTGTCGAGCCGACAAGGTCTTGATTCATCATATTGATAGTAGCCATGGTTGTCCCATTCTTCATGTCAAGATATCGTTTGAGATTGTTATACAAAGATGAGGAACAAATCAAACAATAAAGTAAACAGCAACCTAAAATCCACTAGAAGAAAGGTTTAAACACGATATAGAATCGTTGTCCTCAGACGATATTTTCTATCATCGGAATGAGTGCTTGAAGGCTTCAATGACAAATAGTTTGTAGGAGTAAACAAACCTAAAACCCAATTTCAAACCAAGCAATTTGAACTTGAATAAGAACTTAAAGAATACTAAAAGGATTTGAAATTATATATAAGAATTGAAAAAAAAAAAAACTCTTTTAAATATGAAATTAGTTATGATATCTTTGTTTTGAAATGAAAAATTATCACTTATTTATAGCTTCATATCAATACACCGCGAAAATGCTCCAAACATTCATGAAAATGAGGAGCTTTCCATGACAAGCACCAGAATTCAAACCAGAAAACAAGCCGTCTTAACCATGCAACTCATGGTAGTAAATCATGATGTGTATGGTTCACTCAAAATGGCCTTATTCCCTTCAAAAGCAGGTCATTCGCGCAAATGACATGGCCTATATGCCCCGAATGGGTTAATTTCGTAGCCCTATAGGCCACGTGTCATTTTTTGTGCCTGGTCCTTTTATGCTCCAATTCATCTACAATCACAACTTTCCATCACAACCCTGAACGAGATCAATTCATCCCCGCACGGCCATAAGCCATTACCTTAGCATCTTCAGTTGATAGTTGTCCAATGACTTTCCTCGCCTATATAGCCATCATCGTTTCAAATATATCTACTTAACATTATCTATTCTAATTTTATCCTAAATTTTTCGTACGATTTAATTTGGTGCGTCGAACACAATTTAAAAGTAACCACTATAAAAATTCCTCAACGTAATAATTCGTCATGTAGCACGTACGCATACAGTGGTGAAGAGATCATTACAGGTTTGAGTTGATAATTAAAGAGCTCTCACGCACTGCACCATGCATGTGAATGTCCAATTCTGTTCAGTTTAAAACTTAAAAAGTAGGGCATGTGGTATGTCTCCTCCATCCCCCACACTTTTTAATTCGCCAATCGGAGATAAGAAGTTGACATAAATAGATGTCAATAACGAAGCAAGTACAATTCTGATTTGACTTGTGGAGCCCTTAATATCAATGTCTGCAACAGACATTTTAAGGGATTGTTTGGCATTTGGAATCCTTTTCTTTCAAATTATCAAAGAAAAACTTAAGCAACTTTTATTATTATCATTTTTAATTAAAACCCATATCCAATTTTCCACATTTTCTTTTCTTTTCTTTTGGATTGGTGTTGGAATTTCGACTATACGTTAGCATTCATTTTCGTATCAGATGACAAAGTTTTTGTAGTCAACATGTGTTAGTGTGTATTAAGCTCCTATTTTTGATGGTCATTATTTGGAGAAAATGGAGTTTTGAACGGTGATTTTTTGAAGAATGTGTAGTTAAAAGTAGGAAAAATTCTGTATTTACGTACAAAATATTTTATTGTGTAAATGTGGTTGAAAATAATTATAAAAATTAAATAATTTTAAAATAATGGTTGTAAAATAAAGGCTAAATTTTGAAATAGGAAATTCTAGTTAGACGGAAGACAAGGAGTCAAAAGTGTCGCGTTTTGTCTAATAAATCCATTCTTTCTAAAAGTTGTTCAATGCTGCATGCATTCGTGATAGCAACAATATCAAATAGACCATCATGCTCATGTGTTCCTCTACAATATCATAACTTCATACATACATAGGTGACAGTAATATTCTTGGCCTTTACCATCGTCTTTTGTTCAACTCTAACCACCCAATGGAATATAATGTTAGTTACTACTTTCACGGTTGCGATTTATGTGCGAGTTAATTCAATTTAGGTTGTCGAATAAAATTGGATTGACGTTTAATTTTTGGCAATAATTTAAAGTTGAATCTATAAATTGATTATTAATTTTGATACCTAAATACCAAACAGCACATTTGAAGTGACGTCGCATGGGAGCAGTTTGATGGTCCCTGGTCTAGTTGGGTTCACACAATAACAAAGTGCAAATCATATCCCACCAAATACACAGAATAATCTACCACACAATTCTAAGTTGGAGCAGCTGAATATGTTATTATGTTTCATTTTTTTTATTTTGCTAACCCTTTGATTGGATGTTGTCGGGCACACTTCTCTCTCGTCCACTAATTAACATACCAGTAACATTATCTATCTATATTAAACATAGCATAATTGTTTAGGTAGCTAGATAACATTATTCTTAACAATATTATAATTTATCAATGCGGAAATTTGTAATTATCACAATTATCAAACTTTTGATAAAAAATCATAAAAATATTCAATTAATTTTTTCTAACTTTTAGATCCTCAACCTTGTATTACATGCCTTGTGTGATTTCTTTTCTAATGAATATTTTTGTCACAACTATTTTGCTTTAAAAGTAGTTAAAAATTGAAAAAAAAAAATACTAAATGAAATATGTATAAAAGTCAACCTGAAGTAATTCAATTTTTTATATATTTATTAATATTTTAATATTTAAGTGATGTGGGATTTATACATTTAAAAAGTCTGCAGGTACAGGAAAATGAACAGCAAGACAGATTGGGAGCTGCCAAAAACTGTTTTTGGCAGCTGCCAATCACAAGAAGACAGCTGTGAATTTTTCTATTGAATTTTCTGTACCATAGCATATCTTTTAGAGTAATGCTATTCATCCTCATTGGAGTTGTGTCTCAGTCTATGTGACAATTATATAACATTAAATGATATATTCATTTAAATACAAAGTTAAATAACTCATTTAATTGAGCCTATCATTTAATATCATGTAATTGCCATATAGACGGAGGTTCAACCCCAATGGAGATGAATAACATTATTCTATCTCTTATACATAATAGATAGATGATAGGCCGTGAGTAGGGGGTTGCAACTCTACCCCCCCACCCCCCCCCCCCTTCCCCCTTTTCTTCTTCCTTTGAATTGATTCTTTACTTATTCTCCTTTGTGACTGTTTTTGGAAAGGAATTGATGTGTGTTGATGAAAATAGTTCTCAACAATGCAATGCATGTGATTCTTTTATGGAAAATTGACAGTACATTCAATGAAGACTGACTTGCACCAAAGATGGAAAGTTAGAAATTCAAAGGCTCAAAAGTTGATTGAGAACTTACACTTAAGTGCTTTATTTGAAAGATATTCATAATCAGCGATTGTAATAGTTATCATACGTGTCATTTTACGTGACACGACATTATTAAAAGTTATTATTTAAAAAAATTATTATAATTATACCACATATGATGACTACTACAGTCGCTGACTACGAATAATATTATTGTTTCTGAAAAGGTTTGTAAACATTGATGCAAGAAACCATCGCTCATATATGGTACACTAGTATTGCACTTTGTTAGAATATACAGCTCACCTTCCAGCCTCTTCTTTCTCAAGTTGAATGAATTAATTCTTTTCCCTGCTGTAATAGCAAGCTTATCATTTTCTTCCCTGTAATAGCAGATTTCCAATTTCAGTATCTTTTTCAATTTCTAATACACTTGACTACTTGAGTTAATGCCAATAAGTCATCCATTGGTCACTGTACATCGACAATAGATTTCAAGTCTTACGTCGAAGAACATAATTTTTATAGCCAAATGGTCATAATAGTCCACCCGAGTCAAAGCAATCTCACTATCACACTCAACCTAGAAAATAGAAGTACAATTGAACTCCAATCCCAAATCAATATCAGTTGTATACCTCATGTCTAAATTTGCCTATTAAACCACTTCAAAGCATTGATAATTATCCTCAATGGAAAATCTAAGCAAAGTGAGATTACTGGATGTTGAAATATCCCACATGTTCAACAGCTCCAACAGCAGCTTCACCAGCAAGCACTTGTTCCCAGCCTCCAGTTCAACTCATTCTCTCCAGTTAACCGCATCAGCAGTTCACCAGAATTCTGCTCCAGCTTATTCTAGCATATTCTAGTTCCTTCTTATGTTAGTTAGATTGTTAGTTAGTTAGATAGTTTGTTAGCTAATTTCCTCTATATATAGACTAGTTGCATTGTAATTTCCTTAAGTTGATTGAATGAAATAATTCATCTTCTTCCCTGCTTTATTCAGCAGGCTCTATCCGGTCTTCTCCTCTCTGTTTTTCGTTCATAATTTCAGCTTTAATATCTGTTAATTTCCAGCTAGTCTCTGTTGTTTTTAGTTCATCAATTTCAGCTCCAAATCAGCCCCCTTCCTTGATTTTATCATGGTATCAGAGCCTTCTTTCTTGGAATTTATCATGGTATCAGAGCAGGTCTAGATCCTTGCATTTGAAATTCATCTTCTTCTTTATCTTTTCTGAATTCAATCAAAAAAAAAATCGAAATCAGAAAATCACATTACCAGAAAACGTGACTTGGTTCACTAAATGTTCGACGAAATGTCGGAATGAATGAAAATTGAAGAGATGTTGTTCCTCTTCATCGAAATTGAAATGAAATTGAAGATAGAACCTGTGGAATGGCAGGCTTCTCTGAAAAATTTTCTGAAAATATTTCTTCTCAAAGGGAGAAGGAAGATAAACCGAAATTGAAATGGAATTGAAGATCGAACCTGCTAGGATGGCAGCTTCTCAGATCTTCGAATTGATTTTATCTTCAGAATGAAGATATGAAGAAAGATTTTGAAGATTTCCTTCTCAAAAGAGAAGGAAGATTAACGAGAAAAGTAGCTCAAAATGGAGCTTTAAACCACAAATGGAATTGAAGAAAATTGAAGATGATTCGAAACAAGATGCTCCTTGATTGCATCTCTACTCTCTTCCTCTATGGTTCAAGATGTTCCATCTTGAGAGGGGAGTGTTGGAATATCCCACATGTTCAACAGCTCCAGCAGCAGCTTCACCAGCAAGCACTTGTTCCCAGCCTCCAGTTCAACTCATTCTCTCCAGTTAACCGCATCAGCAGTTCACCAGAATTCTGCTCCAGCTTATTCTAGCATTTTCTAGTTCCTTCTTATGTTAGTTAGATTTTTAGTTAGTTAGATAGTTTGTTAGCTAATTTCCTCTATATATAGACTAGTTGCATTGTAATTTCCTTAAATTGATTGAATGAAATAATTCATCTTCTTCCCTGCTTTATTCAGCAGGCTCTATCCGGTCATCTCCTCTATGTTTTTCATTCATAATTTAATTTCAGCTTTAATATCTGTTAATTTTCAGCTAGTCTCTGTTGTTTTTAGTTCATTAATTTCAGCTCCAAATCAGCTCCCTTCCTTGATTTTATCATGGTATCAGAGCCTTCTTTCCTGGAATTTATCACTGGATAAAGAGCGCAACATATGCCACAAATCATATTTGTACAACATGTTTTATTATAACCAACGTTCTAAAATGTGTAATGCGTAGCAATGCATTTTGATTGAGTATCAAGTAATACAAAAATATGCATGCCTATGCGAAACATATCCGTTATTATACGTTTTCAATTTTTAATATTTATTTTAAATATTCAAAACTAATAAATAAATAAAGTAATGCATTCTTTAAATTTTATACATATTCTTCAATTTTTTAAAAAAATATATATTGTAATATTGCTGAAAATTATAAAAAATAAATACTACAATTACTTAAACTTTATATATATTCTTCAAATTTTTAACAAAAACATAATACTTAAAATCATAAATACTACAATTACTTGATAATAAATTTCTACAATTAGATTAGACACAAATATCGATTTAAAAATTCTAAATATTGTCTAACACTTTATTGGATTCCAATTTAAACTCCTCTTCATCAAAGTCATATTCCATGCCATCCGATATAAAATCATCTTCATCTGGCTCTCTTAATTTAATTTGAGAATTTCTATTACCTCTTGTAAATGGTACGATATTATTACCAAGTCCTCCACATCATCACAATCATCAACAATCCAAGACTATTCATCAATCGTGTCACTTGCTAGTAAAACTAGAGAAATATCGAAGAAAAAGGAGGTTCAAGCTCGGCGTAGATAGTTTGAAACTCTACCAAAAATTAGTTTTGATTTTTATATTTTTGAACGTAAAAATCCTTTAAATTGTTGTATATAATTCCTGTGCTTGGATGATTTGAGTAAATTTGATATTTATTGGGCTCAATTTTTATTTTTTATTTTTTAAAATGGGTTATGCTTTGTTAGACTAAATTTGACATAATTTTTAATACAAATGCGTGCGGATAATTTTGGTGTTTAAGCGTTCGTACGCAATCAACGAAATGAGTTAACAGCATTATCACGCACATATCTAATATACGAGGCGTTTCGAAAATGCATCGAGTATTTACGCGCATTTTATAACACTGATTATAACGGTTAAAGGTAAACTTATTTTAACTATTTATGCCGTCAAACTTAATTTTTAAAATAATGCTCACTGAATCATGTTGACTGCATGTACAATTTTTAAAAAATTGGATTTACGTACAGAATATTTTATTGTAAAAATGTGATTAAAAATTAGTTTGAGAAAAGAAAAATTGTTTTAATGAATGTCGGGGCTTTATTTATATGACTTTCAAGTTCTAGATCTAAACCAAAAACTCATGCTAGTATTATATATACACCAAATTGTCAATCATAAATAGTAATGGTTGGTATGAAGTTCTATTATTTTAATTATTTTTCTTCTACATAGAAACTTCAACGCGCTAATTCATACCAAATATTAATAAATACATAGAAACCTCAGAGTTGCTTCCGATAATAAATTGGGTTTTGCTACAGGTACACGGACATTTACAAGCCCGTGTACCCGACCACACACCCCCAGTCACAATGGGGGGCCCTCCCATTATTTTATTCACCTCGGGCCCCCCTCATTGTGAGGGGGGCGGTGGGGTCGTGTACCCGGACGTGCAAACACCCAGATATAAATGGCTTTGCCCTAATAAATTACACTTTTATAGAGCTAGAGAACGTGTAAAGTACAATTAATTTATTTACATGCTCGAGTACAAATGGCTTTTTCCTAGTAAATTCAACTCTTAACGAGCCAGAGAACATGTAAAGTACAATTAATTTATTACGGTCCACGTGAATATTCTTGTTAAAAACTAATAATTCAAATAATAGTATTAGTTCTAACTTTGAGTCAAAACCAATGAAAGAAATACTAGAGTTACATGCAACGAAATACCCAAAACAAGAGGTCATATTCAAGATTCCAAGAAATACGCATAAACAATCGACAATTGTCCAAGCTTCAAACAAAGAGAAAACCCAAATAAAATTGAACTCAAAATCCTTCCTTACTGACCATAGTTTTTGTTCTGAAGCATGGAGTTTTTGCAATGCGCAATTGCACCTTGAATTGCACTCTGCAACTCCACAATGGAAGAATTATTTGCATACGTGCTTGTAGTGGTAGTACTCGTAGGCGTGAACCCATTTCTACGAAGAATTCCTGAATGATTCGGTGATGATCTGATTGAAGATGGGCAGCTTGAGATGCAACTTCTCCTCCTCGTGTGCCTTGTATTCCCTGAAAAAGAATTTGATATGGTTGCATTGAGATCATCCTTCGACTTATTTTGATGAGCAGAAATTGGATCCCTTTCTTTGGTTGATCCATCTTTTTTCATGCACAAAGTGGGATTTGTTGAGCTAGCCATCCTTGTTGCAGCTGTTGATGATGATGATGATGAAGGTACCTTTACTTGTTGCTTTTGGGAAATCTTTTCGTACAAAGGTTTCACCTTTTTCAAATACTTGCTTATGACTTCTTTAGCGCTTTTACTCGTACCCTTTTGTGACGAGGTTGAGGACGATGATATATTCTTTGGTTCCTTCCGGAACACTGAAGAGAGTTTTGATAATGAAAACTTTGATGGTTTCTTGATAGGATTTTTATCAAGGGAGCTCACATAATTGTTAATGCATTTGAAATTTAAATCCTCTAGGGCATCCTCAGTGACAGAGCTAGGCCGAGAGGATTCAGGATGGAGCTGGCTGAATTCACTAGAGAAGGAGGAGTGAGAGTCATTAGATGAGCCGGTGGAGTCACGAGAGGCGATGGTGGTGGTATCGGAGGAGGACGAGGAGGAGGCGAGGAGGAGAGTACGGACCATTGAAAGGCGGGGCGAGAGGTGGAGGGGAAGGATTTGGCCCTTGTAGAAGAGTTCATCCGCCGGGCAGAGGGCGGCCGAGGATTTACGAGGCGAAAGAGAGATTGTGAACTCGAAGTCGGAGGAGGAAGAGGAGAAGGAATGAGTTGGAGATGAGGGAAGAGTGTTAAATTTTGGGAGGTGATGGTGTTTGTCTCTTCTCCTTCCCATATTCATCCAAGTGTCAACTACATAATTCAGATATTGAGAGTTATAGAGATTCAAATATTTATATAATAATATCATAATATGGAGCAAATAATTATTTATTTTAATTCTATACACAATATGTATTGAGAGCACGTAGGAAGTACATTGAAGCACAAATGAAATTGACAGTTCATAACACACATTTTTTAATATTATTTAAAATATTTTAATAGAGAAAATAGAGATAAAAGATGGCCACATATTTCTTAACATAATCTCATTGACCGACTTACTAAACACTCTTTGTAATCTAATCGGTTGGACTAATCAGAATGAGTAATGTTATTCATCCCCAATTGAATTACAAATACAGTTTAGGTGACTCTAAATAATAGGTTAAATGAAAGGTGAAATTAAATAACTTATTCAATTTCACCTATCATTTAATACCACATTAACGCCACCTAAATTGTATTTGTAACCCCAATGGAGATGAATAACATTAATCAATCAGAACAGAGGGAGTAAATTTTGTCTGTGATCATTGATCTTTCAATGAACTCTCAATTGAATCACCAAACTTCAATTTAGTTTCAAACTTCACCACATTATCACCTTCCGTCACCTATCATCACAATAACTAACAATTAATTATGACAATCATATTGTTCTACATAATTTCTATGTGACACTCTATCAAAAAATTATAAAATGGGTGTTATAACAATGTCTTTATGTTATAAGGTCGAAATATGAGGATTTTTTTTTATATATATTTTTATGACGCAACATAGTAATAAGTTGACATATCACACAATGATTACATAGAAGATTTGTTTTAGTATAATTTCAATTAAATAATTTTCATCAAAGCAATAAAATTTGAGATACGGCATGTGACAAAGGAATAAAATTTGAAACCATAATTAAAATTGACCGACCCAATTGAAACTAAATCGAAATTTAGTTATTCGAATAAACAACCACATTGCCCGAATCAAGGTTGTCAAAGTTCTCTAACTTTTGGTCAATTCCCTAAATTAAAGAACAAGTTTTTTTTTTTTATTCTTTTTAATTCTATATGTTAATAATTGAAGTTAAATTAATTGTTTTACCATGTAGAGTTGGTTGATGCTATGGGGTCAGTCACATGGGTATCTTTGTGGTCACAGATGTTTAGGCGTGGAGGTGGGGGTGGACCATATGATTTGGATTGGACCATATTGATACCAAATTTACACTGGGATAATGATCCACATCAATTAAAGTCACAATTACTATATATTATTCCTTAAACTTCTTTAACTGACTTATATACAGCTTGTTTAAACTCAAAAGTATGTGTATCTTGATGGTAGTAACAGTACACTAGAAAAAGCTCATTGCTTTATGCACTTGACAATTGTAGTTTCACTTTGTAATATTAATTTTATATGGTTGTTTTATAGACCTAGATCCACCTCATTTACTTTTTAATTGCATTAGGGATTTAGTCACAGATCATGTTACTTAAATATTTCCATATTGTTAGAAAAGTTAAGAACAAATAGAAGTTTATTACAATTACTTGTAACATCTTTTTCAATTAGATATAACTTCGACTATTCAGAAAAAAACGTAAAATTGCACACTGAAGGGTAGACATACATCTCTATTTAAAAGAGTAATTGATACATTTGTGGACACTCCTCTAAGGAAACCTAGGGTACGACTGTTAGATCATTTCCTTAGAGCCATGAGTTGGTTGGATCTTATAGTTTCCTCCTAATGGCGAGGAAAACCTTTCATGTCTTATTATGAAGATGCTATGTTTTAAAAGAGTTATAAAAAAACCGTGCGATTAAAACCTAATAGATAAGGAGTACTTTTTGTATTTCAATTTTGTGTTTTGAGTTTTGTGTTTTGAGTGTCCATTTTGAGATTGTTGAAAATGTTTTCTTTTTGGTATTTTGAAAAAATTATTTTGAAAACACCCAAAAAGCGTTTTGAAAATTTTGATTTGATTATTACTGAAAACACCAAAAACGACAAATTTATCGTTTTGGATTTTCTTTGTAAATTTTTAACTTGTTTTCAAAAACGTATTTTCGAAAATAGGAAAGAGAACGGGTTTTCATTGTTTTGAAAAATCGAAAATAGAAAACGACTTGAAAATGGTAAAGAGAACATGTCCTAAGCTTTTCCATGTGTTCAGTCCTTAAACCGCCAATTCCCTGCACTTTGAACTTTGTTTCATAATAATTTGGTAAAGAATTATAAAAATGGAAATCATTTGAATTATGTATGGGCTAAAGAAGGAATGTTCTCTCATTAGTTGCATGGTTGGCATCAATTCGCCTTGTAAGGTGTATACTAGGTTATTTTGCACTTCCAGTTCTAGTTTCGTGTTTGATTGCCATCATTAAATTTTAGACCTTAAACAAATTGTCAATGATGAGTCAAAGTAAAGTGATGACGACGTTGATCATCTTGCATTTACTCCTCTAGACACGACACGTTACTAACTTTGCATAGTCAATTAAAAGCCATGACCACACTGAGGTGAGCTAACTAAATAATTATTGAGCAATCCTATTTAAGCACTATTGTGTAGATGATACTGAGTATCACAAAATGTCACAAAAAATTGGTGTTCTTGCATTACTGATACTAGATAGCATTATTCATAATTACTTCTTCAATCTAAATCGCAAATTGGAACTAACCTGCATCAATTATTTGAAATCCTCTAGAACATTAGAAGTTAAATCGACACCGACACAATACGTAGCAACCCATAGAAAAGGTTTCCTTCTAAAAGTGAGCTAATTACGTTTTTTTACGCTTTAAATCCGCAGATCTCGACGACAACATATAGAGATTGCATAGAGTAAAGTATATGCAACTTAGTATCAGTAACTACGATGTTCATCAAATCTAGTTCTTTTAGTACTTTCTCTATTTTTATATTTTTAGGGATACTCAACAGTTCCCCGTGAAATTGAAGCAGTGAATTAAGGTAATCGCATAATTCACAACACGGTTTAACAGCACATGCAAGCATTTAAGAGTCACAATTAAGTTACTTTTTTAGATCTCTACCACCAATGTTCTGAAAAGCTTGCATAGGCTCGAAGATCGGGTAAAACTCTTTGTTTCGCACCTAGGCGCTTTTTTTTGGGTTCCTAAACGACTGAATTATTTCCTTCTATCTGTTTCATATTCCCTAGGCACGCTTTATTGAATTTTTTTTTTTTTTAAAGTCTTTTATTTGACTTTAGTTTATTAATTATTATTATTATTTTTTTTTTAACTTTTCAAACTTTAATTTCAAGTTTTAAAAGACCTTATATGTACAAAAGTTAAAAATGACTTTATTCGATAAAGAATTAAATAAGATTAAGTTAATGTGCTATCTACATACGTAATTACGATCTTGAGACTCGTTATTTTGTTAAAAACTTCAAAAGCATGTATAAAGTTCCTATAAATCTATTAAATAAGACTTATCTGGTTGAAAATTGAAATAATGAAAAATAATCTAGTTTTTGTATTTTGAAAACTTGAAAATTGTATAAATAACTAATTATAGGAATTATTAAGTAAATATAGTATTTAATAGTTTAGATGTTTGATATGTATAATTTTAATTATTAAATGACTTTTAAATGATTAAAGATTTAAAATAATATTAAAAATAAGAAAACATTTTTTGTGCTTAGCGTTGGTTAGGCTCGCTTAATCTCATAAAGCTTGAAGTTTTACTTCCGCGCCTAGCCACGTTTTCCGATTTTTAGAATACTGCCTACTACTTGTCAACAAAAATCTTGCAATTTTGCAATTGAAGAGAAGATGATCAAATCTTGTTCCTTCTCTAGTAACTTAAGTTTTTCAATGATGCAAATGAAACGATAAATATATACTCCCTCATTCCCAATTATATAGGGTTGTTTCGTTTTTCATACTGATTAAGAAAACCTCTTTAATGTCATTGGAAAATTAATTTTTGTCAAGATCTTTTCTAATTTACCCATATTTAATTTTCAGTATGTAATACAAAATTATTGTTTGAACTGATTAAAAAATTGAAGAAGAAGAAGAAATGAGAGTTGTTCCATATTTCCAAGAAGTTGGAAATGTGTGTATTTGGATAATTTCAAAAAGTTGGCATATTAAGTGAGGAAAATATTTGGGACAAGAGAAAAATGAAACTCAATCTATATAATTGGGACGGATGTGTAATGTTAAACCACTTGATTTCCACCTAAAAATCGGGCTCAGAATACCTTAATCGAACACCACCAAAGAAAACCCAAAACACCAAACCTCCAAACGGTTGCTCCACCTAGTTCTCTACTGCCCACACAGGTTGGTAGAATGGTGAAGAGAGTTTTGTAACCACAAGCTAGCCACAAAGACAAAGGAGAGAAAAGGGACGAAGGAAGCACACAGCAAGGTCACGGTTTCTCTCCAAGACACAAGTTCTCTCACACTCACAAGAATAGAAACGGGTATAGCATACATATAGTATTATGTATAGAACTAGGTTAGGCCCAAAAGACAAGCTAAGGCCCAAGTAGAAAATAGGTGGGCCATCCAAGTTTGGGTCGGTTTAGGGTTGGTTTACCAATTGTGGTGTTCGATTAACTTTCAGTCATTTGGACAATGCCGACTGAATAAATACAACGTATTTCATCATCGCCCGGGGGAGGTCGTTTGACAACAATTTGCCTAACAGGATGGAATAATAAATATTGGTTACTAAAAAGACTATAAGACGAGCTATTGATTGTACACACAAGAACAGTTTGTGTCGATTTCCAAATGTACTACATTAAGTGCAGAAAGAGGATCAATTTCTTAGCTGTGGAAAAATCGAGGAATTGGTAGTGCTCACAGTACGGAGAATGGTTAGTGTTGGAAGGGCAATGAATTGAAATAAGTGAAAGCTATACCTGCGAAGTTTCATGGCTGTAAGGGACCACGAAGTTGGATTGTGTGATTTCTAATTTTTATGTTTAGTGTTGGTGTTTTCTATATTTATAAGCCCATTTCCAAGAATTTAATTATCTATTTATAAAGAGTATTTATGTCTAATAGAGTGTTTTTGAAGTTAGAGAATAAATAAATTTAAACATTCCAATAATGCTCTCTATTTAACTCTTCATTATGCTTTTTTGAAAAAAAAAAAATTATTAATTTCTACACAACTTATTTAACATATTTTTGAAGTGAAATGCATAGTCAATTTATGATTGGAATATTTAAAGAATAGAGCATTGAAATACATAACTTTAAATACAGTTATTATAAGGTAGGAATAGAGAATGAATTTGTCATTTCAATTTTTGAGAGTTTAGACCGTCAAGCCACTCGCTATTTTAAAAAATTAAAATAAAGAGTATTGGAGCTTAAAGAATCTCCAAACACTCTAAATACGAGTATTCACAATTTTAGAGAGTCGATATTTAAAAATACACTCGAACATTCTCTTTATTTTAACTTTTTTGAAAATAGAGTGTGTTTTGTCGACATCAAGAAATAAAAATTATTTTTTATTGCCAATAATAGAGATATTTGCAAGAATTTCGGCATAGTTTTTGTAAAAATAAAGATAGAGGTTTTGATGTTGTTTTGTCCCAAAAATGGCACTTCAATTGGAGAGTACTAAGACCTCCAAGAGTACTGATTCTAGATCTTGCCTTGATCTGAGGCGACATTTTAGAAAGTGAAAGATTAGATCGTTAGACTTTCAATCTTAAAATTTGTCACCGTTTTACTTTTAACCCTTTATTAGTTGTGTAAATGCCCTACTTATAAAAAAAAATTGTTAGGGGATTCTTGGTCATTTTGTGAGCTGAAATCCTCTCATCATTATGTTATTCACTATGCGTGGACGCACTGAATTCCATTTTTATTGATTTTGTCAATGTTCGCACTTAAATGACTTCTATATCGGAAGCCAAATAAGTGAATCGAAACTCCCACATGCTTTCAAGCTTTTCTCGGTGTCATTGACACTTTATAGCTAATAATGCTCTTTATCAGGTGTAATGAAGATAATCTGAAGACCAAATGAAGGAGGCTAAAGAGGATAAATGAACAATCGATAGCATAATAGTAAGTACTTCATCTTATGGCACAAGGAATATTGCTATCATTAAACTTATTTTTGTACTTAGAGCATCTCCAAGAGACTCTCTATTTTTAAAGAGCATATTCTATCATTTGGAGAACATCTATAAATCTAAAGAGTTAAAATTTTGATGTACTCCAACAAACTCTTTATATTTAACACTTAAATTTACTATTCCCAAAAAATATTTATTATTTTTCTTTATCTTTTATTTTAACTAGTTTTTATATAGATTATTTTATTGCTTTTCTACATTGAAAATTGAAACTTTTTGAATGCATTTAATTATAGAGAGTGAATTTGGCTCTCCAAATTTGGAGAGCCAAACCCACTCTCTAAATTAAAATCTTAATTTAAAGAGTCTATTGGAGCATGATTTTACATGTTGACTCTTTAAAATAGAGAGCATCTCATGTTTAAAGAGTCTGTTGGAGATGCTCTTACAATGGAACAATATAACTTTAGTTTGGGGGTAGAGTCGACTCAATAAGCCAACATTTTACTTATTTTTATCGATTTCACATATTTAAAACTGAAAAAACTTGAAATTTATTATATATATATATATATATGAATAAAAACTAAAGTACAAAAGAAAAAAAGGAAATATTATTCTGTGTTACTCAGTTGGTTAGCCTTTTCGACTAATTAGTACTCCCTCCATTGCATTTATATAGACTGGCTTTCCTTATTTTCTTATCATATTTATATAGTCCAATTTCTTTATTGAGAAAGTATTTATTTTGTTCGTTTACTAATATACTCTTATTTTATTTTCCTATTTATAACTAATCCCTCCACTTAATTTTGAAATTGTACAGATTTTAAGTTACCTTCTTGGAATTATTAAAATACATACACACGTTTCTCACTTCTTCTTGGAAAATGGACAAAAACTCATTATTTACTATTAATTGTTGATAATTAAATAAAGGTAAATTAGGAAAATTCTTTGCAAAATTTGCTTTTTCAATTATATAAAATAAATTTTCTTAATTTGTGTGAAAAACAAAATCAACCTATGTAAATGAGACTGAATGAGTAGTTTATGTTTGAATATAAGCTGATTTTTGATCTATAACTTAATTATGATACTGCTTTTTATATAAATAAATCAAAGTGTACAACATTAATTGATAACAATGGTTGACAACCATGCGTTGTCAAAATCCTAGCATGTGATATAGAAAACAGTTTTTTAAAATGGATAGATATGATGATATCAAATAAGATGTTGTGAATCAATGTTGTAAACCAATGTTTACATGTAGCATGATTCTTTTTTCATATCCCACTTATCCATGTGAGACCCTATGAGCATTATTGAGCACGTATCCACTTCCAAATTCCAATGGTTGCTTATGTTTTGAAAATGTTGTGTAAATATGATGGATTATTAAGTTGGTATTACTAGGTTGCAAATTATGATAGAATATCCCATATCCAATAAAAAAAAATCACTTAACCTATTTGTGAGAATAATTTCCGAGATGGTTGGGCCAATAATGTGATTATTTGGATAAATTTTGATTTCGTGCATGAATTATCTGTGTTTAGTAGTTGAAGCTGCATATTCACAGTATGCTAGGACTCTAATCCCAACTACCAATCCCAATAAAAGGCATTGCACTAACTATGAAAAAAAAAAAAAAAAATGGTTGTCATGTTTACATGAATGAACACTACCCCCATAAAGATCTCAATAGGAACATCAAATAAAATATCTCTTAAAAAAAACATGTACATGAAATAAAAGAAGCACTAAAAGCTTGACCAAGCTTGGGATACTACAAATTGGGGATTTAAATGAATAGTAGCTTAGACTTGCGTAGTGAAAAGCTTTGATGGTTGGGGCATACAAAGTTATTGAGAATCTTCAGTTGTCCAAATAAGTGCTTTTATTTGTTCTATCCATCCGAACTTGGGCATGGCATATCATGTATGCGCCAACCCTTGGGCATGTGAGCATGCACAATACAAAAAGTTCGAGTTTTCTTTTGAAATATGATTTTTTGACTCTAGCTCCTTTTTTTTTTTTTTTTGCTTTTTCAAGCCCTTTTTTATATATGTTGCCTCGCAACACAAGGGCAACATCATATATCATTACATAACACATTTTTGGAGCCAAAAAATTTAGGTTTGGATGTGTTGGGCTGCAATACCAATCCAATCCAACATATGGGCAATGATGAAACTGTGCTTAGCCCATCAACCGATTATAATATCCATTTCTTGATAACACATTGATGTTATGGTTGAGCTTCAATCCCCAACCTCAACGCAATCACCCACAGTAATAACTCAACAATTCCAGTAAATACAACACCCAATAGATTAATCGAAGCAGCTGATGTTACAATATGAAAAGAGGATAATAAACTAGAAGAAGAAGAGGAGAAGAGAGAGAAATAACAGGGGAGAAATCACACATACCAATGCCCTCTTCCCTCGTTGGACCTGTTAGATATAACAGGTCCCAAAATCGTGCAACAATGGGAAATAAAACGTGTTTGTCCTTATACAATTTTAGACTCAAAAATCAAAACGACAACGTACTTCTATTAACCAAACGACACCGTTTGTGGATTCCAAAATCAGTTGGCCGTTGGAGCTTCGTCTTCTCCTTTCTTCCTTGATCGGCTACTTCTCTTCCATTTTCCTCCCCAGCTCGATTGATCCTCTCTCTTCCTGTCGTCATCATAACATCCCTCCCCCTTCAAATAACCTTGTCCCCAAGGTTGAAAATCTTGGAAAGTAGCATGTATTTCATCTGCTCTCTCCCACGTAGCATCGTCAGCGCTAGAACATTCCCAATGAACTAGCCATTGAGTAATGGCTTTGCCATTTAGGTTAATCATCCTTGTAGCTAGAACTTGTAGTGGCTGAACGTGTTCTCCCTTGTCCCTGTAAAATTATGGCAGTGTAACAGTTGGGATTTCCTTCTCCCCAATTTTCTTTTTCAGTAGAGAGACGTGAAAAATGGGATGGATTGGAGCTGCAGCATGTATTTCCAGTATGTAAGCTACCTGTCCAAACCTCTGAATTACTTTGCAAGGCCCATAGTAAGTCGCAAAAAGTTTCCTGTTGGTCCTCCTAGCCACTGTCTGTTGAGTATAAGGTTGTAATTTTAGGTACACCCAATCCCCTACTTGGAATTCCCTTTCACTTCTGTGTTTATCCGCATAGAGTTTCATTCTAGCACTGGCTTGAGCTAGATTCTCTTTTAGTACTCTATCCATATTACGTCTCTCCTGTAGCATATCTTCCACTAAAGTACAGGTGATCTACTGGTAAGGACCTAAGGCTAACTGAGGGGGTTTAATACCAAACAGAGCTTCAAATGGTGTCATTTTAATGGAAGTGTGTAGGGTGGTATTGTACCACCATTCAGCCAGACTCATCCATTTACTCCATTGCCTAGGTTGTTTATAAACCATGCACCTGAGATACATTTCAAGACACTGGTTCAATCTTTCGGCCTGCCCATCAGTTTGTGGGTGATACGCTGAACTTAACTGCATCTTGACTCCCAAGCGTTTGAACAATTCCTGCCAGAATTCACTTGTGAAGATTTTATCCCTATCAGTGACAATACTTAGAGGTAAACCATGTAGTTTATAGATATTATCCAAGAACAATTTAGCAATAGTTGGGGCTGAGAAAGGATGGGTCAATGGTAGGAAATGTGCATATTTGGTGAATCTGTCAACTACCACTAATATTACATTCTTAGCTCCAGAGGTAGGTAATCCCTCAATAAATCCATGGAAATGTGGTTCCAAGCATATTGTGGGGTTGGTAAAAGCTGTAACAACCCTGGGTAGGCCACATGTTTTCCTTTACACCATTGGCAGGTGTCACACTGTAGTACCTCTTGTTTGATGTCCTTGTTCATTCCTGGCTAAAAAAATATTGCTTGGCTCTGTGAATGCTAGCCTGAACCCCTGAGTGTCCCCCTTCCTATGAGGAGTGTATGGCAGCTATCAATTTCTTTCTTATTTCTTCCCCCGTCCTAATATAAACTCTAGATTTATACTTAAGTAACCCATTCAAGTAGTGGTAATCTAGTTTTAGGCTGTTGTTGAGTAGCAAGGCAGTAATTTTAGCCTTAGCTTTCATATCTCCTTGGTAGCGGCTATTACTTCCCTCATCCACATTGGGGTGACCTCAGTTATTGCTAAGCATTCAGTACTCTTCTCCTCCCTTCTAGATAGAGCATCTGCTACCTGATTTTCCACCCCTTTTTTGTACTGTATTTCGTAGCTAAGTCCCAACAACTTTGATAACCATTTTTGTTGTAGTGGAGTGGTAACCCTTTGCTCCAGCAGGTACTTGAGTGACTAGTGATTTGTTTTGATTATGAAGTGGTGGCCTTCAAGGTAATGTCTCCATTTACTCACAGCTGTCACCAATGCCAATAACTCATTTTCATAGATTGATAGGCCTAACTTCGTACTATTTATGTCCTTACTTAAGTAGGCTATGGGCCTTCTATCTTACATTAAAATGGCCCCAATCCCTCCATAACATGCATTGGTTTCAATTATGAATGGTATGGAAAAATCTGGTAATGCCAGCATAGGTGTAGTGCTCGTAGCTGTTTTCAATTCCTGAAAGGCCAAATCAGCAGCCTCACTCCAAATAAAATTGTCTTTCTTCAGCAATTCAGTGAGAGGTCTAGTTATAGCCCCATAGCCTCTTACAAACCTCCTGTAGTAACCCGTCACGGCCTAGGAATCCCCTTAACGGTTTAATATTAGTTGGTTTAAGCCACTCCTTCATTACCACTATTTTAGAATAGTCAGCTATTACTCCTTCTGCTAAGATGATGTGGCCTAAGTATTAGTCTACCCAAAGGAACATTTACTCTCCTTAGCAAAAAGCCAGTAATGTTTTGAGGAGCTCTAGCACCACCCTGACATGTTCACAATGGGATTTCAGGTCTTGGCTGTAGATGAGTATATCATCAAACAATACCAAAACAAACCTCTTGAGGTGCTGCTTAAAGACTTCATTCATGAGGCATTGAAAAGTTGCAGGGGCATTGGTAAGCCCAAATGGCATTACCCTGAATTCATACAGACCTTCATGGGTTTTAAAGGCTGTTTTATGGATGTCTTTATTTGCCACCCTGATTTGGTGGTATACAGCCCTCAAATCAATTTTTGTAAACCATCTTGGCCCCTTCAACTCATCCGGCAACTCATCTATTAGTGGCATGGGGTATTTGTCCTTAATGGTAAGACTATTCAACTGTCTACAGTCTACACAAAACCTCCAGGTGCCATCATTTTTTTTCACTAGCAATACAGGAGAGCCATATAGACTATTAGTGGCATGTATGATTCCACTCTCCTTCATTTCCTTCACCATCCTCTCAATCTCCTCCTTCTGAATGTAAGGACACCTATATGGCCTGATTTGGAATGGTTGTGCACCTTCTTTCCAAGGTATATGGTGATCATTAAACCTGGTAGGTGGCAACCCTTTTAGTTCCAAGAAGACCATTGCAAATTGATTCACCACAGTCCTAAGTTCAACTGGAATGGGTTCCTGTTCTCTTTCAGCGATGGCAGAGATTTCAGCTACTATACCGTAAGACTGCTGCTTGAATGTACCATTTCTCCCAGTACCAACCTTCATCTGAAATTCTTCTTTGGTGGCCTCATTCTGGAGTTCTAACATTGTGCCCTCATGAGTGAAAGTAATGCTCCCTTTAAGAAAATCAAACAGCACAGGGCTGAATTGGCTTAGCCAATCCACTCCAAGTACCATATTATTCCCCCCCAGTTTTAATACCCTTACCTGGTACCAAAATTCCAAATCATGCATCCTCCAAACTAGCGGATCACATAAGGCTTTACCGACCAATTTCTCTCCCCCTGCCACCATTACTGAAGTGGGTTTTGCATGTTGCAACCTACAGTTCATAGACTGAGCTAAGTGTTCATCAATGAAGTTGTGGGTGCTCCCACTATCAATCAATATTGACATTTTTTTCCTCTTAATCATTCTTGGGAGTCTGATTGTTTTTGCTCCATGGCTACATATTAATGCATAGATGGATATTTTCATCACCTCATCTTCCTCGTTTTTATCCATCTGTTCTGCTAAGTCAACAGGTGGTTCCTCTGCCTCCTCCTTCACCTTCATCTTCCACAAGAATAAAGTTGAGCATCTTATTCTTACATATGTGTCCCCTAGTGTATTTTTCATCACATTTGAAACACAATCTCAGCTCCCTTTTAGTTTGAAAGTCTGTAGAGGTGATGGCTTTAAATTTAAAAGGGTTGTTGGTATTTGTAACGACCCGGGTCCCACTTAACGGGCTGTCCTGGCCGTTAGATCGACGATGTACTGTCCTCACTGTACCAACATGGGTCTTTTCAGCATACTTTGTCCTCACTCGCACGCTCCCCGAGAAAACTTCCCAAAGGGGTCACCCATTATAGAATTGCTCCAAGCCAAGCATGCTTAACTATGGAGCTTCCAACGATGGACTTCCGGAAAAGAAGGTGCACCTTGTGCTATGAGTAGTACTTATCAAATCTCTTAAACTTTCTTGGTCCGGGGTATTACAATCACCCTCTGTTAGACTCGCGACGCCCTCGTCGCGCTTGATCCATCTGAGGATCTGTTGCCAGGCGTTGGGATTCTAGAGGTGGCTCCTACGAGTTCAAGAGGTGGCTCCTGTCTTATGACATAGCACTTTGTCCCGCATAGCACTTAGTTCCCGATTTTCGGCTGGCAATGGGCTCTGATACCATTTGTAACGACCCGAGTCCCACTTAACGGGCTGTCATGGCCGTTAGATCGACGACGTACTGTCCTCACTGTACCAACATGGGTCTTTTCAGCATGCTTTGTCCTCACTCGCACGCTCCCCGAGAAAACTTCCCAGAGGGGTCACTCATCATAGAATTGCTCCAAGCCAAGCACGCTTAACTGTGGAGTTTCCAACGATGGACTTCCGGAAAAGAAGGTGCACCTTATGCTATGAGTAGTACCTATCAAATCCCGACCCGGCCAATCCTAGAAAACTCCGAACTTCGCCAGGTTTAGTCGATTCTGTAGACTTGACATTTTTTTTTTAAAAAAAAAATTTATGAATGTGTATTTTAAGTACAAGTACGAAAGTTAAAATGGGATGATAAAATAATTACGGCTCTCCATAGCATCTTGCATCCATTAGTCGACCCCCGAAGGAATGCCAACTTCTAGTGTACTCTCTGACTTATCACAACTAATACTAGCTTTAGTAATGAAAGACGTTGATACAAAAGAGTGAGTAGTTCCCGAATCAAACAGTACATAAAGAAATATGTTCCCCGACCCGCATGGATCGAAACATCACTAGATTAACTATACTTTAGCCGTTGACTTAATAGAATTAACATCACCCTTAGCGCAAAGCTTAAACATTTAATTTATGAAATTTAAATCAACATAATTTGTTAAAAGAAAATAATTCAATACTATAAACAAAACAATTCAAAAAAATGTCTTTAGAATATCTTTTCAATGCATGCATCCACAATTGATGTCAAATTTTAGGCAAAACTTTAAAAATAATGTTGCTGTTTTTTTCTATCTCATATGGGTAGTGACAAAATAAATTCGTTTGCATAACTATCGATCTCGAAACTTCGTGAACCTTTAATACAAGGTAGAATACTTTTTATAATATGACATATCCAAGAATTGGGCTCCATCGGCAACAGATAAGGCATTAAAATATTTTTCGAAACCACACAGCAACTCGGGTTGGGAGGAAACCCAGCACAGTTCACTTAAAATATCATATAAAATTTTACACAAATCGAACTGACATGAATTTAGCTATATCCAGTAGCTAGCCCCTGAGACTATCATATCCAATTTCTTTTGTCCAAAAACATCAAGTAACGGGTAAGATATAAATTTTTGAAGCCAAGAGCAGAAACTGAAAAACAGCAACACTCACCCGTGCAATTTACTTAACATGACATATAAAATCCTACTAACATCAGATTGACATGATTTCAAGTTTATTCAGTAGCTAACATGTAATTTTATCCAATGCCACTGATTTTGTCTCAAATTTCCAAATAATGAGTGAGTTATGATTGCTTGAAATCAACTACAGAAACTGGAAACCCAGCAACACTTTCTAGTGCAGTTTACTCTAAGTGACCTATAAAATTTTACCGACATTGGATTGACTTGATTCCAAGTTTATTTCGTAGCTAACCTATGAGGCTATCAAAAGCCATTGGTTTCATTGAAAAATTCCAAGTAACAACTAAGTTACAGATTTTTGAAGTCAAGTCAGAAATGAAATTTCTAGAAAAACAGCAACGTTACTTTGCTAACATCTTTTTTTAAAATATAAACCAGCGACTTGTAAGATAATCTCCATAATGCATAACTTATTCATAAATAAATGTGTTTAGAATAGTTCCATAAACAACATTAGCCTTTCCTGGATGATAATGAATAGTGCAGTCGTAATCCTTTACTAGCTCCAACCATCGCCTCTGTCTCATATTCAGTTCCTTCTGTGTGAAGAAATATTTGAGACTCTTATGATCTGTGTAAATGTCTCACTTTCCTCCATATAAGTAATGGCGCCATATCTTTAATGCATGAACTACCGCTGCAAGTTCTAGATCCTGCGTCGGGTAGTTCTGTTCATGTTGCTTCAATTGCCTTGATGCATAAGCAATCACTTTTCCGTGTTGCATTAACACACATCCCAAATCTTGTTTGGATGCATCACTATATATAACAAACCCTTCTGAACCTTCGGGTATAGTTAACACCAGTGCTGTAATCAATCGTTGCTTTAGCTCCTGAAAGTTTTGCTCACACTTATCTGTCCATAGAAACTTTACCCCTTTCCTGTCAATTGCGTCATTGGTCCAGATATTTTGGAGAATCCTTCAATAAATCTCCGATAGTACCCGGCCAATCCTAGAAAACTCTGAACATCACCAGCGTTAGTTGGTGTCTTCCAGTTAGTTACCGCTTTCACTTTTACTGGATCTACTTCAATTCCTTGGGCAGTACCTACATGACCGAGGAACCCAACTCGCTCAACATAATTTGTTAAAAGAAAATAATTCAATACTATAAATAAAACAATTCAAAAAAATGTCTTTAGAATATCTTCCGTGCATGCATACACAATTGACGTCAAATTTTAGGCAAAACTTTAAAAATAATGTTGCTGTTTTTTTTTTCTATCACATATGGGTAGTGACAAAATAAATTCGTTTGCATAACTATCGACCTCGAAACTTCGTAAACCTTTAATACAAGGTAGAAAACTCTTTATAATATGACATATCCAAAAATTGGGCTCCGTCGGCAACAGATAGGGTATTAAAATATTTTTTGAAACCACACAGCAATTCGGGTTGAGAGGAAACCCAGCCAGTTCACTTAAAATATCATATAAAATTTTACACAAATCGAACTGACATGAATTTAGCTATATCCAGTAGCTAGCCCCTGAGACTATCATATCCAATTTTTTTTGTCCAAAAACATCAAGTAACGGGTGAGATATAAATTTTTGAAGCTAAGAGTAGAAACTGAAAAACAGCAACACTCACCCGTGTAGTTTACTTAACATGACATATAAAATCCTACTAACATCAGATTGACATTATTTCAAGTTCATTCAGTAGCTAACATTCTTTACCATCATCCACGTCCCAAGCAAAATCATATCAAATCAACCTGTAGAGAGGGAATTAACCCATGAGTTTGAAACTCGATAGATGTCATTGGTGCGTTTCGTTAACAAATTAGAAAATTTCGAACTATAGATTCATACCGTCGCGTAGTAGGATTTCCAGCAAAATCCAATTTCTGTAGAGTTATGAATTAACATAACGCATAGAGCCGGAGAATGATCATTCAACTATAGTGGTGCCGAAACACCGTACCCGAAGATACCATTACATTCATACTTTTAAATGGAAAAATCATAACTTGAAAACGAAACCAACACTTGCACCTCTTCCTACCTTTCATTCAGGTATGTCCAATGGATTTAACAACCCTGCTGGTCTTTGATGTTTTGCTTGAACTTGTTGACATACTATACATTTTGCCACAAATAGACCATACTTCTTTTCATATTCCTCCACCAAAATGTATCTCGAAGATCTCGATACATTTTCGTACCACCAGGATGTGCGGTGTATGGGGTGAAATGAGCCTCTTCTAATATCTCATTCCTCAAAACTTCATCTTTAGGCACACAAATTCTTCCTTTAAACATCAGTGCCCGATCCGAAACTATTCCAAAATCCTTCCTCCTATCAGTGCCAATTTCTTTCCTGATCTTCTGCAAAAATGGATCTTTATCCTGTGCTTCTATGATCCGATCTCTGAGAGTTGGTCGAACCACCAAAGTTGCTAAACGAGCTATACTTTGCTCTGATGTAGTAACCACTTCAATTTGCAAATTTTCCAAGTCTTCGATCAACTCCTTCAGAATAGTAGGTAATGATGCCAACTTTCTCATCGACTTTCTACTTAGAGCGTCTGCAACAACATTAGCCTTACCTGGATGATAATGAATAGTGCAGTCGTAATCCTTTACTAGCTCCAACCATCGCCTCTGTCTCATATTCAGTTCCTTCTGTGTGAAGAAATATTTGAGACTCTTATGATCTGTGTAAATGTCGCACTTTCCTCCATATAAGTAATGGCGCCATATCTTTAATGCATGAACTACCGCTGCAAGTTCTAGATCCTGCGTCGGGTAGTTCTGTTCATATTGCTTCAATTGCCTTGATGCATAAGCAATCACTTTTCCATATTGCATTAACACACATCCCAAACCTTGTTTGGATGCATCACTATATATAACAAACCCTTCTGAACCTTCGGGTATAGTTAACACCGGTGCTGTAATCAATCGTTGCTTTAGCTCCTGAAAGCTTTGCTCACACTTATCTGTCCATAGAAACTTTACCCCTTTCCTTGTCAATTGCGTCATTGGTCCAGATATTTTGGAGAATCCTTCAATAAATCTCAGATAGTACCCGGCCAATCCTAGAAAACTCCGAACTTCACCAGCGTTAGTCGGTGTCTTCCAGTTAGTTACCGCTTCGACTTTTACTAGATCTACTTCAATTCCTTGGGCAGTAACTACATGACCGAGGAACCCAACTCGCTCAAGCCAAAATTCACTTTTTTAAATTTTGCATATAACTTTTCCTTGCGCAGTATTTCTAACGTTATTCTAAGATGTTCCTCATGCTGATCTGTACTCTTAGAGTATATCAAAATGTCATCAATGAAGACTATGATAAATTGATCTAAATACTTGTGAAAAACACGATTCATTAAATCCATGAATACTGCGGGAGCATTTGTCAACCCGAATGGCATGACTGTTAACTCATAATGTCCATAACGAGTTCTGAAGGCCGTCTTGGGTATATCGCTAGCCTTAACCTTCAATTGATGATATCCAGATCGTAAGTCGATCTTGGAAAATACTTTAGCCCCTTTTAATTGATCAAACAAATCCTCAATTCTCGGGAGAGGATACTTATTCTTGATGGTGAAACGGTTCAACTCCCGATAGTCGATACACATCCTCAAACTTCCATCTTTCTTCTTTACAAATAACACTGGTGCGCCCCAAGGAGATACACTTGGTCGGATAAAGTCATTGTCCAACAATTCTTGTAACTGAACTTTCAACTCTTGAAGTTCCTTTGGAGCCATTCTGTATGGAGCTTTAGATACTGGTGCCGCTCCAGGAACCAGATCTATGGTAAACTCTACTTGTCTATCCGGTGGGATACCAGGTAGATCTTCAGGAAACACATCTATAAATTCTTGTACCACTGGTACATCATCAATCTTTATCATCGCTTGTTTTTCCCCTGAGATGTTCGCTAGTAACCCTTGAGATGTTTCTTCTCTCAACATTCTCTCGGCTTGCAAGGTAGATACCAGTTGGAGATTGAGTTTGGTCTTTATTCCAGGGAAAGAAAATTGTTTTTCTCCTGATTTTTGAAAAGACACTTCTTTTTCTCTACAACGAATGGTTGCATAATTACGTCACAACCAATCCATACCCAAAATCACATCAAAATCTTTCATCTCTATCAGATATAAATTAGCTTCTAATGTTTTTCCCTCAATATCAAGATTCACCGACTTGGCTAACTTATCAGTGGTCAATGTTTCGCCCGAAGGAATGCTAACTTCTAGTGTACTCTCTGACTTATCACAACTAATACTAGCTTTAGTAGTGAAAGACGTTGATACAAAAGAGTGAGTAGCTCCCGAATCAAATAGTACATAAGCAGGTGTATTGGATATGAGTAAAATACCTGCTATTACGTTTGAGTTCTCCTCTGCATCCTTCTGAGTGAGCGTAAAGACTCGTGCTTTGCCCTTCTTATTCGGATCATTGTTATCATCCTTCTTCTGAGTAAAGGTGGGACAATCCTTAGGGTTAGGATTGGAATTGGTCCATTTAGATAATGGGTACGGTTTGAAGGTTTTGGGTCCTTTGTTTAAGGCTGTTATGGTGTTCTCTTGTAGGAGGGCAACTTCAAATGCTTTAGCTAAGGTGGGGGTTGGATGATTTTCACCATGGGTTTGATCTCATCTTTCAAACCACTGGTGAAAACTGAAATATAGTAAGATTCAGAGAAATGGGGTAAGGATATCATTACTTGGGACTTCAGCTCTTCAAATTGTTCCAAGTATTCCTTGATAGATCCATTTTGCCTTAATTTACTGAAAACCTCAACTGCCTCTTCAGCTGTATTCTCAGCAAATCTCCTACAAATCTCCTTTGCAAATACATCCCAGTTGGCAGTTGGGTGGTTAGACATGAAGCCATGAAACCAAATGTCAGCCTTCCCCTTAAGGTACATCTCAGCAATCCTTACCCTTATCTCATCTTCTACCTGATGAATCTGGAAATACTTGCTTGCCTTTCTCAACCACTCTCTAGGTCCTTCTCCATTAAAATAAGGAAAGTCTATCTTGGGTAGTTTGGTAATCATCCTAGCCTCTCTGTTTCCTCTCGAGATACCAGAATGAATTTCATTTCTTCTAAGGATACCCCCACTGGTGGTTTAAGATGGTGACCTATATCCTTCTACTTGTCATTCTTTACCATCAGCCTTACTCCCAATCAATTGAGCTAACATCAACACCATAAACTCCTGTGTAGCCTTCATTTCTCCCATCATTTGTTCCATCCGGTCATGTCTAGTACAAACACCCTGTAGCACCCACTCGTTTTTTTTCAAAGACCACTCCCAAATCTGATATTTCCTTGTCCAATCTCTTAAGGTACTCCTCATTTGATTTGCTTCTAGTTTCTGACATACCGGTTCACGTAGCTGCTCTGATACCAAGTTGTTATGGTTGAGCTTCAATCCCCAACCTCAATGCAATCACCTACAGTAATAACTCAACAATTCCAATAAATGCAACACCCAATAGATTAATCGAAGCAGCTGATGTTACAATGTGAAAAGAAGATAATAAACTTGAAAAAGAAGAAGAAGAAGAAGAGAGAGAAATAACAGGGGAGAAATCACACATAACGATGCCCTATTAACCAAAATCGTGAAACAAGGGAAAATAAAACGTGTTTGTCCTTTTACAATTTTAGACTCAAAAATCAAAACGACAACGTACTCCTATTAACCAAACGACACCGTCTGTGGATTCCAAAATCAGTTGGCCGTTGGAGCTTCGTCTTCTCCTTTCTTCCTTGATCGGCTACTTCTCTTCCCTTTTCCTCCCCAGTTCGGTTGATCCTCTCTCTTCCTGCCATCATCATAACAATTGAAGACCCCAAATCCCAAGACCAATACATGTTCTAAATCGCACTTAGGAAGTGTGACTCTAGTTGCCCCTAATGTGTGAAATCACTTAGTTGTTCTGGACCGTTGATCACCATCTGAAGATCTAAGACTCCGGTTGGTTGCATAAATAGGGCCTTGTGTACCTGACGTAATCACTTTTGCCATCTATTTTTCGTGAGGCTTCTGGAATCGTCTTGTTTTAGTCTCTCTCTATACTTTGTGCTGCCTTCGTCATCTCTTTTCGATCTTCATGATTCTTGTGGTGAGAAGCGAGTGTTGGATCTTCGGTTTGATGACTTTTGGTTCGTAGAAGTAACGTCGAATGACTGTTGACGGTTTGGTTTGAGGTTTCCGATTTATACAAAAGGGTACAATGCACCAAGCCCCATAGATTTGTAATACTTCGATACTGATGAGTTTTGGGTTGTAACTTCGGAGAAAAAGTTTTGGTATTCTTTGTGTTATTTTCGATTTCTTGTAAAGTAGGATGATTTTAAAAATGAAGAATATGTAGTCCAAAATCATTTAAGATATTCAAGATTAAGGTTTGTACCCAACTTTCTTCTAATTTATCCGAGTTATGGATATGCATCAAATATCTTTTATTATTGTGATCAAATTATGAAAGATTAAACTTTTTGTTCCAAGGAGGTCTCCAAGTGTGGTTACTTACTACACGGAATTTGCGGCCTCAAGGCTCTTATTTCTGATATCCATTTATGACTTTAATTCTAGAATTCTAAGGGTACTTTGGGGGTTTTTGTAGCACAATTTTCGAGGTCCTAATGGAACCTATATATACTACACGTTATAACATTTCTAGGGTTGGAGAATTAGAGAAATTTTGAGAGAAAAACAAACAAAAGTCTATGGTTTTGGGAGATTTAAAAAATGAAGAAGGTTTCAAGTTTGGTCCGAGATTGAAAGTCAATTTTTTTCCTTTCTTCTAAGAGCCCGTGATGTTTTCAATTTATTGATTGTGTCCGGCAAATTTTGGCTAATCTATTTGATTTACACACTTATAGGGCCATTAAATGAGACCAATTGTTACTAATTTTGATAATTTATTACTTAATTATGTGTTAATTGTATTCGGAAAGTTAAACTCAATGCAAATTAGTGGTATTATAAGAAATGAACGAAAAATGGCGAAAATGAAATAAATCCAAAATTCAGATACCAAAGTGCAAACATCAAATAGTTGATTTGGGCCATAAAACGATGATTGAAGATCATGTAGGATCAATTGGATGCAATTGGGGGTCAAAAGAGTAAAATATAATCAAAGAATTTTCAAAAAATCAATTTCATCAGAAAATGTTATACTCCAGATTTTTAGCCTCATATTGAGACCAATATTTGATATAGAAAATATTCAAATTAGAAAAATTCTATTTCTATAAGAATTGTAGCCCTTTTAGTTCGATTTTCAATGTACTTTAAATTAGTTCAATCAGATATTAGAAGAGAAAGTTATGACCAAAATATCCAAAGTTGCTTAAGGACGAAAACAAGCGAAATGACTTGCACACCCGAGGAAAGCTTACGTGATCGCATCGGCTTAAGCAGAAATGTCCCAAGAGCAAATCAGTTGGCTTGCGAGTCCACGTGGGGCAAATTCAAGGGCCTTGTTGCAATTACCTATCTGATGTGAAACTTTTCTTGGACTAAAATTGTACACGATTTTGACCCGAATTTTCAACTTTTATAAATACAAAACAACATTAAAACATGGGAGCAATTCTCTCTTACCTCTTTATATACAAGAATATCATAAATTCATCGAAAACAAGGGGTTGATTGCTATATTTTGAGAAAGAAGATTAAACCCTAACAAAGAATTGAAACTAATTACATCAAGATTTTAAAGAAATCAATCTTGGAATTGAAGAACAAGATTTCTTAGGTCATCTCCAGCCTGCACCAAAATTTGCACCATTTTGCACCAAATCTTGTACTAAACTAAAATTCATCTCAAACTATTACACCAAAACTTACACCAAATGAACACTGTTTATCATTTTCTTCTCTTTTTTTATTCTTAGTAATTTATTTATTCGAAATATTATTTATATATTTTAGAACTACATAAATTACTAAATAAATAATTACGTTAAATTAAGGAAAATATTAAATTCATTAATAAATATATTATTAAAACATAGTACAATTAGAATAATCACTTCAAAAATGAAAAATATTAAATCATGTCATTAAAAAATAGTGCACTGTATTTTGAATTTGAATATTTTGAAATTATGAAGTCGAAATATCATTGCAATTAATTCTTGAAATTCGTATATTTTTTTTCACAAATGATCGATTAATACATTTTAAAGTGCAATGTGAGCCTCTTTATTCTTAATTTGTCTATGACGAGCAAGGAATTCTTAAAAATAATGATTTTCGTCTTCAACCAACTCAACTTCCAGACTTTGCGCTTCCGTCAATTCTCGAATTGGTGCATCAACATTACATTCATCCTCGATAATCATATTCTGCATGATTATACATGCAATCATGATAACCTTGTCAATCCTTTCATTATTGCAAATTTCAATTGTAGAACGCCAAATGTACGTTCAACATATTTTTTACACGCTTCTTGTTTCATTGCAAATAATTGTTTTTGGGACCTCGAATTGTTTGCACAATGGTAGGTCATTTTGGTTATATACTATCAGCTAGATATTGGAGGATATGGAAGCGATCTTCTAGATTACTAAACTATGCACTCATTTTTATGTATTATTTTCTTTAAATAAAATTAGATTAATGTAGGTATGTGATTGTTTTAATATATTTCGTGTTAACTATAAATTATCGTGTATGTTATATTTAAAATTTTTTAATTTTAATTAATACAGTAATTATTATTTTTAACATTTAAAATTTATATTAAACGCAAATAATAATAATAATAATAATAATAATAATAATAATAATAATAATAATAATAATAATAATAATAATAATAATAATAATAATAATTGTACTAAAAATTATATAACACAAATGACACAAATACACTCCAACAGTTCTTTTTTACAAATAAAAAAAGTGGACAAATTGGACTTTGCGCCATTTTTCCAAAATTTGGTGCCGCATTGGAGCAATTTGGTGCCACATTGGAGCACTTTTGCACCAACTTTTGGTGAAATTTGGTGTTTTGGTGTTGCCATTGGAGATGGCCTTACATTCTTTCATGATTTGGGTGATATTTTTCTATTATTATTCTTCTTATAATTTATTTAAAAATATGATGTCTAGATCCTTTTTATATTAGATGAAGATGAACTGTATTTTTTATTTATTTTTATTCAAGACCAATAGTTTACTATTTCTTGCGCTTTTTGATTAATTTTGCATATCTATTTCATTATTTAATTGATTGACAACCAATTAGATAATTAATTTCCTGTAGAAATGTTGTCAGGCTCACAATATGTTTAGAACATGGAAAAAATTAGCATATGTGCGATATATGTTAAGAATAATATTTATCACTTGTGCAATCATATTAAAAATCTAAAATTTAATGTAATTAGAATTCGGGCTAGTAATATATTCAAGTCTTGGTTAGTATCGATTGTCATGAATGTATGAATGAAACTAGCTTACAAATTAAAAATTAAAATAGATAGCAAGAGAAGAATTTGAAATTCAATACAATCATCCATAATTTGATACAAAATACTTTTTACTGCTTTCTTAGATAATTTAGCATAAAATCAAATCAAAATCTCCTTTTTATATACATAATTAGAATTTCATACAAAACTAGTATACTTGAATTGAAAATTATTCTCTGTTGGACAATATTCTTAACTCACTAAATTTATTGCTTGCCAACGATCCCGTACGTTTACGGGTTTCATACGATCAAAATTTTGGCGCTATTTTCAGAAAATAAAGTATTAAATTTGAGTTTGTTTATATAGAATTTGAATTTTCTTTGGTTTTAGGCTATTAATTACATATATAATCTCTCTTTTTGTTTTTTCTAGCTATGCAAGATTTTAAAGAAATCAAGATCTTACAATTGGATCTTCTCGTAATTTATTTAAAAGCAGGCAAGCTAGATCCATTTTTTTTATTCGGTGAAGATGAACTCTGTTGTCTATTTATTTAGTTGAAAAATAATAGTTTAGTATTTCTTACGTTTCTTGATTTGTATTATTTAATCGATTGGTTATCAATTAGATAATAAGTTGCTTGTTGTAGTATTTGAAACTTAAAATAAGTTTAAAATGCGATAAAATTAACTTATGTCCAATAGATGTAGGAATAATATTTATCACGTGTCCAATCATGTAGATAATCTAAAATTTAATGCATTCTAATCATTCGAATTCGGGTAAGGAATAAATTTTGGTTGTGGTTAGGATATATTTAATTTGTTTTGAAAAAAAAAATTATATATTATAGTTTTATCAATTATCAAGAACATATAAACGAAACTAGATTACAAATCAAGAATTGAAATAAATAACAATAGGCGGATTCGAAATCCAATACAACCATCAATAATTTGATATAAAAACACTTTTTAATGCTTTTATAGATAATTTAGAATAAAATCAAATCAAAATCTTTTTTTTTTTTACATAATTCGAGTGAAAATTATTCCTTATGGGACGATATTCTCAACTTACTAAATTTATTACTTGTCAATTATCTCGTACGCGTACGGGTTTTGTACAAACATTCTTACTTAGTTTGAACTCTTGATTTTAATAATTGAAGATGAATCAGGGTTAATACCCTAAATAATCGCTAAACTTTGCTAAAAGTTCTTAGGAAGTCACTGATTTTCAAAACTTCCCTAATTAATCACTGAACTTCGCAAAAAGTTTATAGGAGGTCATTGAATTTCGAAACTATCCTAAATAGTCATTGAACTTTTTCAAAACTATCCTAATTAGTCACTCAACTTTGCAAAAAATTCTTAAGGGTCACTAAATCATTGATTTATGGGGTCACAATTTGCAAAGTTCGGTGACCTCCTAAAAAGTTTTAGCAAAGTTCAGTGACTATTTATGGTAGTTTTGAAGTTCAGTGACCTCCTATGAACTTTTTGCAAAGTTCGGTGACTAATTAGGGAAGTTTTGAAATTCAGTGACCTCTTGAAAACTTTTGACAAAGTTCGATAACTATTAAGGATATTAACTCGATGAATCCCGCTACAGTGCAAAATGTCTTGATATAATGCTTAACATAATATCACATAGCATTCCATAATTGGATTGTTTTAAACACTATCAACTTTTCATCAAATGATTAGCCCCACCTCGAATTATGTCACTGCATCCGTTAAATTTTTTCTGGCAAGTGACAAAATCCCTTGAAGATTTGATTTTTTGTTGACTATTGTTTTTACTATTGGAATTTATGTAATTAATTATCTGCCAATGATATATTTGTGTGAACGATGATGAGCCAAGAGGATAAATTATTAATTTAGATCAAATATAAAAATCAAAATTTTAGGTTAACGACAGTTATGCTTAAGTTAAAATTCACATAGAGATATAGTGAATTCATATACTTAAGTAAAATTGAATTTGTTTGAGAGAGGTTTTCAATTGATTCATAGAAAGTACTGCCAAATAACACGTCAACTATTTCATAACTTGATATAAAAAAAATCAAGGCAAAGAACTAAGATGAAATCTTGAGCCCTAACGTTTTTCTCATCGTATTAATCTTAAAACCTAAGTTGTCAACTAGTCATTTATTCATTGCTTTAATTCCAAGATACACAATAGAATATAAAAAAAATGCCCAACTACCTTTTAGTTTTGGTTCAAATAAAATGTATAATTAATGTAGGTCAATATTCGGTGGCGTGCTAAATTTCCACAACGTACTATATTAGGTCAATATTGGAAGTTGCGCTAATTTCCACGGTATACAATATCGTACAAGGAATAAAGAAATGAGAAAGAATATCGTCCAACGAAGATTGCAGACCTAGCTCAATTTAATTAAACTAGCTCATGTTGAAATACACATATTTCAAAGAATGATATGGTTTAATTTCTATAAGAACTGTTAAATCTTGGAAGTAAACTCCAACATGTGCCTCAATTATTCACCCCAAATCATTTGGTCTGGTGCTTACTGAAATTTAGAGTGGAAATAATTTGTAGAATTTTCATTTATCTTGAACTAATTTAAGCATTTTTCTTGAACACAATCACTCTCACAAATTGACATACAAGAATGTTACTAACTATTATTATTTAAACATTTTCCAAGAGAGAAAAAATAACACATTATTGCAAAACAAGGTGCAACTTATTCTTGCCTAGTTTTTTTTTTTTTGAATCATGAATTATATTCATAAAAGGCGCATAAAGCGGATACACGGAGAAAAACCTCCAACACACACTCTCAAAAGAGAGATAAAAGTGCTTCCACGGCCCAAACGACACCACAAATACGAACCCAAACCAAATACAAACAAACTATACACGACCCCGAAACAAAACAGAGACATTGAAGTCGAATAACATCAGTGACTTTACCAAGGCTTGAACACCCCCAACAAAGTCAACTACGTGGACATCATCAAGCACCCCCGCTCGCTAGGAAACGGACATTGTCTAGACTTTACCAATGCAAAACAACCACACAACAAATCGACTCAAACAAAACACAAACAAGACAACAAAATTATTCACACCATAATTTTTATTTATTGCACCACATTTTAATTGTACTTAAGGTTTTTAATCTTTGCTCATTACAACAATTATATCCTTAACGATTTTTCATGTTATTCTTATCATCAAAATTGTCATTAGTCAACACATTTTTTATATTTGAGAACAGTTTTATGTCCAAAAATTCATTAAAATGTCATAAAACAACATTATATTTTTAAAAATGAATAAATAAAAGTGCAATTTTTTTATCGTTTCAAAGCACGAAAACAAAATATTTTCATATAAATTATAATTTAGGACGAGACACAACTATTAATGGACGGATGTAGATAAGAATTGGATGAAAAAGTTAAAAAATAATAATAATAATTGATGCAATAAGCAACGATTGAGGAGCTTAATTACAATAAAAATATGACGTATCAAATAAAAATTGTGGTGGCAATATAATTCCCCATATAATATTTGAATTTTCTCATAAATTATATTCTCAATACTATATACAAATCAACAGGTTTGTGTTGTAGCCAGAGAGGAAAAATTATTGTTTAAACTGGAAATTGTAGCATAAATTTTGACATTCATGAGAACTGGGTGAATCTTTAAACATAGTTTACGCACCGTTTCAGTCGACTACAGTTTCCTATCTAAGTACATTTATATATTATGCCACAAAAATCTCTTTCTGTATATTTTATAATTGAGAATTAGGATCAAAACCAGTAACATGTCCATTTTTCTTGACATTCTCTTCACCATTTCCGTTTTCCTCATATTCCAGGGAGTTATCCATGAACCTCTTCCAGAGCCAGTGCTGCTTCCAAACTCTCTCCGTCATCTCCTCAATTGGTACATTCTTGGTTTCAGGAACCAGAAACAACACGAAAAGTGACATTATGAAAACCCATCCAGAGAAGAACAAGAAAATTCCATACTTGAAATGGCACAGCATTGAGAGAAAGGCTTGTGCAATCACAAAAGTGAAAAGCAAGTTTACACAAACTGTAACACTTTGACCTGCCGAACGAGTTTCCAAAGGAAATATTTCACTAGGAATGAGCCATCCAAGAGGCCCCCAAGACCATGCAAAAGCAGACACAAATGTGCAAATCATAAGCACAACAAATATGGCATAGCCTTTACTAAGGTTCTCCGAATGGTCTGTAACTTTAATGCCTAATATGACCGCAACTAATACTTGGGAGAGAAACATTTGGACGCCAGCTTCAAGCAAGAGAATGCGTCGTCCCAACTTGTCGACAGAGTAAATTGAAACAACGGTGGATACTACATTGACAGCTCCAGTAATGACAGCTGAATATAGCGAAGCATTGCCTCCAAACCCTACAGTGTCAAACAACACTGGTGCATAGAACATTATTGCATTTATTCCTGTGAATTGCTGGAAGATCTGCAACAAGCATTCAAATAATTTTTTGTTTAAAAAGATATATGGATTATGCTATTTGTCCAGAAAATGACATTCAGAAAGTGTGCTAGAAAATTATGTGTAGTGAAATAATTGGATGAAAAAATTGATTGTGTTTCAAACTGTCCAACCATATAGAGCTATGTAGCATTATGTAACTCATTATTTAAGGCTTAATATACATGTAGCAAGGTCCAAAATATATATCTACGCTTGATATAAAATTGAGGCATTGCTTGCAAAGATATATACCTGTAAGGCCACAGAAATGACTAGTTGAGGCCTATTTCTTCGCATGAGTAGATTTCTGAAAGGGTGTTTTACTTGTTTGGCAACACGGCTTGCCTCAACAAGCTCCAAGTATTCAGGTTCAATATTGTCCGTTCCTCGTATCCTTCTTAGCACCGCTTTTCCTTCATCCAAGTGGCCACGCTCAATGAGACTGTTAGGGGTGTCGACTACAAATATGGCACCCACTGTAAGGAGAAGTGCAGGAATTCCAGCCAAACCTAGTGACAACCTCCAACCCCATCCTCCTTTAATTCTGTGATGAAAAGATATTTGTATTGGTCAAGAATAAAGAAGATAAGAACATGAAAAATAAATATAAGTGCCAAATCAAGTGCCGCCAGTGCAACAACTATACACCAACTAACAAAAAATCCCTTGTAAAATGGGAATAACTGAAAAACAAATCATCTATGTCTAGTTGAGGTTTTTAGGCACTACTTATGCTCGAACAAAAGGTTTACTAGTTTAGCATTGTCCTTTACAATGTCTATTGATTAAATGGTTCTAATGTGACGTAAGATAATTTATCATTATATGGGTCGACCTTCAAGTCTAAAATAGCATACGTCGATGATATATAGAATCGAAGTGTATAAGATGTGCTATTTGTGAAACTTACTTTGCAGTGCCGTAATTGACAAGATTGGCGAAAAGAATGCCAATAGTGACGTTAAGTTGGAATAATATGTTGAGACCTCCACGTATTCTTGTTGGTGCAATCTCTGACAGGAACAAGGGAACTGCCTGAAATTCATTCATACCCAAAACATTTCAAACTTGAAAGCTCACAAGATTTGACTGGCAAAGTCAAGAGAAGAAGACGTGTATCATTAGCATTTGATATTTTAAATATATATAGAAAATTAGACTAAAGTTGACTTCTCAAAATTTTTATAATTCACTTTAGATCCATACTCAGCCTGCTGGAGATGTCACGCTTTCATCTTTCTAGCTGCATATGACTAATTGCAAATAGCACCAAAAAACCGGTATCAAAATAAATTTTATCGATGCAAAAATAATGGTTGAAGTAAAAGCTCGGGAGGGGGCAACCCAAATATATGGTCATTTGATTAGAGTAGTGATATTTTAATTTTCGACTAATCCAAGTGAAGTGGTCTTGCTATCGCTCCTTCGGTACGAAATCCAAGCTAAAAATATTAATCACGAGTAAGCAAGCAAATCCTAAAGTATATGTAAAGCAAGAAAATTGTGTAAAGATTGAGGTTGACCGTGACAATGACTTAAAGTTAGTGGAAGATTCAAAATAAATTAATTTGAGGACCAATGGTTGGCCTTGAGACGTGGTTTTTGACTCAAAAATTTTGAACCACATTGAAAATGATTCTTACGCTCAAAATACTAAATTATGTCTGTAAAAATCTATTTTATTACCTAAATGACAGCTATAAATGTACTGATAACAAAAGAAATTACGATATATTTAATATGTTAGATATTTTTAATATTAATAAAAAATGATAGCTGTAAATGTCGGTATAATAGATGCAATTATATATATTTAGTGCCATTATTGATATGTCGTATGTGACAGAAGAAGTTGTTTAATTATTGAACTAACTATCATCACAATGAGAGCATAATAAATTCCGAATGAAAATCAGTGTTTTAAAAAACAGCCTGGCCCAAAATGGATCTGATTAAGCTTATAAAGCCTCTGATTAAAAACCCGTCCCAAAACCCCGTTTAACAGGTCGATTTTTGGAAAATCCATGACCCGTTCATGATTTAACCAGTTTAACCTACATAAATTTATATATTTTTTCAAAATTTTAAATGTACAATTTATTTAATTTTTGTAAATGTGTATATATATATATATATATATATATATTTTTTTTTTTTTTACTTTTTATGAATCACCGATTCGATCCCGAGTGGACCTCGATTTAACATTTTGAACCTTTACCATTTCTCTTTTTCGAGTCAATGGTTGGGTCGGTTATTAAAACATTGACGAAAAAATTGTTGTTAGACTAGTTTGTATTGCCCTTCAATTTTCAAATACATAAACAACTGATTTTATAAATTAAGATTACCTGATTAGCAAAACCAACACCACATCCAAGTAAAATCCTGCCAATAATAAGCATAGCAAGATCTTGAGCTGCAGCATTAAGAATGACTCCAATTATGAAGAAAACCCCAGCAATTAACATAGTCAGTCTTCTGCCAAGCCTTCTTGTTGTGTATGAAGCAAAGAAAGTTGCTGTTAAACCAGCCAAGTATAATGAAGATGTAAACATTTGAAGCCCTTGATTATCATATTTGCAGTAATTACTGTTTATTCCCTCGTCCCTTGTCCTCCTATAGACAACTGGGAAGAATTTTTCCAAGAAATCAGGCATTGACGTAACGCCACCTGTATTGCAATAGAAAATGAGCGTTGGCAAAAAATGATTGGCTGTAATTTGTTTTTCTTTCTGTACACAAATCGGGGCTCATAATTAATAGTGTCATTATTTTCTTCAGTGGACTACGAGCAAGATTATTACATATAGTTTGAAACACAGCTAATAACACTAATTAGACTTCAATTAAAAAGAGTTTTTTTGTTTTTTTGGTGATTTTTTAAGAATGCCTGGTTAAAAGTAAGAAAAATTTGAGTTTACGTGTAGAATATTTTATTGTGTAAATATATAGTTGAAAATGAGTTTAAGAAAAAAATTTTGATTTAATAAAAGACAAATATGCACTGAATGTAGGCTAAAATCTACATGAATTTCTTTTTGTCAAGGATCGCGCAAACAATATTTTCACTACCACAAATTACGACATAAGCTCGACCACTTGGGTCGATCTTTTAGAAGACACTAACCTACTAAACTTATTAATTTTTCATATTAATAAACTGGTAGGTGTACCAAACTATTCCTGTGAGACATGCGGATTTTTGTAATGTGTGCATATTGAATAATACCATCTACGATCAGTAGTGTTAGAATACCAGTTTAGGTTATCATACTTGATAGGTCCAATTATCGATCATTTGACTTTATATTTAAATGAATCTATCATTTAATGCCACATAAATACCACTGATGCTAAGTACTGGTGAGGATGAATAACATTAGTTGTGCAGATTACAAAGAGTCTTAAGGTACTTTGGGTGCTAGTGTTTGTGTGTGGAAAAGAAGTTCAAAGGTCAATACGAAGAAAGTATACATTTTAGATCAAGAAAAGATAAAAAGTTAACCTGAAACACCAACATCATAACCAAACATGAGACCTCCTGTGGCGGCCATTATACAAGAGATTATGACTATAGGAGTAATCTTAGCCTCAAATTGTGTGCCACCCGAGCCGGTCGCGAAACCTCCTCCTGCCATGGCTGATTCTGAGGCCGAAATGCCTGTTTTCTATGTATTTATCTCCGAAATCTTGTTAAGAAGAGAACCAAGAATTTAGTGAAATGAGATATATGATAATGAACAGAAGGGATTTGGTAGAAGGGATTTATATAGACAAGAATATGAAATGGATAGAGTGTAGGGTCATGTGTACAATAACCCATATGTGTACACGTGCACAACAATATTTGACTTTTTTTTTTTTCGCCTTTCCTCTTTGACGGCTCTTTAGTCGACAGACGCCTCTCTCTCTCTCTCAGAGAATCAAAATCCTAGATTATCACTTTTGATGGCTTTTTATTGTCGTGTGAACTGCTAATCAACGTTGCCAATTTGATATGTGGTTACTTAAGGACCATTTGGGAGAGAAATTCTGAAACAATCGACTTCTTAGTTAGGGAGATGTACGGCGCCCCGTTTATTAGACTGTTGTTGTGCCATAAGAATTCAAATTAAAAAAATGTTGGTGATTTTTTATTTTGTCTTCACCAAAATCTTGTGGGAAAATATAAAAAAATTATATAATAATTGGATAAATTTATATATTTTTGTTTTTATTGGTGTCTATATTTGTTACTAGTATTCTCCTTCATGTGATTTGAGTAGTTGATTCTTGCATAGGAAAGGTGCATGAATTAAAGTTGGTCCAATTTGCACGCGGACTGGCTTTATTCTAGCAATATATTTTTAGAATAATGGACTTGATTGGATCTTACTGATGTAGTAGATTATAATATTAAAATCACTGAAAATTTGTTTGATTAACTATCTTTGTGATTATTTAGGATTAATGATAAACATCATTTGTCAGTGCATAATACTATAGTTTTTCCTAGGATACTCATATTATGCAAATAATTAATCGGATTTCCATTTTGCTAAACTATCAAAATGATGATTTTATTACAAAACATACATTAAATTTGAATTTTCATAGTGGATTAAAAAATAAGGGAACATGAAAAAAAAAATCTCGTAAAACTAGTAATGAGTCAATCATGTCTCAATCCAAAGGAAGGAACCTGGGCTATGATCAACATACAGTTCCCTCAATGAAAGTTGAACTCAGAATGAGATCTTTTACAATGAGTTATTAACATCTAGAAATTAATTTTTTGGTTCTATATGTTGGATAAATTGTACATAAATTATATTCCTTTAATAAAAAAATAAGTGCATGCAAATATGGATAGAGTAACGACTTACTGAAATCATAGTATGTGCTAAAAGTTAAGCAAAACGACTTACTCGACGTAAAAAAATGCAGCAATGAGATGGAACTAACTCTTTTGTGTTGGGAATTTACTTATCATGCACAGCGGAAATTAAACAATTTTCAATTCCCAAACGAGGATCTGCAATGTGTTTAGATAGAAACTGTGATTAGGATTAATACCTTTGATGAATTCCACAAACTCTTTTGCTTTTCTTGAACTCCAATGATCACGATCTGCAATCCAAGCTGTCCAATTGTCCAGCCTCCAATGGTGATCCACACAGAGAATAAGAATGACGGCTAGGGTTTTTCTTTTCTCGTGCTAGCAAGAATAATGAAATTCTCTACTGTTTTTCAAACCCTAACAGCTTATTAATATAAGTCCAGATGGGCTCGGCCCATCTATTAAACTTAACTTGTCCAAGATTTAATTAATCAAATTAATTAAATCTGGTCCATGAATTAATTAATCCAATTAATTAATTCGGGCATATTAACAAACAACCCAATTAATTAATTATCCAACACTTGTCAATTAATTAATTGGTAAATCTCATTCTTCTGATTCTCTTTTGTGTGTGACCCATTAGGTTCCCGATCACGATGCCGAACGACGTGAATTATTATTTTGATCTAATCAAAATCAATAAATTAAAACGCCCCTTTTAATTTATCACTAATTCATTTTCGTTGTCCCAGATTGACATCTAGCAATGTATCAGGGCAATACATGTGACGGAAAATATCACGTAGCATGATAAAACCAAACTTGTTCGTTTACCGTGAAACTATAATCCTTTCGTCAATATGATCCGATCAATTATGAGATATGGATATGTGTCAATCTCAATTATCGATTATATCTTTTATCCCACTGTTAAGTCAATGTACGTCGAAAACTCTTTTCCGACTTATGAGTTCACCTTGGCCAAGGATTTCATTATCAACTTAATTGGATAAAATGTAGATCATAATCTCTTACTATTTAAGAGTGACGAATCCTCTATTGATCATTCACAACCTTCATATGATTCTTGACATACCCGAACGATGCTGTATTAGCGACCCTCGTGAGCAACATCCAACATCACCAAAGTATGATTTGCCCTCATATAAGCTACTATGATGACCTCAAGTCAAAGGACCAATTCCACTACCGAACGTTAGAGATTAACCAATAACACTTAGATAGTTATCCAAGTGGAATCTCTCATCGTTTCTTCAATGTTTTGTTCTATAACAAAGCATCCACGTGTTCATTCAAGTGTCACCACACTTTAGCTTGTGAGATCAGCTACTTACTTCACAAGCAAGAATGACACACGCGATAGTCTATCCGTAATAACGATATCCGTATCTCGTTATTACTTCGACCATGAACGATTTAAGATTCAGTCATATGTAATTTGTATCTCACAATCACAACTCCTTGTGATTAACAAATCACCAAGACTTGAATCTACGGATTCTATTATTTAATTTATTAGAATATTAATTCAATTAAATAATAGATATTTCCATATATATGCATTGATTATATATATTCAAAGTGTTTATGTCCAAAGTTGATTGGACTAGGGCATAACACTTACATTTTGATCGTGAGAAATGTATTGATATTGATGTAGGATTGGAAACTCCATTCGAACAAATGTCTATTCACAAGAAAAATCCACGAGATGAACGTCAAGAAGGAGAAAATGTTCAACAAAGCAAAAAAGAGTCAACCGAAGTCCAAAATGATTTACCTCTACCAAAAGAATGGAAGTTTGTTCCTTCTCATCCTACAGAACTAATCATTGGTGATTCATCAAAATGTATTATTATTAGAGTCTCTATTAAAAATCATTTAAGTAGTTGTGCATTTTTTCACAAATTGAACCAAAGAACTTCAAAAAGGCCGACTTTGATGAATTTTGGATTCTAGCTATGCAAGAAGAATCTAATCAATTTGAACGGAATCATGTTTGAGATTTAGTTGTTAGACAAAATGATCAAACCGTCATCGGTACTAAATGAGTTTTTAGAAATAAAAGTGATGAGAACGAAATAATTGTGCATAACAAGGCTAGATTAGTGGTCCAATGTTACAATTAAGAAGAATGCATCGATTTTGAAGAAACATTTGCACCGGTGGTTGATTAGAATCCATTCGCACGCTTTTTACATTTGCTTGTCATCCAAAATTCACTCTTTATCAAATGGATGCCAAAAGTGCTTTTCTTAATGTTTTTATTCAAGAAGTGTTTGTTGAACAACCACCCAAAAATCACAAACATCCAGATTATATTTCAAATTTCGAAAAGCTATCTACGGTTTAAAACAAGCTCCTAGGGCTTGGTACGAACGATTGAGAAAATTTCTAATTTCAAATGTTTTTTCAATAGAAAAAGTATATACCACTCTTTTTGTTAAAACTCAAAAGAACAATACGATCATTGTTCAAATTTACGTTGATGATAATTTATTTGGTTTTATTAATATTTATCTTTGTGAAGAGTTTTCTAAGTGAATGAGCATGGAATTTGAAATGAGCATGATGGGGGGAACTTAAATTCTTCCTTGGTCTCCAAATTAAGTAAACTTGTGATGGAATCTTCATCAATCAAAGTAAGTGCATTTGGAGTGCGATGACAGTCACAATTGCAGGCACCGAACACATCGCCTTGCACGTCGCGCCCGTGGGACGCCTTACGCACTCACCCTCGACGATGCTTTATTTCGGTGCCCACGTTTTGGTCCTCCTGTCGTCCAAACGAAGCAACAATCGAATCCAAGCCAAGACGGGCCGCACGCTGTGAGCATCGGCACGCCCGGGAGGCAGGGCACGCACTGAACAATTTTTTTTCGGTGCCCACATTTTGCTTATCCGACCGTGCACCAGTGCGAGAAGCCCGTTTTGGCGAGAGCCGAAGCGTCGCAGCCTGAGTTTGGAGTGCGATGACAGTCACAATTGCAGGCACCGAACACATCGCCTGGACATGTTCAAAAAGTTCGACATAGATGATTTAAAATCAATTAGCACCCCTATGAGCACATCCATAAAATTGGACAAGGATGATCAATGTACTTCCATTGATGTAACAAAATATCGAGGTATGATGGGATCCCTTCTTTTCTTAACCGCAAGTAGACTCGATATTATATTTAGTATATGTCTATGTGCTAGATTTTAATCAAATCCTAAAAAATCTCATCTTAAGGTCGTGAAACGAATCTTTAGATATCTTAGTGGCACTAGAACTTTAGGAATTTGGTATCCCAAAGGCACCCACATTGATCTAGTTAACTAATCGGATGGCGATTGGCAATCGATCGTAAAAGCACTAGCGGAACGTGTCATTTTTTAGGTTTTGCACTTGTATCATGATTTAGCAAGAAACTAAATTTCATTACATTGCCAACCGTCGAAACCGAATATATCTCGACCGCTAGTTGTTGTGCACAAATTCTATGGATAAAACAAACTCTTAGTGATTATCACATATCCTTTTATCATATACCCATTATGTGTAATAACACTAGTATCATAAACTGTCTAAAAATCCCATTTTACACTCTAGGACGAAGTACATTGAAATTAGACATCACTTCTTAAGTGATCATGCTCAAAAGGGTGATATTGCGTCGGGTAATCGAAAATGATTTTGAAAACGTCACAAAATTTAGTGCAAATCAACTAACACTTCCATGCAAAGTTTTACAAAACATCATTGCACATGTGATTCTTTCTTGAAAGGGTCATCGAGACGAGCTAAACTTTTTTGATCTTTTTACACTTAATTCCTTTCTTGTTGGGCAAAAACTAGATTTTTCAACTATTGCATTAGGTCTCATGTAACTTGTACATTTCCCACGTTATCTTAAAGCTTTGCCTTACGGAATGCTTCTAACAAATTTTTTTAAACATTTTGACATTCCACTACATGATGAGACATTTGTTAAACTTCGCCCTATTGACACTATCAACATTCAAACCCTTAAACGAATGAAAATAGTAAAAAAATATGGTCAATTGGTAGCGAACACAAAAGGGTTCGAATCCACCTCAGGTCCATCGACTCTACGTTTTGAAGGTGATGAGGATGACGATGTTGATTATATACAGTAAGTTCCGCACCTTTCTCACGATGCTCCGCCTCTAATGCTCCTCATTCTTTGACTAGTGGTTTCACATTTACCGAGGATCACTACAATCTTCTCAATGACCGCATTGACTCTCTTGGATACTTCAAGAGAAGCAGGTTGAGCAAGCCACCATACGAGCTCAACAGGATGCCATTCAAGCACAACAGGCGAAAATGCAGGCCGAGCATAATGCCTTTTACGCTTATTTCTATGCACTTTTTCCTCCACCACCTTCTCCGGATTCGTAGTCCTCCAATTTATTGCTATTTTAGATTGTCTTTAGATTTTCTATGCCTTATCTACACTCTTTATGTTTAGCTTATTTTATTATTTTATTGGACATCATTATCTATGGCTATTTCTTTTATGATCAATGTTAAGGTTATTATTATCCATATTTTGCCCTATGGTTTTTGCTTATGCTTTTTATTTATGACAAACGGGGGAATGCGAGTGAGATGGTTATGCATGCATGATTTGATAATATGCTTGGAATATATGAAAAAGGAGGAAAGAAATAAGATCATTTATATATTTTGAATGCATAATTATCAATTTGTAAAAGACATGGGGAATGCGAATTGCATGATAAATTGATATCAAATTGTTCAATCTTATTCTGCAAATCATCTCATTTGTCATAATAAAAAATAGAGAAATTGCCAACCTATGATTCATCCTATGTTTTGATTATAACAAACAAAGATCTTTTATCTCTAACATTTATATTCGAGTCTTCATTGTTACATATTGCAAACTTTATGGAAATCGAGCATTCACAATCAAGCTTGTAAATAATCAAGCACTCGCGCCAAAAACAATCGGAGGCAAATCAAGCATTTGTGCCAAATTCAAAATCGAGCAACAAATCAAGCACTCGCGGAAAATCAATTGAAGATATTAGAATTATATGTTTGAACTCACTTGTAAAGGTAAAACACTTCAATTCTTAACAATGAATTGCAATAAGCTCGTAAGTTAAAATTTTATGCACGAAATAAACTTTTCAAAAATGCTCGCATAAAAATTATTTTCGATATGACAAAATCTTCACTTGAGTCTTAAAATCTTTACCAATGATATATATTTTGAAAAGATAAATGAACGTATCATTCAAGAATTTACACTTGCTAAAATAATTAAGAAAAGAGAAAACGAGAAATTTCTAGTCTGGCGAACGTTCGATGGAGCTGCGGACATCCGGTGGCCCCAACGGTAGTACAACGGCTAGTTTCAATCATCCGGTCAGTGGAGGACGTCCGCTGCGGATCGTCCAGTTGGTCAGAACTTTTTGCGTTTTGACCGCTATAAATACCAGATCACTTTACATTCAATGAAACACATTCAAAAGCATTTAAGTGAGATATTTTTGAACAAAAATTATATTGATTTTTAATTCCATTTATTATTAAATCATTTTAACTTTGAAAAACTTTTGATCAAATCAACTTTTGAAAATCATTCTATATATCAAAGTTTTTCATACCAACATTTAAGTTTCATCCATTGCTATTGATTAAAGTGTTAGCCTATTTATCTCTTTGTACTTAATTGTGATCATATAAGTTATTAAGAAATAAATTTCAATTTGTAAAATCAATTCTCTTTAAACTTGTGGGTCGTGTTGAGGTCCCGTAAAGGTCAACGTTGTAAAATGATCGGTGCTCCTTGTGTGTAAATCATCGGAAGCTTTGTAAAGGGTTGGATTGCACCACAAGTCAATCAACATTGTGAAATTGGCCTTACTCCTGCAGGAGAGCTTGGTACCAGAGGACGTAGATCATTGTGTTGGATCGAACCTCCATAATTAAACTGTTTGCATTCTCTATCATTCTTTACTTATTTCTTTCATATTCATGCTTATTATTTAAATTAATCTATCTAGTTATCGCATACTTAATTATTGATTAACTTTTTGAAAAAGTTTTAAAAACCAACTCACCCCCTCTTGGTTAACTATTCTTAGGCTATTAAATAGTCCACAAAGTCTAAGTATAGATATTGATATCATAGTTGGAATTTGAACTTGAACCTAATTCTCGTATGTCGACTTATCCTTACGTAGTGTTGAACTTTTGTACCTTCTTGGTTTAATAAAAATAGCTGAAATTTGTTTGATGAGCCGACACAGGGGAGTGCTAAACTGCTGAGGCTCTTTGTTTTAATAAAAATAAATGAAATTTGTTTGACGAGCCAAAACAATGGAGTGCTAAACTGCTGAGAATGGAAATACGTGAAATTTGTTTGACGAGTCGAAACGAGGGAGTGTTGAATGACTGATGCTCTTTGTTTAATAAAAATAGCTAAAATTTGTTTGACGAGCCGAAGTAAGGGAAGTGCTGAACTGCTGAGGTTCCCCGTTTTAATTGACAATAAAGCATGTTTTTGGTAATTTGTTAATGCATACCCAGAATGAAGCTGCTAGGAAGTTCATATAGATGTCACAAGAAAAAGTTGCCCTTAAAATATGGATAAAAACATGTTTTTTTTTGGTTAACATGTGATACGGATTAGGCTTATGATAAGGATTCAGATAACTTCACGCGTATTGTGGGTCGGTTTGAGGACCAAAAAGTCTTCGGCAAGAACCAAGAAAATTCATTAAAGTTCAACCTAACTTTCTGGTTTCATAAAACAGCGTACCTAATCAGGACATTGAATCTGAAAATATTAATGGCCACATTTTTAACATATGGGGGAATTTTTAAAAAGCAATCCTTTTTTAATGGAAAAGTGGTGTTAATATATTCTAAAATTTTTAATCATCATATTAAACCATCTACTCGACTAAAGCACTAAGTCCATCATCATCGTCATCGTCATCATCATCACCATCATCATCATCGTTATTATTAACATTTTTTCTATATATTTGCGTAGTAAAAGTTACAACAACAAATTCAAGTTTGACATGTCTTGATTATTTTGAATGCAATCCAATCTGATAGAGCCACCGAACAATATGATACGTAAGTCAACTTGGTTTTAGTCAGTTTAGTTGGTTTGACTAAAAATTTAATCACGATTGTAATCTCCAAACGTCTTTTGATAATGGTTTCAAAAAAAATTTAGAATATATGTCTTTGGACAGATTCAATGACAGGGTGATGTGACAGATAATAATTGAATGTTGTTTTTTTATTTTTTTTTCAAACTATCCAATCATATGTCGACACGTGTCCTCCTATTTTTGAACATGTCTTTGTGCTTGTTTGTGTAGCATGGTTGAAGATTTTATATTAGGAACAATTTAAAAAGAATTTATCCCGTGTAGACCAACAGTACGTAGTAGATGAAAGTTGAGGTGTCACCTGAAAAAAATTTCTCAATAAAACTTTGTGCACGTGCTTATTTTAAAATCTGCATTAACAATTCAATATTAAAATTGTTAATAAAAATTATTTTTGACCAATCCAATTAATCCCAAGATTTGGTGGAGATAGCATGAAATGAGACCTTCGACTTTTACGTAAACTGCTTAAGAATAGTCCAAACTTAATTCTGTGGAACATTGATGCTTCATAAAATCTTCTTATCTATGTGCAGATAATCGACATCTTCATAGATATATCTATTTTCAATTTAAATAATTTAAATAATCACGTCTATTATTTAAATTTGTTATGATTTTCATTACCGTCGTCAAATTTACTGCATTGAACTCATTCTTCTTATTTTCTTTCATAAAATGAATTCACGGAATTATTTTATACTGAGCTTGATTATAAGAACACAACAATAATTGATGAAGATTATTAACTATAATTAAACTCATGTTTGGTTCGGATTAAAATCTGATTTTAATCTAAGTCAAAGTCAAACAATCAATATTAACCACATCTTTCATGGGTCCTATAACTTTTCAACCACACATTTCAAAAACTTCTATCACAATCTACTAAAAATCTAATTTTAATCCGCGCCAAACACCCTCAAATAAGTGCTAAATTAGTTAGAATATACTTCGGTAATTAAGTGTGGGACAAACCTAGTTAGAATGAAATTCAACCATTGGTTTTATTTCTTCTTTTATGATTAATTAGCCTAGACAATATTTAACATGACTAAAGAAAGGAATTATAATTTATATGTCACCATGTGAATTTATAAGTATGAAATTTCCATGACCGCAAGGAGCTTATATATAGTTATATTTTTAATAAATTTCACGAGCAGAATATTGGACAAAGTTTTGATTTACATAAAGAAGAAAAAGAAATTTAAATCACGAAATTTGATGAAGTCAAGAGTTGAACAATTTCTCTTTAAGACGAAATTACCGCATACTGTTACGTGTAAACTATACCACAAATACACGGTTGTCAAGTTTTATAGCATACTAGTGAAATAGGATGTTGAACCCACAGGGAATGATAATCAAATTCTTACTTAAGTATCGTAATCAAATAGTCTTTGTTTTATCTAGACAACAAAATTTATGATCAATGTTTTTAACTAAATCTGCGGTGAAAGTTTGACTAAATCAACGATGTTATGCAAAGTTATTAAACAATATGAGAAGTGAGGGTTTGGATTTCATCTAACTATTAACTATGTTTCTTAATTGGGCAATTAGCATAAAACGTCCATGCCCTTCAATATTATTGTGCAAAATGTCAATTCCTTTAATTTTTTTGGTATTTTCACCGTTATTTTCACCTTTGATTGCAGAAATCATCATTTTCATCCATTGTCTCAATTACAAAGTTTTGAAATGACGAATATACCCTCCTATTTAAAAAAAACAAAAAGAAAAAAAAGAACTAATTGCAACCAGTCTCAAATTTTCAAATTAGTTACAAACATATAATTAAAAATCAACACTAAAAAAAGAGAGAAGAAAAAATCACCAACCAAGTCGAAATTATGAAATCTCCCTTCATGAATAGAGCCATCGGCGGTCCATACCGAAACCACCACTCACCGCCGCCTAAATCGCCGAAAAATGCTCCCCTCACCAGAGAATTTAACCCACAAACACTTCCCATCAATCAATTACACACAAGGGCGGACCCAGAGGGGGTCCGGGGGGGTCATGTGACCCCCCAACTTTTGAGTTTTTTTTTTTTTATAAAGTTATGTTTGGTATCAATTGAAATCTAAATTTTAATATAAATCAAAGTTAACAATTAATTTAATAACATATTTCATGGAATGCATAACTATTTAACTTTTATCAAAATTTACTAATTTGATTTTAATCTCCACCAAACATAGGTAAAATCACAATAAATTTGAATTTTTCTCTTTTCTTCTTGCTTTTTAACAAAATCTCAACTCTTCTAATTTTTTAAAATTTGTATATAATTCATGTACAAATCATCACATTCACTACAAATTTTCACTTTCCATTCAAATTTTCAAATAATTAGAACCTAAATTTGCATTTTCTCCTATCAAAATGTGTATATAGAATGCGTCTGAACTCATTATATCTAATTTCAATTATATTTAACAAATTATGTTTATTTGATTGATTATTAGTATTGAATATTAGTTATATGTTTTTACTTTCGATTACTTGAATTTATTGTTTGTATCAAATACATTATAAAATTTTTTAAACGTAAATATGCATTTTATTCATTAATAAAATGACTTTTCAAAATCAAATGGATGAAAATGATTAGGAAAATATTAATTAGGAAATATTTTTTAAATGTAAATCTGCTGGGCTTGCAACCTCAGGGTGGGGAGTTCGATTCCTGGATGGAGCAGCTGAGTGTTGTAATACTCAATTTGGGTGGAGCAGTTTGGTGATGTAATATCCATGGAGGAAGGCTCCCTCGGGGCCAGGAGTATAAAGGGTGCACAGAACCTGGTCAATTTGGGCATATCCCGCGATTAACCTCCACCCATCACTGAGGGGCCGGGGATGGGTGGTCCAGGACGTAGTCTAGTGTAAGTTAGGATACCTGGATATCAAAAAAAAAAAAAGAATGAATCATTCAAAATCAAGAACAAAGTATTCGATTTGTATAGGTTTGATTGTGCCCCCTAACTCAAAACTTCTGCGTGCGCCCGTGATTACACAAACATATTATTAAACCCTCCAAAACTTAGAACAAACTTGACCGATTTGAGAAACCAGTTTGCTTCCTCCATCAATTCCGGCAATGGTGATAGGTCCAATGGCCGCGGACCACCCATTCCGGCATCCCCTCCTCAAGCTCCACCTATTACAACAATGGGTTTTCTTCAATTTCAACCTAATATACTAGTTTCACGAGTTAATTTAATGAATGCTCACTCATATTTCATATATATTACTACTTGCTCATTAAACAATAAAACATTACCCGTTGCTCACCCATCTATCTAATATATTACCCGTTCATCACCCGTCTTAAATCCGTCAAATGTAACTAACGGAATGTCCTACATGGCGGATGGAAATCCTACGTGGCAAATAACGGAATTGAGATTGAAGCCTAGTGCAAAAAATTCCAAAAAGCCCATGACATTTCATTGCTTTGCTGGACACGTTTTTTTCCCTAAATTGAAATTTCTCTATCTACAGACGAGCCCTCATTTTCTCTTCATCTTCATGATGTTCTTCCAAATATGAAATTGGCAGCTGAAGGGAAAGCCACTGACTGAGATGGATGATGAATTTGAGTGAAGGCGATTTATTGTGTTCGGTGCTGGCCGGAAGGAATCTGGAATTGTGAAGCTGCTGTTCGGTAAATGCCTGCAGCCACTTCAGATTTTGAGGCAGGAACGTTCCTCTTGTAATGAGCAACTGAAAATGACTTTCCTGTGCTTTCTTGATGGAATGGATTGAAGCTTTTTTGATGTCATTTGTAGCAAACTAGTTAAATTCATGCTCTAATGTGCTTTTATCCTGTTGTAATGTACATCAGTTTTTAATTTGCAACAAACTATTGAGGAATGCATCAGTTTGCATCAGATTGCTTGTGCTTTTTACTCAACCAATAAAACATAGATAATCTCGTTATGTTATTGTTAATTACTCGACCAAATCCCCATTGCAGTAGCAAAGACCAGTTTCAACCGTACACTCTCATCCCCTTCTCCAATTCTAACCTCTGAATATGGAACAAAAGTTACCACTATTTTGCATAACCCCAAACTCCTCTGTCATTACAACAAAAGTCACCATTATTTCTTCTTCATTTCATATGCTCCAGATTGCACCAGCAATCATCTCATTAACTAGCAATTGTCATGTACAAAACACAATAAAAGATTAATATTTAAAACTAAATCCTTAAACATATCAAGGATTAAATTCCGTAGCATTCATTTATATATTCAAATACACAAAGAACACACTCCACCAATTTTCCTACTACAACACAGGGGAAAACGTTAATATGGTGGCTCCAATCTGAAATCAATTCTCCTAGTACAAAGATGGAGACCAGATTCCACATCCTCGTTCCATGGGATGATACTGAAACTTGCAAGGACCAGAAGCTTTCCTCCCAAGCTGATTAGTTGTCTTTTGCTTGCCAGTGGGCAGAGGTTGGGTGACTTTCATTAGAATCCTCTCTGTCACAACTATGCGCTGAGTCCACAACTATGCAATCTTCCCAGCAACAACACCATTCTCACTACCCGACTCGAGCGAATACCCCGTTTACTTTCTGCCTGCTAGACCAACCCAGGTCTATAATATGCCCGTGCAACAACAACCAAATTATAATGAATCGACACCAGCTTTTGCTACTTGCAATCCTCAAACACCTTCTGCAGCCTACAATCCGGCGAGGAACGTTCCTGCCTCAAAATCTGAAATGGTTGCAGGCATTTACCGAACAGCAGCTTCACAATTTCTCCAGGTTCCTTCCGGCCAGCACCAAACACAATATGTCGCCTTCACTCAAATTCACCATCCATCTCACTCAGTGGCTTTCCCTTCAGCTGCCAATTTCATATTTGGAAGAACGTCATGAAGATGAAGAGAAAATGAGGGCTCGTCTGTAGAGAGAGAAATTTCAATTTAGGGAAAAAAAGTGTCCTGCAAAGCAATGAAATGTCATGGGCTTTTTGGAATTTTTTGCACTAGGCTTCAATCTCAATTCCGTTATTTGCCACGTAGGATTTCCATCCGCCATGTAGGACATTCCGTTAGTTACATTTGACGGATTTAAGACGGGTGATGAACGGGTAATATATTAGATAGATGGGTGAGCAACGAGTAATGTTTTATTGTTTAATGAGCAAGTAGTAATATATATGAAATATGGGTGAGCATTCATTAAATTAACTCCCAGTTTCACCATGCCCAAATTGCGAATCAATTGTGAATTTCAACAGGCGAACCTAATATACCAGTTTCACCATGGTTCAAAGTCAATAGGCGAACCTTCAACAGCCTCCTACAACTACGGGTCCAATACCAATTGCTACAACTCATGGTCCAAAGTGCCAATTGTGAACTCCCCAATTTGTATGCTACCTGGTTCCTCTTCTATTCCAATTGGTTATCCAATTGATGTTAAGTCACAAAATTGGACTCAAATGTACCCACAGAAAACTGGTATGACAATGGGTTACGCTTCAATTCCGCCAATTGATACTTCTGATCCTCAAATTTTGCACTTCGATGTGCTCCCCATTTGCCCACGCACTGTGGTGCCGCATTATATGCTTTCCGGTGTGACGGCGGGTGCGTGGGGTGGAAGTGGTTGGGTGGCTATTGCGATGTGAAGGCGGGTGGTCGGTGGCACGTGGCCAATGGCGATGACTGGTGCCTGGTGGTCTTCTGGTATTGGATGGGGGTTTGGGTGGGGGGGAAGAAGATACAATTTCTTTTCTTTTATATTTCATTTTTTTTTTTAGTTTTGATTTTTAATTATATGTTTGTGACTCATTTGTTCTTTTTTGAAAATTTGGGATTTTGGTTGCAATTAATTTTTTATTTTTAATTTAAATAGGGGATATATTCGTCATTTCACATTTTTTAATTAAAAAAATTGATGAAAATGATGATTTTCGTAATAAAAGGTAGAAATAAGGGTGAAAATGTCAAAAAGTGAAATGTAAAAACGTTTGCACAATAACATTAAAAAGTATGGACATTTTATACTAATGGCTTGTCTGGGAGAACTAAAAATTGAAATTAAAACAGTTAACTATTCAAACATGGGCCTAGTGGTGGCAAAAAAGTTGGTCGGCTCGGACGGCTCCGGCTCGGCCCGGAAAAAGCCCGAGTCGGGCCCGGCTCGGACTCGGTAAAACCGAGCTTGGGCTCGGGTCGAGTCCCATTTTAGGGGCCGACCCGTGATTAATTAAAAATAATAATAATAAAAATTTTTAAAGCTAAAATAGCTGAAAAAAATTTTAAAAAAACTAAAAAATCGAGCCGGCTCGGGCGGAGCCTTATTTTTTTGGCCGGGCTCAGCTTGGCTCTAGCCCGAAAAAAGCTCGAGCCGAGCCCGAGCTTTTTTTTTTGACTCGGGCTCAGTTCGGCTTGGCTCGGCTCGTTGACATAGCTACCTGGGCCCCACCTGTCTCACGGCGGTCAAAAAGGGCTGATGATTTTCCTGTTAACGGTACAAAAATCAATTCTTTTGGATAGTGATGGCAAAAAAACCCGGCCCGCCCCGACGCTGCCCCGCCCCGAATGGGGCGAAAAAAACCGCTCGACGGGTTCGCGGGGCAGGGCGGGAAGGGAAGGGGGTGCCCCACCCCGAACCCGCCCCGTGAAGAATAAAAATAATAATTAACTACAAATAAAAAATAAAAAATAGTTAATTGGAAGTTTTTGAAAAAAATATATATATATAAACGTGGTAGGAAACGGGGCAAGCCCGCGCCCCGAACCCGCCCCACCCCGCCCCGTCTAAGGTGGGGCGGGGCGGGACGAGGTGGGGGAGTGGCGGGGAGGGTGGGGCGGGAGTGCCCCGCCCCATTGCCATCTCTACTTTTGGATGGAAAAGTTTTACGAGATAGCCTCTAATTACCCTTCTCAATTCTCTAATTATCTACAATTGATTTTTTAACGTTTATAAGCAAAAAACCTATTATAATTATAGTGTTCTCTTGAGTGACAAGTGAAAATTATTCATAGAATTCAATTCCAATATATCAATTCTGAATAAAAAATCTAAGAATGATCAAGTTCTATGGTTCTTCATGAAAGCGCTTCAAAGAAATTATAATTGTGAAAATTATTCCTAGAATTCAATTCCAATATATCAATTCTGAATAAAAAATCTAAGAATGATCGAGTTCTATGGTTCTTCATGGAAACGCTTCCAAGAAATTATAATTTCTCTCAAAACCTATAATAGCCTAAATTGTGTTATTCTAAGATCACATCTAAAGTTCTCTCTCTCTCTCTCTCTCTCTCTCTCTCTCTCTCTCTCTCTCTCTCTCTCTCTCTCTCTCTCTCTCTCTCTCTCTCTCTCTCTCTCTCTCTCTCTCTCTCGAGTGTCGAAAATTAAAAAAATCAAATCAATCAATTAATGGCAAGATAAATGAAAGCATTGAGTATAAATAACACAAATAAACTTAAAAGAAAACTCAAAGAAATAATTACTGAAAATCAAAATATGGTTTCAAGTATCGATTACATCAAACTCTAGATGAAAAATTAGTTCATGACGGAATAATAAAGAAAATTCAAACTCATGATCAAGAACATAGAGAAGAAAAGTAATAAAAAACTATTTTGGAGCTATCAATTTTCTTCTCATTGTTCCTCTTGCTCTCTTACTTGATCTCTTGCTTTTGCCTCGTCAAAGTTTTGTTGAGAAAATTCCCTCTCAAAGGTTGCATTTATGCCTTCTTAAAGTCCTCGATGAGTTGGGGTTGAATTGGACTTTTAAAACTTGATTTAAAACATAAAACCCCATTTGAAACGGTGATTGACGCTAGCTTCCAGTTTAGCTCCAGCTAGTTGTGGCGTCCAGCTGGTGTCGCCTGAGCACCAATTTGCTGAATTATTTTCCTTGGCTTGCTATGTGTGGTGCCTAGGCGACCCGCTTGTTGTAATTTTACTCCATTTTCAAGCTACTTCGACTCATTCCTTGTGTTTGTTGCCCTTTTTCAAGTCATCTTCTTCTTGGTCCATGTCAACATCACCATTTTCTCCAACTATTGCACTATTTACACCAATGCACCTAATCTATACAACAACACTAAAACACGCATCAAAACTTTCTAAAATTCTAAAAATCAAAGCATATCAAGTTTAAATGGCATTAAAAGCATGAGTGAAAGACACTCATCACATATTGGTACTTACATTTTGAGAACACGTCTCCCAAGATCAACAATCACTTTTCATAAAAACAACATCTAAATTCCGAAAACAGTGAATCTAGTGATGTTAGAACTCTCTTTATTATGACAACTTATTAGAATATGGCTTCCTTCTTCTTCTTCTTCTTCTTCTTCTTCTTCTTCTTCTCTCTCTCTCTCTCTCTCTCTCTCTCTCTCGTCTAGCAAGGAGATGTTCCGAAAGATATATCCATACTAAATCAAACATGTTAATTGAGTCAACAAATCTTGAAAGATTATTCATACTTATCTAGACTACCATTAGATTTAAGCCGGTTTAGTACGAATTAATATTCAAATTTTAATTTTAGTCAATAACTAATTTTAACCAGACATTTTATCAGATCCATAACTTTTCAATCACATAGTTCATCAACTTTTATAAAAATCTAATAAAATTTTGGTATTAATCTTTATTGAACGGGACATCATGTAACCACTACTTTTAGTGCTAGATTCCCTTGCATGTTTTGCTATACAAAAATATATAATATTTGTGGGAATTAGACATAGAAATAAGTAAAAACTTAGTGCATGATTGGTAAAGCTAAATTTTTTAAGTTTTTATAGCAGTCCAATTGACCCCAAGATTTGGTCTAGATACCATGGAAGGAGGTTTTCATCCCCTTCTACGTAAGCCATGGACGGATCCAAGACCGGATTACAAACCGGACAAATACATAAAAAAAAAAAAAAAAACTACACAAAAAAAAAAATTACATAAACAAAAAAATTCTACTAAAAAAACTCAATGGGCTGGGGGTTGGACCGAGCTACCCGTCCTTGACGTAAGCTGCCTAAGAAAGGTGGAAACATAAATTCGAGGAAACGCTAAGTCATCATAAAGTTTTCTTGTCCATGTGCAAATAGTTCACATCTTCGAAGACATATATTTTCTTAAGCAACTGAAAATAATTCGAATTTAAAAATCACGTCCGATATTCAAATATGTTACATTTTTCATTTATACTCGTTGTTCTTATTCTCTTTCATAAAAAGATATGGTGACATTATTTTATAGAGATCATAAATATAAGAACAACAATAATTGATGCAAAATAAGTGCTAATTTGGTTAGAATATACTTCTGTAACAAAGTGCGGGACCAACCTAGTAATTTGACATGACTAAAGAAAGAAAAAATGGACACAGTTAATTAAACTAGACAATACTAACAAATTACAATATATTAATTAATTTCACCAGCAGAATATTCGACAATTTTTTTATTTACAGAACGAAGAAGAAATTTAAAAAGAAGAATTTTGATGAAATAAAGAATTGGATTCTTTCTCCTTAATACAAAATTATCTCTTACTAATATTCACAGTTTGCAACACACGGCTCCCAAGATCGATAATCACTTTTCATAATAACATAATTAATAAAACTATTTGTATAAAGTTGAGTTACAAAAGTTGGGTTACAAAATGTGTTTGGAATAAATTTCGAGAACATCGAGATGAATTATGTTTGGAACTCTCTTTATTATGAAAACAAACTCAAAATGCGTGCTATTTTTATTTATTTATTTATTTTTATATTGCAAGGATGAATTGATGCAAATTCTATGGAATGTGGGACCTATACATAGATATTGGAAAGTTATGTATGGATGAGAGACAATTATTGTAATGTGACAAAATTATCGAAACATGTCTATGTTTGTGTGAAGACACAGACTTTGTCTAAAAATGACGAGTTCAAAACACACGTATAAATGTGAGAATAGGTTGTATCGTGATAACAAAATTGTTTAAAGAACAATTCCCCTTGTACATGGAAATTGTTTACAGATCTATTATAGGTATACTTTCGTAATTATATGTGCTACCAACCTAAAGAATTAAATCTTTTTCATAGTTTTCTTGTTTAAGACTAAACATGATTAATTAGCCTAGACAACATTTGACATGACTAAAGAAAGAAAAATTGAACATGATTAATTAAACTAGACAATACTAAACATAATTAAAAAATATATTAAATTTATATGTAACCATGTGAATTTATAAGTGCGAAATGTCCTCTACCCATTATAAAAAGTAGACTATATACAGTTACACGTAAATATATTCTATCTTAATAAATTTCACGAGCATAATTTTGGACAAAGTTTTGATTTATAGAAGGGAACAATACATAATTCCTTGTTTTAAAAATCACATTTCATAAATAACAAACTTCAAATTTTTTTTCAAAAATCAGGTGTTAAATCAATTTATTAAATATTTTTAATTATAATATAATACAATTATCCCAATTTATTAAATTTCAAATCCAAATCATTCTCTCTCTCTCTCTCTCTACTCTCTATCCTCTCCCTACCCCTTCTACTCTGGCGACTGTTTCGGCGATCACTCCGGCAGCCTCTCCGGCGACTGTTCTGACCGCTCTAATTTCCAAAAAAAATTCCAGAATTTCAAGTCACAATTGGTCACAACGAGTCACAATTAACCAGTTACAATCGGTCACAAACGGTCACAAACAGGTCACAAACGGTCACAACCGTCACAAATAGGTCACAAAAGGTCACAATCAACACATATTTGATCGAAATCTCATCCCGTGCCACCAAATTCAAACATCGTCACTGCACCGGAAGCACCATATCCAAAATACTACAAATTGGAAAACCATCAACAAAACGCACCACCGCAACCGCCATTACCACCACCAACAAACTGATTTCTTTAATAGGAATTTCCCAACAACCACCACCTCTACCTCCACCTCCACATCCGGCACATCATCACCGCCTCTACTTCCACACACCACACCTCACCACCATCGCACAACCAGAAATGCAGTGTCACCACCACGACCACCTGCACCACCACACCACATCACCACCAGAACAAAAAAGCGACGGTGTCGAAGAGATAGAAGGGAGATCGGAAACAAAAAAATCGATCTCAGCAGCTTTGTTGTTCTCACAACCACCAACCATCGCGATTTTGGGATCAAAATCACTAGCAACCTCACGTTGACCTCACCATCTAGACGACACCCAATCTTCTTCCTCAGATTCGAGCTAAGCGCCGAACAGAGTACCTTCCTTCCCGCGAGTGGCGATGTCGAATCGCCACCTACGCCCCTGGGCAGAGGTCGCTACAGCGCTCCTCTTTCGCCGAAAACTCCAAAAAGATTTAACCATGTCAAAACAACCCACCTTCCTACCGTGTGATCTTGAAATCGTGGCCTACCTTCTTGTGAGCGACGATGTCAGATCGCCTCCCACCCTCCTGGGCAGAGGTCGAGACAGCGTCGATCTCGCAGTCGACGTCGCTCTCTTACAACGGCGCCGGTCCTCTCCCCGCAGCGTCCATCATTACCGGTGGAGGGATAGAGATAAGAGGTAATAGGGAGAGAAAGAATAGAGGTGTTAGGGATTGATGGAAATTTCGGTTTGGGGTTTGGGGATGGTTGGGGGTAGAGAGTGGATATATTAATTTAATTTTATATTATTATTATCTAATTATTAAAACTTAATTACCACCTGATTTGTGAAATAAAAATTAATCCACCTTTTTTTTTTGAAAATGAAACTTTAAAAGTAGGTTTCTAGGTAATTTTCTCTTTATAGAAAGAAAAGAATAAAATTGATGAAGTCAAGAGTTGGACTCTTTCTTCTTAAGACAATTATTTCATACTGATACCGGCAATTTATCAACACACGTCTCCCAAAAAATAATAACCACTTCTTGTAGTAACATAACTCAAAATTTTGGAAACAACGAATAAACGATATTAGAACTCTTTTTATTATGAAAAACAACTCGAAACGTCCGTGGGAACTATTTTGGATTAAAGTACCAAAATTTTTATATTCCAACGAAGATGTATACAAAGATATTAGAAAGTTGTTTCTAGAAGAGACACGATTGTTGAAACATGTCTTTGTTTGAAGACCATTTTCGTGCTTCGAATAGAAGGAAATTACATAAATATTAATTTTATTTTTATAAAAAGATATATGGGCCTCACCGACAACCAAGTCCAGCCCGATTGATAATCCTTGTGGCCCAATGCCAAATCTCCATTTTGAGCTATATAAAGTAAGTGAATTTTCATCTTTCAATAAGGGATGGTCACTTTTACCCAATTTTTCAACACAGTACAAGTTCGAGCGACTTTCAATCTTAATTTCTCATACAACCACAATTTATTTCAAGCAATCAAGCATGCTCAAGTAGAACATATTCAAACTTTTGAACTCCAGTGTTTTTATCTAACAAATCCTGCATAAATAATCGGTAAAAATTGGTTTAAAAGGTCATAAACATCCTTAAATGGCTATTAAGTAGAGTTAAAAATCATACAGGTCCCTTGAGGTAAAGTATCAAAAAGGATTCACAAGGTTGAAATCCAAAACATTGGGCTGAAAAATGAAAAGGAGAAAGATTGAGAATGAGACATCCCTAGATGTTCCAAATGCCGGAAAAACCATTCCGGAAAATGTTACGCCGGACAAAATGTGCGTTATTTTTGTGGGTAGTCGGGACATATGATGAGAGAATGTCCAAACGAGAAGACTGCAAGGTATTCGCAATAGTTAGACCGGAAACTCAAGAGGATAATTATCAAGCAGTCAAGGGTTCAATTTTTGTTAAAGCCCTCCGGACCAAATCGTAGTGTAAGCCAATTCATCCGTGAAGTTCCAATACAACTTAAGGAAAATTGTTACCTTGTGAACTTAATTCTATTTGATCTGCGGGATTTTGATCTAACTTTGGGAATGGATTCTATATTCAAACTTCAGGTTACCATTGATTGTAAATTGAAAACTCTAAACGTGCCAACCTGTCTCATTTCCTAAGTTAGAAAAAGGACGTCTAAGATTGTCATTTCGATGCTTAAAGCAACTAAGTTAATGGCAAAACTAAGCCAAGGTTTTTTGTGTCAGTCTTCACCAAATTGACAATGAATCTAAAGATTCATTAACCTTACTGCCAGTAGTGCAAGAATTTCCTGATGTATTACTAGAAGATTTGCCAGGATTACCTCCTGTAGGGAAATAGAGTTTGAAATTGAACCTATTCCAGGAACTGCACCCATATCTAGGTTTTCCCTGTAGGATGGTTCCATCAGAACTAAAGGAGTTAAAAATTCAGGGCGTGTTCGGTAGAGATTAAAATTGGATTAAAATTGAAAAACTAACCGTTATTGTTGACTTTTATTAGACGAGTGAGACTCAATAACGGCCATATTTTCAATTAAAATTGAATTTTAATCATGGACAAACATGCTCAATTCGATGAACCGATCAAGAGGAGATTATTTCAAAGTATTTTAACTTAGGGAGCGCAGCTGAGCAGGTATTTTTTGTAAGAAAGATGGGTCAATGAGGTTATTACATAGATTATTGAGAGTTGAATAAAGTAATTAATGTCATTCAATTAGTTTAATTTTCGTATATTATGTTTTATTTATAATATCGTGCACAAGTTCAGCAGAAGGCGTTTTATGAATGGTTCAAATCCCTTCAGCATGAGTAAGTATTTTATGATTTTCCTAAATTACATACGAGATCATCTATGCTTTTTGTAACAATTCATTTTTTTAGGGACAACTATAAGATTGGGGCGATGACCATCTCGACCGCGAAGAGGTGGTTCGATGATGTACTGACGAGGGGTGTTTGGCTTGCCGATGATGTAAGTGTATTCTCATTGTTATTTGTTGTTTTATTTAATTACTAGATGCAAGCAACGTGCAATGCACGTTTGCCTAGTTTATATTTAATAGTTTTGTTTAATAATTAATTTGTTATTAATAAAGATGTAATTTTTTTGGTTAATTAAATAATTAATGATGTAATTTTTATGTAATTATTAAATAATTAGATGTGTGATTTTGATGTTGTGATGTAAGTTGGTAAGATCGAAAAAAATAAGCAAAAGTTGACAAATTTGGAGAAAGAGCTAAATTGTAAGGGATCCAAAATTCGGGGACTAAAATGTAAATACTTAAAAGTTGTGCCGAACCTCGCGATGAAGATTTGAGAATGCTCGGAGTCAATTGGATAAAGGAAGACGTCAATTGAATCAAATTTAGTCAAAAGATGATCACAAATCAATTTCCAACCGAAAAGTTATACTCCGATGTTTTAGTCTCATATTGAGGCCTATTGTTTGCATAGAAAGTGATCGAATTGGAGAATGATGTCTGAATCAAAGTTGTAGCCAGATGAGTTAGCTTTCCAACGCATTTTGAATCGCCTCAATCGGATATCGGAATACAAAGTTATGATAAAAACACTGAAAGAAAGTGCAGCTGCCTGTTTAAAACAAGAAATTCCGTTACATAATCCGTTAAAACAACAAATTCCGTTAGTTTTTCCGTTAAAAACAAGAAATTCCGTTACATAGCCACTTTTAATATATAGAAGATTTGTTATTTTATTTTATTTAACGACCATCTCTTTTTTATTGGTGTTAGCACATCGACTTGGCTATGGAACTGTTGCGCGATCGAGCTCGGAGATACCCAAGATCTTTTGACTTTCCTGGCCGAGTCATCCTTAGCTCCGGGCCTACCTGTGATCATTTCGACGAATACCCACTTCACAAGTATGTTCCCGTGCATAATTACGAATTACAAAGAACTCATTCGTGTTCATTTTCGTCGCTTGCAAACGCCAATGGCAACTGTCGTCAATGCAGATAATTATGTACGTCGACTTGTCCGATTTTTTAACTTTAAATTCAAAATTGTGTCTCAAAGCAATCCGATGCACAACTTCTTGCAAATCTTTCTTTGTTTTGAACAGTTGCTCGAAATATTCATCGTCAGGAATTGTACGAGAACAATTAGAGATACGTGAACTCATCCTAACTTGTGAACCAGACCCATGTCTTCGACGAGATAAAGTAATCAAATCTTCATTCGTAAATTCATTTTTATTCTCGTTGTCATCAACTATCGAGGGAATTCTGTGCGTAACTATGAAATCATGGTGAGGACCAACTATAGTGGGAATAACCACATCATTCTCACGAGCTATCTACACTGTGTTCCAAAAATCATTCACATTACGATCCCCTCCATCGAGATCTTCGTGTTCACTATCGGGAACATTCTTTTTTACTAAAATTACGTAAAGATGAGTAGTCGTACGAATTTCGTTCAATGCAATAAAGCTTTGATGCAATTTTCAGAAGTAACCTTTGCAGGTGAAACTGAAATGGATGTATGCTCGTTGTTGAATAGAAATCTTAATTCCATGTCATACTGAGAGGGATGACGTTGAGCACGTTCTATATCTCACGGTACATTTCTGCATACGATGTACTCGATGTCAATACAATTGAAATTGTGCCATGTATATCACCTGTCCATTTCCCGACCCATCGACCACTTCTATTCTCTTCAAATTCACCAAAGTAAAGAATCGGGACTGCAACCGATCCCATATCTGTTGCATTAAAAAAAATATTTTGTTATTAACGTAGAAAAAATTAACGTGGACGACCCGCACGTCCGGACCCGGAACCCCCGCACGTTCAGACCATCTGGGCCCGGACGGGCAGGGAGTTCTGGCCATCCGGGCTGTGCGGGCCCGGAAGTCCGGGTGGTTCGGGTAGTTTTTCTTCCATCACAGATCTGAAAATCTCATGCTGATGAATTTTTTTTCTCATTTTTGTTAAAACAAAAATCGATTATAGGTCTATTTAAAATCATAAAATTTTCATATATATAAGATTTAAAGATTAAAATAATGTACTTAATCGAAACGAAATTAAAAATACATAAAAATATACTTACCGATTTCACTGATGGCTGTGAATAAAATTTCATTGTTGAGCGTTTGATAAATTTATCTATTTTCAAGTTTGAAATAGATGAAAAATGAAATTATTATTATCCGTGTTGGAGTAAACAGATAAAGAAAGTGATTTGATTTTGAAATTTTAAGTAGAAAATGTTTGGAATTCTTTATAACTTAAAAATGGTATTATTGTCTTTTAAACAATATCATTTTTTGTAATTTATATAACATTTTAAGAGTAATTTCGTCTTTTAAGCTTTGGAAGACTATCATGATGAATGTCAAAAAATTTTGAGCAATGTGGAAAAGTGGATGTTTGACAAAGACTTTTTTAAAAGTACCCGTTATATTTAGCACTCGGTGTACAAAGACTATGTAAAGGATGGACCCAAATGAGATGAAGAATAATTCGTGGGCATTTTCACACTTTAGTACCCAAATTATTTCACTGGTAACGCGTACTTTGAAAAAAACTGTAAAGAAGTAGAAATTATTAGAGATGTGCAGCACATGATTGTTAAGGTGGATATATAATCATACTATCCAGGCGCCCTGGCCCAAGAAAACCTAAGCCATTGTCTAAGGCCTCAAGATTTTTAAAGAACCTTAAAAAAATTTAAAACCTCAAAAATCTAACAAAAAAATATCTTGATTATTTGAGCGGGGTCTTCTAATCCTTAAAAATCCACAACAAAAGGACTAAATTGGGCACTTATATTCTTTGTTTAAGGAATAAAATGGATCTACAATTAAACTATTATATAGTGTTATATTTTGTTATGTTTTGCTATCTACTAAAAATATGTAAATAAATAAATAATTTAAAATTAAAAAGCATAAGATCTCCCATATAGTTTTTGCTAGGCTTATAAAGTTGCTTTAAAATTTATAAATTATTTTTTATGAAAGTTAAAATAAAAATTTATTTTAAAAGGCTCATTTTATTTTTTCAAAAGTTAAGAGAAAAATTAGATTTGAATCGAGCATGGTTGATGCTAAAAAGATTGATGCAACTACAAAAAATTATATTTCAAGACCTCATAATAATTTCTCGTCTAGGCCTCAATTTTTTTAGGACCGACCCTTATACTATCTCTATCACTTGGGTCAAGACTCTCCAATATGTGGAGCATTACGATATTTGAGACGTGTGATTTATGTACCATTATTATTAGGTCAAGGTGGACCTCATCGCTTGGTTTTGGGGACTCCTCAAATGTAAATTTATTTATTTATTTTTTGGATGACACAAGATCTTATGATGTATCTCGTGTCTCTTGTCAATGTTATCCTTTTTTCATGTACATTATCCTCATTAGAGGTGTTTCAAGAAACTACATGTTGTAACATGTTTTTGTAAATCACAAGGACTTTATGTGACGATGGTTGTCGGTCACTTAATTTGCAATATTCTTTACTTCCCATCAAGATCAACCTAGCAATTTGAATAACACTCGTGATTTGAATTTCAAAACGATCAACTTGATTAATAATGTTTCAAGTATAACAAATATTAAATCAATCATGCCATAAGTTTGACATAAAAATGTTTATAGACAACACTCCGATAAAAAATCTGTCAAAAATTTTCAGTGCTTTGGACTTTTCCATATTAATAAGAAATCCTGAACAAGATCATAAGTACATTTTTGAACGTGGATTTGAGAAGTCCAGCTCAAGTCTTCCTTTCTTGCATTTACTTTTCAAGCCCAAGAGACAGTTCAATAAATGGCCACGTGACTATTTTTTAAAGAGAAAATTATATATCATTTTAAAACATTTATTAGGGAATGTGAAATCTACCAATAAGAGTTGAAAACAAAACCAAACACTGACCAAAACAATTTGTATATTAATGCTTCCAAGGTATATGTTCACATTACTGTTCCATAAAGTACATTATGCCAACCCCTCTTTTATTGGATATTTTCGATTATTCCATATATTATTTACGCAAAAATCGATGATTTTTTAATAATTAATACAACAAAGTTCGGAGTACAATGAAGAAGATTTCCTCAATTCAATCATTTTGGAACTAGAAGTTCATTTGAAGACACCATTCACACAAACGACTATTGTAATGATTCTGATCATGCATTTGAAATAACATTATCTTATTCAAAGTCACAATTTGCACCTTATGCCTAATTACTAGTAACTAGGGTTTATAGCTTTTTGTCACTTGGTGCATAATAGTCCCTATTTGATTTAGCTAAAAATCAAATTTGAAGTAGATTTTGAAAAAAGTTGACGAAATATAAGTGTTACGGCTAATTAGCACAAAACGTCCCTACCTTTGGGGTGAATTTCGGAAATCATCCTTACCTTTCATTTCTTGGCATTTATGCCCTTACCTTTGAGGTTTTGGTGCGCTGAACATCCTTTTCACAGTTTTTTGACGATTTTACCCTCCATTCAATTTAGACACAAAGAAAAGAAAAGAAAAACAATCCAATAAATTGCAACTATAGGCCTAAACTTTTTAAAAAGTGCAAATAACCCATTAAACTTCACCTTCTTTCCAAAACTCACCCCCACCCTATCGTTGCCTACCGGTCATTTTCAGGCCACCATGGCCGTCGAATTTTTGCACCAACACCATCTCCTCATCAACCACTAACATTCCTACACAAATTTCAAATGCTACCAGAACGTTGTCCCTGGACAGTTGAAGAGAGCTCCATTTCACGTTCAAAAGCATAGTTTTCTCTCCTAAGTGCCTGAACCTCCTCTTCTATGGATGGCATTGACTCCAAAATCTTCTGTACCTCTGCCATTTGTGCCGACTATTCCATTACATATGGGTAAACACCAAATATTGGTTAAAAAAAAGACCCTCTGCTTCTGCAGGTAAGAAAAGGAAGAAAATTCATGGACCGACCAATTTCGACCCAGCCTGTTCGTGCACATTTCACCCAAATTGTTGATGACCCAGGAGTGGAATAGCTGTGCCATGAAGAGAGTATGCTAGCCTAGGTGGTTCGAGATCATGGGGACCACCACCGTCGCCGGAATTTGGGTTTTCCGGTCGTGAACACGTTTCGAAAAATTGCAGATTTTAATTTTCTTTGTTATGTGATGTAATTGGAACATGAATGGATGCGTCTAGGTAAGCTTGAGGGACCTGTGGAGTGTAATTAACATGGGCATCCATGGATTAGGTCGAAGTTGGAAGAAAACCGTGCGTGAATATTGTTTTTTTGGCCGAATTTTGGTTCGAGTTTGATGTATTTTAGGGTTTGAATTTGTGTTGATACATTAGGGGTTGATGAGGAGATGGTGTTGGTGTAAAAATCCGACGGCCATGGTGGCCTGAAAATGACCGACAGGCAATGATAGGGTAGGGGTGAGTTTTGAGAAGAAGGTGAAATTTAATGGGTTATTTGCACTTTTTAAAAAGTTTGGGCCTATAGTTGCAATTTATTGGATTATTTTTCTTTTCTTTTCTTTGTGTCTAAATTGAATGGAGGGTAAAATCGTCAAAAAACAGTGAAAAGGATGTTCAGCGCACCAAAATCCCAAAGGTAAGGGCATAAATGCCAAGAAATGAAAGGTAGGGATGGTTTCCGAAATTCACCCCAAAGGTAGGGACGTTTTGTGCTAATTAGCCTAAGTGTAACTGAAAAGTTGTAGATTCCGTAAGATGTATAATTAATGTGAAATTTACCCTTTCGCTATGGTTAAAAACAGTTGTACAAACTTTAAAAGTTTTGAACTCCTACCACAATTGAGACTGAAAATACAAGACTTGAGATGACCCAATGGGTGATTTGAAGTGGCAAATCGGACCCTCATATAATGAACAATTGAAAGCATCGTGCTAGGTTGACTGATATCACATGTTGCATAAGCACAACTTTCGAACACATTATCCTGCCATGGACGAGAAATAACTTAGTGGAATGATCTACAATTAAAATTACGACACTTCAAATGTCGAACAAGTAAGAAAAAGAAACAAAAGTTGGTAAGCTATGATACACCAATACGGATACGTATGTTCGACACGATACGTGTCGGATATATCGACACGTGATTTTTCAAAAAGTACCGACATGACATGTCGCCAACAAGTTGATTAAATTATTTAAAATTCTTCTTTTATATAGTATAAATTTAATTTTATACTGATTATTAATTTTTCTTGTTAAAATTTTTTAAATATGAGTACCTATTTAATATTAACTAATAACTTAGAGTTAAAATATATAATATTTTTAATAAAAAAATGTTTATGGTAAAGTGTCCGAAGAGTATTGATGTTGACACATGTCCGACATGTATCAGACACTAATACGCTACTCTAGTTGAAGTATTCATACTACAGGGTTGGTACATAAATTTACTCAGCATCCAATGTTCTTAGCTTGAATGAACGATTTATAAGGTAGGTATATTATAAATGAGTCCTAAAGTATTTCTCGTCATGGAACCCATCCAACTGCCAAGGGATAAATAATTGCACATAATTAATTATCGCAAACAGGAAATAAATAAATAGTTTGGTCCACCCTTTTTTCCTTCCATCATCTTCCCTGTCCCCGTCAAGTTGGGATATATATAATGATGTCTAACTACCAAACAGGTCTTTGAATATTCCTCATCCGGGGTGTATTCAATTGAGATTTTTAATAACTTTTTTGGGATTTAAAAAGTTTAGTGGTATTCAAAAGTCTCAATTGAATACACTCCCCTTAGATTTTCTCGAGCAAAAAATTTGATTTTTAAGATTGTAAATATTATAGTACAAGATCACAAGCTTATCTAGGAAAAATCACTTTCAATCATGGGATCCTACAAAAATATGACACAATATAGGAAATCTGGGTGTTTTTTTTCCCCTAATAAGAACTGAATTTGGATTTAGCACTGTAATTAACGAGCGATTCGTGAATATGATATATTGTACAACTTTCTCCATTTCACACTTCTGAAAGTAGAGGAATTTTCACAATTTAATCATTCCAAAAGATAGGTTGTGTTGCTTGGCATTATATTTTAGGAGATGAGTCATGGTCGATTTGGAAAGATTTTTGACTTTCTGAGAAAGAAACTCATTTTTTCTTTGTTTGAATAATTTTTTGAAAGTGTTTTATCTAATTAAAAAAACTTATAAAGGAAGAATTTTAAAAAGTTTTTAGTGCAAGCATGCTCAAGGTGATTCTTCAATGCTCTTCCATATAAAACAGAAGCAAAAGTTGAAACCCTATAAAACGTGACCTTGTCGACACATAGTGAAGAACACCGTGCCTCTATTGAAACTCACAAATTTTATCAACTTTCAATTTTTATCAAAATCTGTTAAAAATCTGATTTTTAACTTTGCCAAACGGGGGCTATATAACTTTCTAGACAACTAAATTTTTTTTGTCATTGTTTTTCTTTGTTGATTTTGTCCAATTCAACGTATCAAATATTTAGAAGATAAGCTCAACAGTCATTATGCAATAGATGTTTTAGAATATTGTATCACATATGTTTCATTTCTCATAAAGAAAACGATAGAAATACAAAAGCCTGATTAGTACAGCTTTTGTCTCAACTTTAGTATGGGATCCAATATTATGCCAAACCCTCGATTTTTTGGAAATGGCATGGACTCCCCGATTGTCTAGCTAGTAGATGTTAACTAATCAAGTATATTTAAAACTTCCAACTAGAAAAGGAGGGGGCGTCGCCAAACTTTAAGAAAGTAGCCCGAGCCAGGCTGGGCATGTTGATGGATGTGTGTGAACTTAATAAGTCGAAAAAGATTTTCATCTTCTAACATAAGAATGAAAAATTGTGTTACCACATATACTGTTGTATTAATTATGCCCAGAATATCTTATACAAATTGTTGGGAATTCAATGATCACGTATCACTCGATACCACTTGACATGAAATCAATCACCGAATTGAGATTTTGAAGTTATATTGCACAATAATGAAATATTTGATCACAAGCAAAAGAATAAAAAAAGACAAGAAAATATGATAGAGGAATTAAGAGATTTTATTGCACCAATAATAATGTAGAAATACACAATTGATCCTAAAAGCTAGTAATCATTTTTCTCATACCACAAATTTGTATAGAAGAGCCTAATATTTATAGGGAACATGTAGGGGACGTCTAAGCCCTCTTAGTAAATTGTTTATGAAGTAGAATACCAAAAAATCGAATCCAAAATCGAGGTTTTTTTTTTTTTTTTTAAATATTCTGACTGCTGGGCAAGCTGGTATGCCAGCTGAATTAAACGTAGCTGCCTGCATAACTTAGTTTTTCTTTTTGTTTTTTTAACCCTTTTTAAAAAAAAAAAAAAACTTGGCTCACAGGCCGCCCCAGGCTCAAGCCAATGCTCCAACATGGGGCTTGGTGGAACCGAGTCACGAGCCTGTCCGGCTCGGGCTTTTTCCGGGTCGAGCCCGAACCGGCGAGGTTTTTTGCCATGGCTAACCACGAACATCAAGAGGCCCGTTCGACCCTGAAATTACTAAAAAAATAATTTGGTTTGCAGATCACAATTAAATATTGACTCAAAGTTCACATACCAACTTATAAACCCCAAATTTCCAACACTATGAGCTGGAGTCCTTAGGAGGAAATAGGATGGCAGATGCGAATAACTAAGTCACAGTTAAAGAGGTGACAACCAGTATAAAATGCAATAGAATTCAAAAGAAAAGGGAAAATGGAAATAATAAATATAAAATATCCCATGCAGACATGATAAGAGCAAATATTTAATTCGAGCCAGGACGAGGAAATAGGGTTGAAGTGTCAATAAGCAGATTTAATGATACTTACCTAATGGTCAAATGTAATACTTATGTTTGACACCCATTTTAGTAGAAAAATTAGTTTTTGAATAGTGATTGATGGAAGAATGTGTGGTTAAAAAGTAAGGAAATTTTTTAGGTTTATGTGTAATATTATTTTATTGATACAATGTGTGGTGGAAATGAAGAAAGAGAAAAAGAATGAGAATGAGAATGAGAAAAAAATGGGTGCCAAACGGGGGTTTAATGAGTGATCATCCAAGGTGGAATAAATTCCTTGAGCCTTCTCTTCAACAAAAAGACACATTGATCGAAATTTCCTCGTGCCCCACACTCATATTGATGCAGGAGGGTCCGAGTCAGACGAAGCTGAGTTGTCAGATAACTCGTTGATGGCGCTAACGTACCATGAGTTGGCGGATCGACGTAAGAATGGAAAGTAATCGACGACATTTCCTAATTGGGGTCAATTTTGAACACGTTTTGGTATTTTGGCCATAACTTTGGCTACGGTTGTCAGAATCACGCCCGTGACCCCAATTCGGAAAGCTCGTTTCGGCGCGCACGTCGTGGGCACCCAGCTATGCTCGGTGTGCATCGGATTCGAGCTCAAATTCAGCTGTTTTCCCTTCCGAATCATCAATTTAAGTTATTTTTTGCTATTTATGGTAATATTTCGGTTTCCCTTTTGACATAGAATAATTGCTCGATTTGAGCCGAATTTTGGTGATATTGTTTCTTTTATTAAGTATTTTATTTTGGTATGAATATTAGGATTTTGCTATTTTTGGCAAAATTCCGATTATTATTATTTTCTGGCTATTTAATCCGGCTTGTGGGTTATTTTCATTCGGTGGTTGAATAATAAAGAATTTTCTCGTTTTTCTTTGTGTTTCTCTTGCGTTCTTCTCTGTTTTTGTCAATTGAACCCAACCTGCAGAATAATCACTATTCTGCCCGGCGTCAGTTGGTATCAGAGCTTCAGCATCTTCTTGGGCTAGATTTCATCGGTCAATCATGGTTGGTGGTCGTGGTCGTGGTCGCAGAGGGCAGGTTCCGAATGAGGAAGTCCCACACCGTGATCGTAACGTTCAAGATGTGACGATTGAAGACTTACAGAGGCAAGTTGCGAGTTAACTCGGCGTCCGGCGGCGAGGATCGCGGTGACCGCGAATCGGAGGGTCACGAGTCCGATACCGATTACGAAAACCCGTATCACAACCACGCTCGGTCTGGGAGCATCGTGGTCGGGAGGATCGTCATGTAGATTTCGGCTTTCGGGTAGATCTACCAGAGTTTTCTGGTACGTTACAAGCTGAAGGTTTTGTTGATTGGCTGAATGAAGTGGAACGTATTTTTGAATACAAGGAGGTTCCAGATCACATCAAAGTAAGGTTAGTTGCCATCAAACTTAAGGGTAGGGCATCCGCATGGTGGGAGCAGTTGAGACGTTCACGCAGTAGACAGGGTAAGGCCAAAATCACAGATTGGGAGAAAATGAAGAAGAAGATGAAAGGTCACTTTCTTCCTTTCGGCTATACTCAAACTTTGTTTCAACGACTTCATTCTCTAAGACAGGGCATAAGGTCGGTTGATGACTACACTGAGGAGTTTTATCAATTGGTGGCTCGGAATGATGCATGCAGAAACGGAAGAACGTATGGTGGCGAGATATTTGGGAGGATTGCGACAGTCCATACGGGATGTCCTCGGCCTTCACTCGGCGTGGATCGTTTACGAAGCATACCGGCGTGCACTTCTTTGTAGAGAAGCGGCGAGTAGGAAACCGGTGGTCGAAGCGAAGGTAGCGGCCCATTCGCCCTCAAGCACCTCGTCCTACTCAACAGCCACCACGGGATAATCCTGGTTCGAGGTATTAGATGCTTCTGTGCGGTGAACAGGGACATCGAGCAACCGATTGCAGTGAAACCGACTAATCGGCCGGTAAAAATCTCCTAATTGATGAAGAAGTTGTAGACGAGAATGAGGAGGTTGGAGAGCCCGTATATGACGATGATGAAGAGGAAGGAATCTTTGTATGGGGACGGTCATGAAACTCTAGTCTTGCGTAAGAGTCTATTGACCCCCAAAGGCGATTCAGGGGATGACTAGTTGAGAACCAACATCTTTCACACAACCTGCACGGTAGCGGATAAGGTTTGCAAACTGATCATTGATAGTGGAAGTCGTGAGAATGTAGTGTACGAAGAAGGCATCCGAAATTACGATTGAAGACAGATCGGCATCCCAGGCCATATAAATTGTCGTGGTTGAGTAAGGGCAGTGCAGTATCAGTAGAAAAGCGATGTCTAGTATCTTTTTCGATTGGTAGGAAATATTTCGACAATGCTTGGTGTGATGTTGTGTCGATGGATGCTTGTCACATATTGTTGGGTCGACCTTGGCAGTATGATCGCAGTGTTGTTCATGATGGGCGGAAAAATACTTATTCCCTTAGCATCAAAGGGAAGACGGTTGTGTTGGCGCCGCGAAGAGAAGAAATCACTCCTGCTCCAGTAGCTAAAAGTGCCAACCTGCTTTCTATGTCCAGCTTTTTGGGAGAGATTGCGCGAGAAGATGTGGTCTATGCTCTACTGCCTTGTGAGAATAGTACAACAGAAGAGAATCGAGATTTACCGGTAGAAGTGCAGAAGATGCTAACGGAGTTCTCTGATTTGATGCCTGAAGATCTCCCTCCGGGGTTGCCGCCTATGAGGGATATTCAACATCAAATTGACCTTGTTCCAGGGTCGAGTCTGCCTAATCGACCAGCTTATCGTCTCGATCCCAAGGAAGTCAAGAGTTGCAGCGACAAGTGGTTGAATTGTTGGAGAGGGGCTACATTCGTGAAAGCATGAGCCCGTGTGCAGTTCCTGCTCTGCTGGTACCCAAGAAGGACGGATCTTGGCGTATGTGTGTTGATAGTAGAGCAATCAACAGGATCACATGAAGTCTGAGTTTCCAATTCCCCGTCTGGATGATATGTTGGATCGGCTTTACGGTTCTAAGGTCTTCTCAAAAATTGACCTTAAGAGCGGATATCACCAAATCGGGATCCGACCTGGAGATGAGTGGAAGACGGCGTTTAAGACGCGGCATGGTTTGTATGAGTGGATGGTCATGCCTTTTGGATCGTCCAATGCACCCAAAGACCTTTATGAGGTTTATGCATCGAGGTGTTACGGCCTTTTATGGGGAAGTTCGTGGTTGTCTACTTTGATGATATCCTTATTTACAGTCCGACTTGGGAGTCACACTTTGATCACCTCCGTGCAGTTTTTGATATGTTGAGGACGGAGCGCCTGTTCGTTAATCGGAAGAAGTGTTCTTTCTTCACCTCTTCCGTTACTTTTCTTGGTTTTGTGGTGTCTACTGATGGTGTTCTTGCAGATCAGTCGAAGATAGATGCAATATTGGGATGGCCCAAGCTGAAAACTTTGCACGATGTCAGAAGTTTCCATGGATTGGCATCCTTCTACCGTCGGTTCATCAGGAACTTCAGCACTTTGATTGCTCCCATCACAGAATGTCTGAAGGGACGTGAATTCAAATGGTCGGATGAAGCGAAGCCGGTTTCGGTTGGTCAAGAAACGGATGACCGAGGCTCCGCTTTGGCACTTCCGCATTTTGAAAAGGTGTTTGAAGTTAATTGTGATGCATCTGGAGTTGGCATTGGTGGTGTTTTGAGTCAGGAAGGGCGTCCAGTGGCATTTTTCAGTGAGAAGCTATCAGGATCGAAGAGGAACTATTCCACCTATGATCTTGAATTCTATGCCATAGTGCAGTCTTTGAAGCATTGGCGTCATTACTTGATACAGAGGGAGTTCATTCTTATCACTGACCATGAGGCACTGAAGTATATCAATGGACAACACAAACTGAGTAGACGACATGCCAAGTGGGTGGCGTTCTTGCAGGAGTTCACTTTTTCACTAAGACATCAAGCAGGGAGTTTGAATCGTGTCGCAGATGCCTTGAGCCGTCGTACCTCCCTTCTCACCACCGTGAGCACCAATGTCGTCGGATTTGAGTCCTTTCCGGATTTGTATGCAGCAGACCCTTCCTTTGGGAAGATAATTCAGGAGGTAACTAACAACCAACGACATGATTTCATTTTACATAATGGCTATCTGTTTCGTGGGTTACGGTTGTGCGTTCAGTTGTTCACTAAGGCGACATATTGTTAGTGAACTTCATAACATGGGACACTTCGGCGAGATAAGACAACCGGCGTTGGTCTCATCTACCTATTTCTGGCCCAAATTGAGTAGTGATGTGGCTCATCATGTTGGGCGTTGTTGTGTGTGTCAGCGGTCAAAGGGGGCTCTTACTAATGCAGGCCTTTATACACCTCTACCGATGCACGAAGCTCCTTGGATTGATGTCGGTATGGATTTTGTTTTGGGACTACCTCGTACTCCAACGAGCCTCGGATTCTATTTTTGTTGTGGTCGAGTTTTCAAAGATGGCCCATTTCATAGCTTGTCGGAAGACAATGGATGCTACCCGGATTGCCCATCTCTACTTCAAGGAAATTGTGCGTTTGCATGGAGTGCCTCATTCAATTACTTCTGATCGTGACACTAAGTTCGTGAGTCATTTCTGGAAAAGCTTGTGGGAGAAATTGGGGACACAGTTGAATTTTAGCAGTGCCTACCACCCCCAAACTGATGGTCAGACAGAGGTGGTGAATCGGAGTTTGGGTAACCTGTTGAGGTGTCTGGCAGGAACTAAGCCGAAGCAGTGGGATCTGGCATTACCTCAGGCAGAATTTGCCTACAACAGGTCGAAGAATCGAACTACCGGGATGAGTCCATTTGAAATTGTCTATGGTCGAGTTCCATCTGGGGTACTTGATTTAGCCCCTATTCCACGTGTAGGTCGCATAAGTCACAAAGCAGATGAGATGGCAGAACATCTTCGGGGAATCCATGAACAAGTGAAGTTAGCCATTCAAGATAGTAATGCCAAGTACAAGGTTCAGGCTGATAGTCATCGTCGTCAGGTCCTTTTCGAAGTTGGTGATTTTGTGTGGGCAGTGTTAACTCGTGATCGTTTTCCCGTTGTGGAGTACAATAAACTGAAGGAGCGGAAGGTTGGTCCTTGTGAGGTTCTGCAAAAGATCAACAACAATGCTTACCGACTACGCCTCCCCAGCCATTTGAAGACTTCTGATGTCTTCAATGTGAAGCACCTCAGTCCTTGTTTTGGGGATCCTGAAGACACTCATGTGAACTCGAGGACGAGTTCTTTCCAACCAGGGGCGACTGATGCAGGAGGGTCCGAGTCAGACGAAGCTGAGTTGTCAGATAACTCGTTGATGGCGCTAACGTACCATGAGTTGGCGGATCGACGTAAGAATGGAAAGTAATCGACGACATTTCCTAATTGGGGTCAATTTTGAACACGTTTTGGTATTTTGGCCATAACTTTGGCTACGGTTGTCAGAATCACGCCCGTGACCCCAATTCGGAAAGCTCGTTTCGGCGCGCACGTCGTGGGCACCCAGCTATGCTCGGTGTGCATCGGATTCGAGCTCAAATTCAGCTGTTTTCCCTTCCGAATCATCAATTTAAGTTATTTTTTGCTATTTATGGTAATATTTCGGTTTCCCTTTTGACATAGAATAATTGCTCGATTTGAGCCGAATTTTGGTGATATTGTTTCTTTTATTAAGTATTTTATTTTGGTATGAATATTAGGATTTTGCTATTTTTGGCAAAATTCCGATTATTATTATTTTCTGGCTATTTAATCCGGCTTGTGGGTTATTTTCATTCGGTGGTTGAATAATAAAGAATTTTCTCGTTTTTCTTTGTGTTTCTCTTGCGTTCTTCTCTGTTTTTGTCAATTGAACCCAACCTGCAGAATAATCACTATTCTGCCCGGCGTCACATATTATATAAGTGATTCATATGAACCTGTAAAGAGCATTAGTTATTATTAAATTCAAATTGTTAATCAAAGTCAAGAGCATAACAGCTGTATAAATCCTATTGGAATTAGGTGAGAAGTACTGCTATAAGAGCCTGCTATCTTATGCCATTTTGTTTTCTGATAGGTATTGCATACATTCTAATAGAGGTCTATTCCAATGGGGATTTTTCCACCATGTTCTTCGTCAGAAATGCTCGAGAAATTACTTGGAACGGTGTGTGGAAAGATTCGAGATTCACCCAAGATTGAGGAGAGGAAGATTAAAGGCACTGTGGTACTTAGGAAAAAGAATTTTATGGATATGACTGATGTTGGTGCTTCGTTTCTTGATCGAGTTTATGAAATTTTCAGAAAAGGTGTCTCGTTGCAGCTCATCAGTGCTACTCATGCAGATCCAGGTTATTTACCACTCCCTCCTCTAGAACAGCATTGTTTTATAGTTAAACAAAATGCTACCTCGCTTCTTTTATCCTTTCTTCCTTCTTTTGTAACGATAACTGCACTGCAGTACATTTTTATATATAATTGAACAGGGAATTTACTTGACAGTGTGTTTTTGAATGGAAACTGGAATACCTAAAGAGCATCTAAGAGGTTCAATCATACTTGCCAGTTACCAGAGATGCTGTGTAATTATTAGAACTGAATTTAGCTCCTAAGTGGATGAATATAGATTCTTATTCCATTACTCCTAATTGATAAGAGTACATCATCTTATATGTACAAAGTTCTGAGAAACTCTGATGAAAGATAGGTTTATTTTGTAATCTTTCACTACGTAATTTCCAAGAAGTAATCTCCCGGTACCAAGATTGTAGTAAGAAAACCAGAAATCCAGAACTAAAAAATTACAACCTTTTGCTTAGCTTGAATATATTCTACATAACTTAGCCTTATTCTGATTTCTCTGTAGCTCAGTAGCAGGGAATGCGTATAGAACATTCAATTAAAAAATTATTACTTTGTTCATTACCATTTAAGGGGTTAAACAGTAAACTATTGGTGTACTCTTTTGTGGTGTCAAACTGATGGTTAATCTTATAGAAAATGGATCAAGAGGGAAACTTGGAAAGGAAGCATACTTGGAGAGTTGGGTATCAAAGTTCACTTCGTTGTCTGCCAAAGATGACGCCACATTCAACATTACATTTGACTGGGACGAGTCTATGGGAGTCCCTGGTGCTTTCCTCATCAAAAACCATCACCATAGCCAGTTTTACCTCAAGAAGGTTACTTTAGAAGATGTTCCGGGGCATGGTCAGCTCCAATTTGTCTGCAATTCTTGGGTTTATCCTGCGTATCGTTATAAATATGATCGTGTCTTCTTTGCATACAAGGTATTTTTACCTTCCACTGAAAAACGACTAAATGAGAAAATAAAATGTCATAATACGCAAAAAAAATTTCTTTTCTATCATCCAAGAAATTTGTGTATTCTAAGATTGAACAAGACGACTTAATAATTGTATGAATCATCAGACATACCTTCCATATAATACACCGGGGCCACTGCGGTCATATAGGGAAGACGAACTCATTAATCTTCGTGGAGATGGTTCTGGCATGCTGAAGGAATGGGACAGAGTATATGATTATGCATTCTACAATGACTTGGGAAATCCAGAAAAAGGATCAGATTATGAACGTCCCGTGCTTGGTGGTTCAAAGGAACTCCCATACCCTCGTAGAGGAAGAACAGGTCGTCGACAAAATAAAAAAGGTAAGTAAAAACTGTCGATATAATTTTAGTTGATAGATACTTAGAAATCATAACTTTTCAGAGTTGCGTTTACAGATCCAAACATCGAAAGTCGATTGCCACTACTGAATTTGAATATTTATGTTCCACGAGATGAGCGGTTCAGTCCTGTGAAGTTCTCAGAATTCATCGGTTCTTCTCTTAAATCCCTGGGTCAGGTATTGATCCCAGAGATCAGAGCTGTATTTAAAAAGAATTCCAATGAGTTCGACAAGTTCGAAGACATACATAATTTATACAAGAAAAGGAAAAAAGATGAGCTTCAAGACAGTCATCTAACAAGAAATACAAGAGAATGCCTTCCATGGGAGTCGTTCAAGGAACTTCATAAATTCCCGGAACCTGATATTATCTCAGGTATAATATGATTTCTATCTAAAAACTTCATTTGATACTTTGAGAGTCTTAAATAAAATTTGATGCATTTTTACCCCATTACAAATATGAGCTTTCTATGGAATAATTGCAGAAGATAAAACAGCATGGAGAACAGATGAAGAATTTGGCCGAGAAATGATAGCCGGAGTGAACCCCGTTATTATTCGACGTCTGGAGGTAAAAGAAATTTTCTTACTCTATTCTTACCCTTGAAACAGCTATATTTTTTTCCCCTCATTTAGCATATATTTACTACTTTTCTACCTAACAGGAATTTCCACCTGCTAGCAAGCTAGATCCCAAAGTATATGGTAATCAAAATAGTTCAATGACAAGGGAGCAGATTGAGAAAAACATGAGTGGGCTAACTGTAGAAGAAGTATATCATTCCTTCCCTATTTAATCATTTTCTAATTCATACATAGAAAGAGCAAAAGGAAAAAAGCAGAGTTCTTGAAATCATAATTCATGAAGTATTCTACTACAAGTAATGTCTTCTGTTACTTTGTGTGAACACAGGCAATTGCAGATAACAAGCTGTTCATATTGGATTATCATGACGTGCTGATACCATACCTTAGAAAGATTAACACGACGACCACACAGACGTATGCAAGTAGAACTGTCCTTTTGCTCCAAGATAATGGGACGTTGAAGCCACTGGCAATTGAATTGAGCAGAGAACAACCAGACATAAACATACATGATCCAATCAGCCAAGTATTTACTCTGTCTGAGCACGGAATTGAAAACTCAAAATGGCAGTTGGCTAAAGCTTACGTTGCAGTGAACGATTCGGGCTATCATCAGCTCATTAGCCACTGGTAAGTTTACAAGTGAAAGAAGATGAACTAATTGTATTTTAGAAGCTTAACCAAACTGTAACTTGCAATCTCGATATGCAGGCTGAACACCCATGCAGTAATAGAGCCATTTGTGATTGCAACAAACAGACAGTTGAGTGTGCTTCACCCAATATACAAGCTACTGCAACCACATTTCCGTGATACAATGAACATAAATGCCTTAGCTCGGCATACACTCATCAATGCAGGCGGAATATTTGAGAGAACAGTCTTTCCAGCAAGATATGCCTTGGAAATGTCATCTTTTATCTACAAGAACTGGAACTTTACTGAGCAGGCCCTTCCTGAGGATCTGCTCAAAAGGTCAGTCAGAAAGTTTTATAGCAACCATTCTAAATGATTTTGATTTGTATCTGTTAGAATTTATAATATATGAGTAATTAACACAGAAATATGCTGAGGGATACAGAATTTGTTAAGTATTTGTCTTCGTATTAAAAAGAGAAAATATATTTATAGGACACATACCCATTTAAAGAAATTTTTCCACATACCGTATTAATCTATCCAATGCAAAGAAAAGGAAGGGTTTAAAAAGTAATCTTTCTAGAATCTGAAGCTAAAAAGGGAAACTGATGAAAATGGGAAAGTCAATTGTTCTCACAATCTCGCTAACCTTCTTTTACTTTGCTTATTCAGAGGAGTGGCAGTTAAAGACCTGAACCATCGTCATGGTCTTAGACTTCTCATAGAGGATTATCCTTTTGCTGTTGATGGACTTGAGATTTGGTCAGCAATTAAAGAATGGATCACCGACTATTGTTCTATCTACTATGAGACAGATGACATGATCCAATGTGATTCAGAACTTCAATCATGGTGGAAGGAGCTTCGTGAAGAAGGCCATGGAGACTTAAAAGACAAGCCCTGGTGGCCTAAAATGCAGACAATGGATGAACTTATTCAGTCATGCACAATAATCATATGGGTAGCTTCTGCTCTTCATGCAGCCGTCAATTTCGGACAATATCCTTATGCCGGTTTCCTTCCAAATCGGCCCACTGTAAGCCGCCGATTCATGCCTGACACTGATGAGCATGCTAAGCTAGAAGAAAACCCTAATTTGTTCTTCTTGAAAACAATTACTGCCCGGTTCCAAACCCTCCTTGGCGTGTCGCTAATAGAGATACTCTCTAAGCATTCAACAGAAGAGATTTACCTTGGACAAAGAGACCCTAGCGAGTGGCCTTCCGATGAAGAAAAAGAGGCATTTGCCAGATTTAGCACCAAACTGGTAAAAATAGAAAACGAAATAACAGAGAGGAATAAAGACCAGGGCCTGAGGAATCGAGACGGGCCAGCGAAAATTCCTTACACCTTGTTGTATCCTGACGCCTCGGACTACACTAAAAAAGGAGGAATTACTGGCAGGGGAATTCCCAACAGTATCACAATATGATGTGCATGACTCTTATTTTTACTTTTATTTTTTGTAAAAAAACTTTTGAAGGAAATTGCATTAGTTTTTATTTGAAAATTAATTTTTGAAAGCACTTTCTATAGTACTTTTAAAGAAAGCTACGTCGAATTGGTTTCTCTAAATTCTAATTATCAGAAGCATTCTCATAAAATTAACTGGTTCCTCTAAATTCTAATTATCAGAAGCATTCTCATAAAATTAATCAAACGAGTTCAAAAAAAATTTTTAAGTCTCAAAACTCATTTTGTCTTTTCAAAAGTCATGTTAAACGGACACTAAATCAAAAGTCTTATGACTTGAAAAGAAGACTACGAACAAAATTTTGTATCCATTCCTTGAAGGTTACTGATGCAGGAAGATCCGAGCCAGACGAGGTCGAGCTGTCTGATAGTACGTTAATGGCGCCGGGATAAAATGAGTTGGCGGATCAACGCAAAATTGGCAAATAATCATTGACTTTTTCTAATGTTTTGGCCATAACTTTGGCTACGTTTATCAGAATCACGCCCATAAACCCAATTTGGAAAGCTCTTTTCTGTGCGCACATCGTGGTGTGCATCGGTTTCAAGACCAAATTCAGCTGTTTTCCCTTTCAAATCATCAATATAAGTTATTTTTGTCATTTTTAGTAATATTTCAATTTCCTTTTTGACATAAAATATAATCTCAAATTAAGCCAGATTTTTGGGATTTTATTTCTGTCATTACGTATTTCCTTTTGGTATGAATAATAGGATTTTACTATTTTTGGTAAAATTTCAATAATTATTATTTTCTAGCTATTTAACCCGATTTGTGGGTTATTTTCGTCCAGTTGCTGAATAATGAAGATTTTCTCATTTTTTCTTGGTGTTATTCTCTTGCGTTCTTCTCTATTATTGTCTATTAATTACAATCTACAAAATAATCACTATTCTACCCCGCTTCGGTAAGATTTTCATGCAAAGTTCAAAATTTCTTCCCAAGGTAATTAGTTAAAATCATGTTCTCGTCCTTTTTTCTTCTTGTTACAAGAAGGTAGAGCGTGCAAGACTCAAATATGTTTCTCAACCATTATTCCAGTATGCAAATTAATAAGGCTGTGGCCTAATATTTCCTGTAAATCCTATTGAAAATTTACTTAACATGTACAGCGGAAAATAAATTATTTTTCAATTCTCACCAGGGATCTGCTTTGTATTTAGATAAAAATCGTGTTTAGAATAATATATTTGATGAATTTCGCAAACTTTTTTACTAATTCTCGAACACGAACAATCACGAACTACAATCTACAGCTGTCCAATTGTTCAATCTCCAATGAAAATCCATACAGAGAACAAGAATGAGAACTATGGTTTACTTCTCTTTTCTTGTGCTAACAAGAATAATAATAAAGTTTTATATATTTTCAAACTCTAATAACCTATTAATAAAAATCCAATTGGGCTCAGCCCGTCTCTTAAACTTAACCCGATCAAATATTTAATTAATCCAATTAATTAAATTTGGTCCATGATTTAATTAATCCGATTAATTAATTCTAGCATACTAACAAGCAACCTAATTAATTAATTCTCCAACACTTGTTAATTAATTAATTGATGAATCTCATTCTTCTGGTTTTCGTTTTGTGTGTAACTCATTATGTTCCCGATCACAATACCTAACGACGTAAATTATTATTTTGATCTAATCAAAATGGATAAATTAAAATGCCCATTTTTAACTTATCATTGATTCACATCCGTCGTCCCAAATTGATATCTAGCAATGTGTCACGACAATACATGTGATAAGCAATGTCACATGGTATGACAAAACCAAATTTGTTCGTTTACAGTGAAACTATAATCATTTCATCAATATAATCCGATCAATTACGATGTATGTTTATATGTCAATCTCAATTATCGATCATATCTTTCATCCCACTATTAAATCAATGTAAGTCGATAATTCTTTTTCGACTTAAGAGTACATATTGGCCAAGTATTTCATTATCAAGTTAATTGAATAAAATGTAGATCATAATCTCTTAATATCTAAGAGAGACGAATCCTCCATTAATCATTCACAATCTTTATATGATTCTTGACATACTCGAACGATATTATCTTAGTGACCTTGGCATAGCAACATCCAACATCATCAAAGTATGAATGTCCTCAAATAAGGCACTATAATGACCTCAAGTCAAAGGACCAATTCCACTATCGAACGTTAGGGATTAACCACGATACTCAGATAGTTATCAATGTAGAATCTCCCTAGTAGGTTTTCAATATTTTGTTCTACAACAAGACACTCACGTGCCTAGTTAAGTGTCAGCACATTTTACCTTGTGAGATCAACTACTTTTTTCACAAATAAAAAATGTTACACGTGATGGTCTATCCTTAATAATGATATTTGTATCTCGTTATTACATACGACCACGAATGATTTGAGATTCAGTTATATGCAATTTATATCTCACAATCAAAACTCTTTGTGATTAGTAAATTACCAAGATTTGAATATACGGATTCTATTATTTAATTTATTCAAACATTAATTCAATGAAATAATAGAACTTGTCATAAATGTGCATCAATTATATATATTAAAAGTGTTTCTATCAAAAGTTGGTTGTACGGATTCTATTATTTAATTTATTAAAATTTTAATCCAATTAAATAATAGATCTTGTTATAAATATGCATCAATTATATTTATTAAAAGTGTTTGTGTCCAAAGTTGATTGGATTTAAGGTATAACACTTATAAACCCACACTTGCGCTAGATCCTATCACTTATGTATCTAATATTTTAAGAGTCTATATGACTATCATGTTCATGTTGTAACAACTCTTTGTCAGTGGATCTGCAATTTAATAACTTGTGGGAATTCATTCATTCTTTACATCATTTTATTGTATTATTTTTCCAATGAGATAATACCGTTTTAACACATGTTTTGATCATCGATGAAACCTTAGTTCCTTTGCTTGCACGATGACTCCATATCACAATGCAGAAGCATGCGATCAACAATATTAGGAACTACTCCAAGTTCATTAATGAACTTCCTGATCCAGACCACAACTTTTGTTGCTTTCCAAAGCAATGATGTATAAGGCTTCTGTTATTGAATCAACGGTTATCTCATGTTTGGAACATTTCCAACACATCTCTTAAGAGTAAACCAATGTCCTGATTGAGATATGTTATAATTCTAGTCTGACTAGAAGTTAGTATCAATGTATCCATGAACTCTTAGTTCATTTTCCACATATAAAATCTTTTCAAGATTTTATCTATATAGATTGGGATAAGTTAAGCACTCTTCTAGATCTATCTCTATAGATCAAGTTGTTTCTCTCATATCTATCACGAAAAAATATTTAACAACCATAATTTCAACAATTAAAATACAGGAACATCATTTCCTATAATATTATGGCCTTGTATGGGAGGGATTAAAATCGGATTAAAATTGAAAATATAGCCGTTATTGTTGACTTTTATTAGAAGGGTGGGACCCAATAACGGCCATATTTTCAATTTTAATTGGATTTTAATCACTCCCGAACAGGGCCTATATATATAATATTAGGAATACGACAATACTCTCATTATCTTCTTGTAAACACACAATTCGTCTTCATTTTTTATAAAATCATATATTTTGACTTTCACATCAAATTGATGATTTCAGCTCCAAGTGACTTGTTTCAATCCATATATGGATTGATCTAATTTGCACACATTGTTGGCTTCTTTAGATTCAAAACATTTAGGTTGTGTCATGTACACTTCATCTTGTAAATTCTTGTTAAGGAATGTAGTTTTAGCATCCATTTTCCATAACTAATAGTTATGGTATGCAACTATTGCAAGCAAAGTCCGAATGGATTTCAGCAGGCTATAGACAAAAAGTTTCATCAAAGTCAACACCTTGTCTTTATTTATAACCTTTTGCCACTAGCCTTAATTTTTATGTATGAATGTTTCCATCTACGTCGACCTTCTACTTGTAAACACATTTATAACCTATAGGTTTTTATCCTATTAGGAGGGTCAACCAAGGTCCAAACCTTGTTTTCATACATTAAGTTCATTTCTGATTCCATAGCCTGTTGACATCTTTTTGAGTCAACACTTGACTTTGTTTTTGTGTAATTAGTAGGTTTATTATCCTCGATTAGTAATGTCTAATTAGTAATCATGGATTCGTACCTTCTAGAAGGTCGAATGATCCTACAAGATTTACACGTAGTTGACGTATCCTCAGAAGTCTTTACTTCTTGAACAAGAATATGTCCCTCAGCAAGTATGGGATCAGAATCAGGTTCACCTACTTGGTCAACTATATATGTGGACTCTTGAATTCCTTCAAGTTCTATTTTACTCCTACAGACCTCTTCTAGAATAATCTCTTTCTCTAGGAAGCCAGTATGTCATGAGACGAAGACTTTTTCAATGTGATTATAGAATTGATATCCAATTATGTCTTTTTAATATCCCACATATATACATTTATCAAATTTAATTTTAAACTTATCCGATTCAATGCACTTCACATAAGCGTCATAGTCTAAAACTTTCATATACGATAAGTTGGGCCTTCTGCCTTTCCATAACTCATATGGAGTTTTGTCAACCGGCTTAGATAAAACACGATTTAGTACATAGCATGTAGCAATCAGTGCATGACCCCAAAACGATTTTAGAACATTTACATGGCTTGTTATTAAATACACCATATCTAATAGTGTACGATTCCTCATTTCAAATACATCATTATGTTGCAATGTATGTAGAGAAATCCACTGCAAAAGAATCTCATTCACTTTGACTATCTTAGCCATCTTGGCTGCTTTTCTAATGCATCCTTTAGACTTCCGTGGAGGAATCGATGACTAAGATTTACCCATTACAAACTTAGATATTGAGTTTAACGGTCTTAAACATGATCAGCAACTCAATGAGTATGCATTCTAGTTTATTCATGTTAAATTCATAATTAACCATGAACAACTCTCTGACAGAGATTGCAAAATCAAGTCTATACTTTGTTCATAGTTTATGGCTGAATTCAATTGAGACAACTTCTCAATATAGCCAACATCTTTAGTATACGAGCACTGACAGAAGAATCTTCTACCATTATGCATTAGTATAGTTGCTAGGAAATCTCATATCTTTCCACACGTGATTGTTCATCATTCGACACTTTGAGATGAAAAATCATGTGTTAGCATCTATACTCTCATGTTGCTATTGTAATTCAGGTGACATAGTCACAAGCAACACCCATGTTGTAATACTATTGTCATTATTGTATTTATTATAACAGTCACATCTTCCTTTGTCGCGTCATCAACAGGTGTCTTTGAAAAGGGTTGCTCAACTTGAGAACAATTCTCATATTGTGGTACCAATCAAGAAAATTTGGTTGGTTGTTAGCATCCAGTATGCTTCTCAAATAAATATGGTTAATCATGATTCAATAAATAACGAAAAGTTTAACGGTCTTAAACATGATCAGCAACTCAATGAGTGTACATTCAAGTTTATTCATGTTAAATTCATAATTAGCCATGAATAGCTCTCTGACAGAGATTGCAGAACCAAGTCTATACTTTGTTCATAGTTTATGGCTGAATTCAATTGAGACAACTTCTCAATATAGCCAACATCTTTAGTACACGAGTACTGACAGAAGAATCTTCTACCATTATGCATTAGTATAGTTGTTAAGAAATCTCATATCTTTCCACACGTGATTGTTCATCATTCAACACTTTGAGATGAAAAATCATGTGTTAGCATCTATACTCTCATGTTGCTATTATAATTTAGGTAACATAGTGACAAGCATCACACATGTTGTAATACTATTGTCATTATTGTATTTATTATAACAGTCACATCTTCCTTTGTCGCATCATCAACAGGTGTCACTGAAAAGGGTTGCTCAACTTGAGAACAATTCTCATATTGCGATGTCAATCAAGAAAATTTGGTTGATTGTTGGCATCTAGTATGCCTCTCAAATAAATATGGTTAATCATGATTCAATAAATAACGAAAAGTAAAAGAATAATTTATAAAATGCATCAATTAATTTAACATGGTATTTTATTAAATTAATTATGCTCCCACTATTTAACTCAAATTTATGATTATCTCACATATATCTATGGAATCCATACTTGAATCCCAATAAGTTGAGATCCCATTGTTATATTAAAACCTTAAGTGTACTCAACAAACCTTAATAAAATATTTGAGTAATACTATTATCAATTGTATTTCCATACAACTCCTAGATCATTAAGCTAACAATTCTTTGTCTTCACACATCTCATGTGTTAGCTTAACATGCTTCTAAAATTTATCTCATTTAGTGTACTCAATAAAAGATAAATTTTAGTTAAATCAAACTCATCATTCAGAAATATCTAATATTTCATAATGTCAAACATATCTCTAATAGACCAGACTTGAGTGTATTTAACAAGTTGAGGTCGATTGAGAACTCTGATTTTTTACTATAATAATGGAAGGCAAATATAAATAAGACTTAATATTTTAACGAGGGGTTTTGTATGTAAAGTTCTCATCGTAATAATTATATATATTTTATTATACATCTAGCATGCAAATAAACACATATAAAATAGTGTGGACGATTATGAACTTTACTATCTAATCTTCTCGAACCACGAGGAAAACTAGTTGGTCAGCTCCTAGGGGGTATTTCATTCATACAAAATTCCATCTCTATGGTATCCTCCTCTTCTTGCATCTCCAATTAGTCTAGTTGCAATATGTATCTTATACTAATTGGCACGCGGACCTAAATAATTGGACACGCTAGCCCATAAAATGACAACAGACCGGCAAGTCTAAAATAAATAAGAATAAAACTAACAAGTCAATACATTCATATGGTTGACTCCATATTCATCCACTAATAAAATATTCATATATAAATGCTTTCCTACATAATATATAGTATTATATGCAAAAATGTTTCAAATTTCTAGCAATTAAGGTTGTTTAAACTAATTTAAACAAATGATTCGGAACAATTAAATAATTAATTAATCTATCTAACTAATTAATTAGCAAATTTATTTAATTAAAATCAAATTTTTATTAAATACCAAATTAGAATCCAACTCTAAGTCCATAATTATAGGGCGAATTTATTTAATTAAAATAAAATTTTAAATAAACACAAAATTAGAGTCCAACTCTTATTTCAAAGTTTTAGGGCAAGCCAATTTAATTAAAATCAAATTATAATTAAATATTAAATTATAGGCCAACTCTAATTTCAAGAATATATTGGAGTGAGATAATTTAATTAAAATCATTTTTTATTAAATATTAAATTCGAGTCTAACTCTAATTATAATTGAATTAATATTTTAATTTATGATAAAACTCCTAAATAAAATTAAATTCAATTTAGGATCAAAATTTGATATTTAAGTTAAAACCTAATTTTAACGAAAATATAAATAATCGTCAAATTTAAATAAAATTTTAAAATATGTCAAAATTGAAAATATAGGCCAAGCCCCTTTTAAAATCAATTTTAAAATACTTTTCAAAATTGCTTTCAAGACTCCCTTTTAAAAATTGCATTTTGACACATTTTTAATTAAAATAGGACCTTCCAATTTCGTAAATAGCAGAATAGGTCCTCCATTTAAAATTACAAACCTTAACCCTCCAATCATAATTGCAGGTGGGGGCTTGCAATTTCATAAATTGCAACATAGGCCCCCGGCTCCAATCACCTAAATTTGAAAGGAAACCCTAGAAATTTTCTCCATGTCTCACTGCAGCGCCGACGGCAACAAGCGCCGCGTAAATGGAATAACAGTGGTGCACCGCCGCAATCTCACAGCGGACGCACCGCATAGCAATTGCGTCGCGCGTCACTACGATATTCAGCGCGCTGCTGCCATTTTCAGCTGCAGCACTCACCGCTGCATCTTGTCCCCGGTTTCTGCCATTTTCAGTAGCAGCTGCGACTGTCGCAGCTGCAACACGAAGTCGCGATTGTCGTAGCTGTTTCTGTCCTGATTTTAGCGAACTTCTGCGCCCTACGCCCTTGGCCAGCATTGGCGCCTTCGCTGGCGATGGTCACTACCGCGGCAGCTACCTTATCCCTTTTTCCACCTCTTAAAAAAAAATTGCTAGAAACAAAAAATCAACAATTAACTTTTTATTGTTTAAACATGTAAAATAGTTTCTAACAAACACAAAATATGCTCTGATATTATTGTCGGGAATTTACTTAACATGCATAGCGAAAAATAAATTATTTATAATTCCCACCGCGATCTGCTTTGTATTTAGAGAAAAATTATGTTTAGAATGATACATTTGATGAATTTCGTAAACTCTTTGCTGGTTCTCGAACACAAACTATAATTTATAGCTGTCCAATTGTTCAGCCTCAAATAGATTTCCACAGGGAACAAGAATGAAAACTATGATTTTCTTCTATTTTCTTGTGATAGCAATAATAATAATAATAATAATAATAATAATAATAATAATAATAATAATAATGTTCTATATATTTTCAAACCTTAGCAGTCTATTAGTAGATGTCCAAGTGGGCTCAACCCGTCTCTTAAACTTAATCCGGTAATTAATTCTGGCATATTAACAAACAGCCCAATTATTTAATTTTTCCAACACTAGTTAATAAATTAATTGACAAATCTCATTCTTCTGGTTCCCCTTTTGTATGTGACCCATTAGGTTCTTGATCAAGATACCTAAAGACGTGAATTATTATTTTGATCTAATCAAAATCGATAAATTAAAGTACATATTTTTAATTTATCATCAATTCATACCTGTTATTCCAGATTGACGTCTAACAATCTGTTAGGGTAATACGTGTTACGAGAAATATCACGTGGTATGAAAAAATCAAACTTGTTCGTTTACCGTGAAAATATAATCATTTGGTCAATATGATCCTATCACTAACGAGATATGGATATGTGTCAATCTCAATAATCGATCATATCTTTCATCCACTATTATGTCAATGTAAATGTTAATCTCGGTTATCGATCATATCTTTCATCCCACCAATAAGTCAAGTATTTCATTATCAACTTAATCTCTTACTATCTAAGAGTGACAAATAATCTATTAATCATTTACAACCTTCATATGATTCTTGACATACCCAAATGATGTCATATTAGCTACCATTAACATAGCAACATCCAACATCACCAAAATATGACTGTCCTCAAATAAGGCACTGTGATGACCTCAAATCAAATGACCAATTCTACTACTGAACGTTAAAGATTAACCACTGACACTCAGATAGTTATCCAAATGGAATCTCCCAAGCGAGTCTTCAATGTTTTGTTCTATAACAAAGCATCCACGTCTTCATTTAAGTGTGACCACACTTTAACTTGTAAGATCGACTACTTACTTCACAAATAAGAAATGTCACACGTGATAGTCTATTCGTAATAACGATATTTGTATCTCATTATTACTTACGATCACAGATAATTTAAAATTCATTTTATATGCAATTTGTATCTCACAATCACAACAGTTTGTGATTAGCAAATTACCAAAACTTGAATCTATAGATTCTATTATTTAATTTATTAAACATTAATTCAATTAAATAATAAATATTGCTATAAATATGCATCAATTATATATATTAAAAGTATTTATGTTCAAAGTTGATTGAATTTAGGATATAATACTTGCACAAATCCAACAAAAAAAATTTGTAAAATGCCTTCATTATAGTTTTATTTATTTTTTGTGACAAAATTATAATTTATGTCAACAACTTGAAATTTCGACATGAGTGTTTCATGATAGTAATATATCTGTTGCCCCAACCAAAAAACCAAAACCCAGTGGAAAAGGAATCAGTGGATCACAAAAACTAATTCTTTTATAGGCAAGACCACGTGGAGATAGGGGTGTCAAGGAGTCGAGGTGAGCCGAGCACGAACTTTTTTGGACCGAACTTTTTTTGCCCGAGACAAGCCGAGCCGAGCCCGGCCAAAAAAAATAAGGCTCGACCTCAGCTTTCGGCCCGAGCCTTAGGGGGCCGAGTCGAGCCCGGGCCAAGCCGGCTCGTCGTTTTTTTCTTTAATCTACATTTTTAAAAAAAGAAAATTGTACATTTTATGCGTGTTATAAATTAAAGAAATTGTAAAAGTTAAAACCCTCCTCCTTTATCCGAGCTTGGGATTGGCTACAATTATCATAAGCGGAGTTAAAATTGCACACGAATAAAATATTTCGTGTACAAGTTTTCTTAAAAAAAATTAAAAATTACGTATTTTTTTGAAACTAAACAATTTAAAAACTTAAAATATCTTATACTTTAACCTTTAATCTGTTGTAACTTTTCGACCATTATAATATCAATTTGTTCCTGAAAACGTAATTCCGTACATTCTCAGTCCTTCAAATATATTAAAACCTCCAATATATCTTCTTATAGTCTTGATCGTTCGTCATATAAAACTCGACTATTTAAACTAAATCCAGCCTCCGATACTACTGTAAACATCGACGGTGTTGTAGATTGCGAGCAATTTTTAATACAATTGGATACTGCCTTTTGCTACACCTCCACCATGATAAAAGACTAAATTCCTGTAATTCTTGTGGTTGTAACATACTACGAACGTACACGTACATATACCTACCTAACTCGGAGGGAATTTCAAGATTTGTACTACTGACATCTATTACTCTAGATATTGACGAACTAGAACTAAATGATGGAATACTAGTATTGGTCTCTAAATAACTCCATATATTATCTGCATTTGTTGAAGCGTTTCTTGAAAAAAAAATTTGGGAAGTAGAACTACACTGACCTTCTTTTTCAGCGTAATGGTTATACATTTCACATAACATTGATTCTATATACACATGTGATAATTGTACATTCATGAAATTTGAAATCCCTTTTATAGTAGTTTTTGTGCCAGTTAAATTAAGTCGATGGTCAATCACCGAAGCTAATAAAAATAAAGAGGGTATCTCTTCCCAATATTTACGAAATTTTGTCTTCATAGAATAAACTACATTGATAAAAATTTTATTTGATAACTTCCTATTGGTGGTCTAATATTTTCTATTTCTTGTTTATCAAATCTTATTTTTGTTGGTAAACTCATATTAGTCTGATAAGATTAAGGGATTTATTACTATATTATTCATCGTTTGTTCTATTTCTCTTCTTAATTGTTCTCCTCTTCTTAATTCTCTTATAATTTCATTTTTTAATAGTTCACTTCTAATTTTATACAAACTAATAATTTTCTTTTCGATTTCTCTACTATTATCACTAGTTATTATTTGTTCTTCTAAAACTTTTATTTTATTATCACAAAATTTTTTAGTTATTCCTTTTATAATTCTCTACTTTTTGTAGTGAACTAAAATCTTAAAATTCTAATTATTTTTTGTGTATTCTATATATTCTTTTAATTTAGAAATATATAATCTATTATTTATTATAGATATATAAAATTTTAAAGTTAAATTAAATTTTAATTTCTTATATTCTTGTGGTAATCTATTCGAAATAGGTCTTCTCATTTTTTATTCTTTATCATCAAAACAAATATCAAAATCATATAATTCAGCAATTTCATTATAACTCACATGCTCTTCTTCTGTAATTTCAAAAGCTCCTTCACTATCTAACCAGAAAAATATAATCATTATTATTCTTATTATTTGTAATATTTTTTTTAATCCAAACGATGCAATTGTAAGACATCTTCTATAATGTCTAATATCTCTTTTTATGAAATTTATTCCTCTAGTATAACTGTCATAAGTTTCTGAAATTTCTATAATGTGATTGTAATCAATACTCTTAGTATACCTAAAAGGTACAATTTTATAATAAAATTCGTAATTTTCCATAATAAAAGTTCTTCAAAGTATACAATCTTATAAAAATTCTTATATAATAATTTTCATGCAAATTTTTAGACAATAAATATCCTTGTAGCTTAAAATAAGGGTCTTACCACGTTTAGCCAAAAGCAAGAATGTTAAATGTTCCTGGTCACTTTCGTCATAAGAGTTCACCAAAGTCCGACAGCATCACAGCAAAATGGACACGAGGGCATTCAAAACTCTCAAACAGACTCACTGTGTAGAACAACACTCAAAGTGTAATAAAAGATTTATTTCAAACTCAAAGATTTTATTGATATGATGATAGCCCGAAAGCTATTATACAAAGATTTTTACAAAGATTGATACTCCGAAAAGTGGTTTCTAATCTCTAATGAAAGAGATTACAAAGATTATGACTTTCACAGATTGGTTTTTGGTCATTTCAGTGGTCATACCTCTTCAAATGAGAAGAGTCTTGATTTATAGAGAGGCTCACACTTCATCGAGAAACTTCTGGCCAATCAGATTTTTACAACACAAAAGTAAAAGTACAATAATTTCTTCAAAGTGGTTGAAATAATTAAAGCATTTGTCCACTACTTTATTCCAGCTTTAACAGTTGTTTTCTTCTTTACAGCTCACATTGTGCTATTTTGGTCTCTTCTTATCATCCTTTACTTGTAGACGTGTTCCATCAATCTACAAGCTTCTTTAATACATTCATTGTTTCCAATGAATTGGTCATTTAAGATTTCACAAATCTTATTTTCAAGAATTTTCGATTCTTTATCTCCTCTGCAAATAAGGATCCAGTTATTACTCATTTCATACACTATATATTTTTCTCCGTAGAAAAATTGCACGGTTGAACAAACTGATTTGATTCCAAAGGCTTGCCTATAAATCATCTGTAGTGATTTGGACCTTTGATTCCACCAATAACAAGCTCAGATAAACCAAAATCAACACCACATTACAATCCAAACTCCAAAACCGAACCCAAACACCGGTTGCTTCAAACTTCCACAAAGGAATGAGTTGAGTGATCCTTTGGCAGCCCAAATAAGCCACAAAGGCTAAGAGAAGGGAAGGAGAGAATAACACAAAGTCAAGAGGAAGCACAAAGCAAGCTCACGGTCTCTCCAATTTCTCACGGCTCCAACACTCACACACACTTAGGGCAAGACAAAACCGAGTCTCTTATAACCCAACCAAAATGGGCAATTAGGTCAAACATTAAGTGGCAAATGGGCCTCCAACCAACGAAGCCATACAAGGTGTTTGGGCTGGACCATGAGCAGCTCTAATTAATTAGGTTACTTCCAATGGCCCACTTATAGTGTCGGAGTGGTTCGTTCAATGTGGTGTCAACATTTCATTTCAATCATCGGCCGAGGCCTATGAAATCTAATCCAACTAGAAAAACGGTTTAACATCATCGCTCGGATTTATTGGGTATCAAAACCCAACAAATCTCCACCTTGATCCCAATAAATCTGCAAGTAGACAAAACACACAGTTTATACTTGCACAACCAAGAGTAACCAATAAAATTGGCATCACGAGACCTTACCTCGTGTCTCCACGAGACACATATCATACTTGTTCCATATACTCACTAGGGATAAGGTCACGAACACCCAAGTAGAAACAAATAAGCACAAGCAATCAATCAAGAGCAAATAAAACATGCGACGGAGATATCACACAGATAACACGAGATCTTATCACACCGTTCACACGAACAACGCAGTTAACAAGTTAATCAACAGGCCAACACATACGCAACAAATGCATAAATGACCTCACACAGATCTCACCACACTTATCCTATCCCATTTCGTGTTACTCACTCACCTCGAGAACACACATCTCACCTCATCGCCCACCTGCTCACTAGACTAATCACTCAAACAAACAAACAAACATGTCTAACGGTAAGCCTCTATAGATCCTAAGTTCTTGGGATAATCCTCTATCAACACATCACTTCTCCAACCTACGTGGATAATGGGTCTCCACCTAACAGAAGTGATAGAAGTGCCTCACTCACACTCCACCTGATCAGGGTCTCTTCCAGATAAAGGATTCTAACATTTGATCACATCTCCACCGTGATCCAAATGTAACACTCCACATCCCACAGTACAACCAATGTACCCCTAGGCATCTATACTCCACCTTACCAAAAGACATACACACACACACACACACACACACACTGCCAAATGCATCAGAAACCCACTATGCATGCAAACACATTACACCAAGTAATAAGATCACTCCAAATCATGCCAATGCACATATCAAACACATTGAAATGCAACATATAGCCATGCAGCGGAAACGAGCAATCACACACATGCAGAAAGGATTACACACAGATGCAAATGCAGTAACTAAGGTTACACTCAGTAAACCTCACTAGGGTCATCACTCGACCCTATAAGCAAATTCGCATCACCTCTCAACTTACTCTTCTTCTTGGGACAATCCCTAATGAAGTGTCCAGATTTACCACAACTGTAACACCGTCTACCACCGGACTTGTCCCAACTCTTGCTCTTCTTCTTATCACCCTCATCACTCGAGTCACTACTCGAATCACTGTTATCTTTAGCTCTACCTAAACTCATTTGCTTAAACTTCATTCTACTCCTCATCATATGCAATTCACCATTTCTCTTATCTTCCTTTTTAGCTTTAACCTCCATTTCCTTACTCCTAAGGGAATCTATGACAATTTCAGGGGTTAAGGTGTCCCTACCATACTTAATAGCATTTTTAACTTCATGATAAGTATCAGGTATAGCATTCAACAAAATAATAGCCTTGTAGGTTTCAGTCACCGACTCTTCACAGTTAACAATATCTTGAACAAGTTTGTTAAACACATCCAAATTGTCATCCAAATCTTTTGAAGAATCCATTTTAAAACTAAAAAATCTTTCAAGCAAGTACAACTTGTTAGGAGTGGATTTAAGCAAATATAAATCATCCAACTTTTTCCAAAGTTCTTTGGTAGAATCAAGTTTTCCAACTTTTCTCAAAACAGTGTCAGACAGGTGTAAAATAATTAAAGTGTATGCAAGTTCATCATATTCTTCCTTTTGTGCATCTGTAAAATTTTCCGGAAATTTCCCATCAATGGCCTTTGAAACCTTTTGTTGAACCAAAATACCCTTCATCTTTTGTTGCCAAATTGAAAAATCACCTTTCCCATTGAAAATCCCAATTTCGAAACGTGAAGACATTTTGAAAAACAGAACAACCAAAAATGCACAAGTAGCTCACACAGAGTAAACCTAAGGCAACAATATACACCGTTCTAGATTCCCAGGGTTTCGTGAGACTCAAAATCTCAGATCAAGGGAACGTTCGAATAGGTCAAGTCCAAGGTGTTCTAACAGGATAATCAATGCAACACGAAGGTATGTCAACAAAATTCAAATTTCTACGCAAAGAAATCTCACACAGAGACAAAACAACGGTTCCGACACAAAAGCAATTACCAACTTGCGGGTTAAATTCAACACTTCAAATAGAGCAATTAATTCCTAAACTTCTAGCACAAGCAATGGTTACCCCTTCAAGGTAACCCCAATCCTAATGTCACCCCACACGATGACGCGCTAATGCCGGAATTAAACGGGATAAGCCAATTTACCAGAGCGGACCTATCTGAGTCCGTAAATTACGAGGAATATAAATCTTAACACTTTAGGGCCACCACTATTCGCCCTAAAGTTTCCGAACGCAGCAATCAACCGAGCGACAATTTAAATACGAACGTAGTGGCAAAATCGTCCAACTTTTTATTCGCAACCTGAAACACTAAACCAAAATATCAGTACGTTCAAAAAATCAAAATAAAGAAATCGCACTGAAGAAACCGTGGCCGGAATCGCCCGCACGCGCCCGCACGCGCCTCGCCGGAATCGCCACGCGCCGCCGCCGCCGGTCGCCGTCACCACCACGCGCAGGTGACCCAGAATCTCCTCGACCTGCACATTCCACCAGTGGTCACCGTTTGTCCAGAAAGTCCACCGATTTGTCGGAAATCGATTTTGAAGTTTCGGTTTTGGGCAAAAAACGGGACAGGTTTTTTTCTTCTGGTTTCTGCTCGATTTCTTGGACTTTTTGGGTTGATTTCTTGCTGAAATTCACGCCAAACAAGGCTCTGATACCATATGTAGTGATTTGGACCTTTGATTCCACCAATAACAAGCTCAGATAAACCAAAATCAACACCACATTACAATCCAAACTCCAAAACCGAACCCAAACACCGGTTGCTTCAAACTTCCACAAAGGAATGAGTTGAGTGATCCTTTGGCAGCCCAAATAAGCCACAAAGGCTAAGAGAAGGGAAGGAGAGAATAACACACTTATAGTGTCGGAGTGGTTCGTTCAATGTGGTGTCAACATTTCATTTCAATCATCGGCCGAGGCCTATGAAATCTAATCCAACTAGAAAAACGGTTTAACATCATCGCTCGGATTTATTGGGTATCAAAACCCAACATCATCCATTTTTTATTAATTGTTGGCAATTCTTTAATAATTTAAATCTCATTCAGTGGATTTTCATTACTTTTTCTTATAGTGATCAGATGATGTTCTCCATACCATTCTGGTTCTTTATACTCTGGACTGATGGTGTAGAATCTCAACTCCATTGGTTGTTTATCACTATATTTTTTCACACAATTGATAAATTCTTTATCAAATTGTTAATTTCCTTAAGATTGGTTCCTGGAAAGAGTCGATCTAAGAATCCAAATGTTGCTAATTTTCTAAGAATTGTTGGATATGTTCATTGAATAGCACTTATCCTTGGGTAAATCTCCGAAGGAAGGGCTGTGAGATAGCGAGAAACTCTCTCTAAAATTATATACCCATTCTAAAAATTCATAATAATCTTTCTCCGTGGGATGGAGATTGGTTCTAACATGATGAGTTGTAATTATTCCTCTTGGTGATTTTTTGTCTCCAAAAGATTTTTTATTTTCTTGGAATTCACTTATTATAGTGGGTTGTTCTATTGGACCATTTGATAAGGATGTTTCACCTAAAAGGTGAGTGGCTCATTTTCCACTTTTATTATCTTGCAATTTGCTCGAAAGAGAAGGTAGTTGCAATGGACCTTTTATTAAGGAAATTTGAGAACTAGTCTCAATGATTCCTTTTCCGTTTTGGAATCTTTCCAACAGTTTGTCCTAAATGACTGGTTACTGTCGTGGGCCTTTGTTAATGACTTTTTCCTCTTCAGAGGAAAGAGAGTCAATTCTCTTGAATTTCGATTCTCCACTTTGAGTGGATGTATTAATTTTTCTATATGGATTATGACTAGCCATTTGGCTATATTCGCCTTTCTCCAAATGAGGGAAGTCCTGGCAATAAGCTACAAAATAATCAAGACAATCTGATAAAAGATTAAAATTTTAGGGACTAAAATGAAATTCATTATATCTTAGAATGACTTGTTAGACAATTGTTTTATTTTTAGGGTATTTTAGGAACTTTAAAATGATCGAAGGCCATTCTTGAATTATGAATTCAAATTTAGGCTATTTCTATGTATTTCCCCCAAAAGAATATATATATATATATTGACTAAAAAGGTCGATAAAGGAAGAAAATAATATAGGGATGGCTGCATATGATGACCTTGTTAAGAATATTTTTTGAGAATATGTTTTCTTAAAAGTGATATTTTTTTAAAAAATATATGACTAAAAATTTTCAAAATATGAAAGAAATTATGAATTCACATATAAAGATATTTTATTGGGAGAATGTGAAGATTAAAAATTTGTTTTAAAAAATGAATTTAAAAAAAAAAAATTGTACAAAATATGGGCTTCATGGGACACAAGTTGAGACAGACTAAAATATCTCAATTTTCCTCCATATTTCTTCATTTACTTATTTATTAACTTCTTATTATTATTTTTATTTTAATACCATTTAAATTTAAATTTAAAAATAAAAACATAAGAGTCAAGGCGGGACTATTTTTCCATACTACTCCCACAATTTCCCATCTAACCAAGGATCGCATCCCATTTGGGTCAAGACCATGCGAGACGAAGTATTTTTACGTCCCTCATAGAATTAACATATATTTGAACAACTAAACAAATGTATTATTTAGGAATCGAACTCGAGTCATTACAGCATGGCACTATTTTAATCCTCTATTTGACAATTATTATTTCAAAACTCTTTAATCATTATACTTGTTTTTAATCACACATTTACACAACAAAATATTGTGCACGTAAATCCAAAAAAATCGTACTTTTGTATCACACATTCTTCTAAAAATCACTATTCAAACTCTATCTTGTCAAAATAATAGCCATCTAACAAGGGCAAAAATGAGTTCGTTCAAACCTAATCATGAAAGTAGAGATCATGTTCTTTAATATATGCCAATTTTTGGTCCGTTCGATCCGACATTTGTTAAACAATAAAATATCTTATACATAATTGCCAAAAAAAAAAAAAATGCTTTTTAACCACACTTTCTCCCATAAATCACTATTCAAAACTCTATTTTCTCAAAATAATGATCATCTAACAGGAGCTAAAGCAAGATCACTCATAATATATATATATATATATATATATATATATAGATAAACAAGTATTTGCCTTTTCTTACGTAGGATAAGCTTTATTTATTCTCCTTCCAACACATGAACTCACGAAGAGAACATGAATCTTTCTAGATATTCCAAAACAAATGAACGAATCTAACTCAAAATTATGCCAAAACAGCCCTCAACAAGCCATTTTTCCAACACGATGAGCAAAGTATTTCATTTTATTATTTTTTTAATTTCTATGGTAAAAGATTTTCTTGATGATTAAAAACAAACATAATCATAAAGCTAATTCACACTTTAGCTTAAGATTAAGCAGAAATGATCTAATGAGCACCGGTGCTCATCTTATTCTAAACACTGATGAGTTGGCACATTAATTCATTGGTGGATAAAGATTTTGTGAGTTCCAATCCACCAATGAATTAATGTGCCAACTCATCGGTGCTTAGGATAAGATGAGCACCGGTGCTCATTAGATCATTTCTGTAAGATTAAGTACTTTATTTAATAATTAGTGAGTCAAAATCATTAAATTATGTTTCATTAGTGCTTGGTAAGATTATCGAAGTTTCATTGTGCTTTTCAACGAGTTCTTGTTTCAAAATTCGAAGTTAAAACGTAAACTAATTTTCGACATTTGTAAAAAGATCCAAAGTGCCGCATTCATAATTACCTAGTAAACAAAACAATAAAGATTCAAATGGGGAAAAAAATTAACGAAGTATGGAGCATCAACAAAATTGTAAAGATTCATTATTAATACGTAATTATTAATTGCATTTTTTATTGATGGGCATTCTTGATTACTTAGCCGAATCGGTTTCTTGATAGTAGTGTTTTTTTTTTTTTTTTAAGTAATTGATAGGCTTAATTTTCTTATTACATGTAGATTGTCTATGCTTGCAAATTGACGATTCTAAATTAATTTCCATGATGGCATAGCAATTACAATCACTAAGAAAAAATTAATTGTGTTCGTAAAAAAATTTAAAATAGCGTCATATGATATAACACAGAGGATCAGTTACAATTCCTCCAAAAAAAAAAAAAAAAAATTAATACCATTATCAAGTTTAACACAAATAAATAAATAAGTTACAGTTTCAAAAAATTACATATACGGTAACATGATTAACAAAGACGATAAGTTACAATCATTGTAAATTTTAAAGGTTAATTATATTAACACAACAAAATTTACTTGTCACATTACAATTTTAATCAATTTTTTTATTTACTTAAATCACCTTAAGTAGAATTACTTAATTACCCACAACTTTATATAAATTCTTAAAACATTTTTTTCTGACTACCCCACAATTTAAGTTGTTGCTTCTCATTCAACTGACACCTCCTTTGCTTATACTGCTGCCGTTGCCTTCGTCGTCGCCGCCACCACCTCCATCTTCTCCCTCGACATTTTTACAAAGAAAGAGGAATCCCTTGCTGAAAAATGGAATGACAAATGGGGAATTTGCAAAAGGAAAAAACCATGTTTCAATAAACTTTTTCTATATGCATACATGCCGATTGCCATTTTGTAAACTCAGATTTCCTCATCGGTTGTGTCAAATTCTCATGGCTTTATAATTCATGACTATAGTTGAAATCAATATATTTGTAAATTCTAGTTCTTTATATAAAATTTTCACGAATTTAAGAGCATCATCTCCCTTGTCCTAGTTGGAGCTCCTAAACTTGATTGTTTTTGGAAACACATAAGATATTTATTCTTCTCCTTTTGCTTTTGCTGAATTTGGCAATCTTGAGCCTCTCTTGATATTCAAGTCCCTTAACCAATTTTAATTTCTTTCATTTTGATGATCTTATAGAATTGCTCTTCACCCATTGATGGTATACTAGGAGTTGGTTATCGAATCATTGTTGTGGACGTATAGCCAGAAGCTACCGTTGAGACGATGGTTTTTTAAAATGTATGGAGCAAAAGTAGCGGCTTCCTTTCTTACCGATAATCCTTATGAACCAGGTAAAGAATCCCTTGGTAGCAAAACATGTAACCCTTCTTCTGTAATCGGATCAATTTCCCCCCTCTAAAACACGAATCCCGCTAACGGGAACCAGATCTGAAGAGCATGAATCGATTGTTCTTTTGCAGAAAACTTCTCATTTGGTAAGAATTTGATTTCAAACATGGGATTCTATGATATCTTGGATTTACAGAAGTGAAAAAAACAATTAAGAAAAAAATAGTTTATGAGTACACCACAAGACCCTTTTTTTTTCATTTGTAGTTTTTATTAGATTAGGAGTATATTTGTAAAATTTTTGTGATGTGTTTATCAAATATGTATTTTAATTGTGGTGTAATAACTAAATTTCGTGGTGGTAATATAATTACTCATTTTTAAATGCAAAGTTTTCTAAATGGTAATTAGCAGAAAACGTCCCTACCTTTCAAGTTCATTGTGGAAAATGTTCTTACCTTTCATTTTTTTGGTATTTTTGCCCTTATTTCCACTTTTCTTTCTGGAGAACATCATTCCGTCCACAATCCGTCAGTTTTCCTGTTAATACAATATAAAAATGTTGTTTTCTTTTAAATCAACAATGGTAAAATAGTCATAACACATTCAACCCCTTCATCCTGCCTTCAACCTAGTCCATTAGTAGTAACGGTAACATGAATAATACTTTAAATTATTACATTAAATAAAGTAAAAATGTGATAAAGAAAAACATTATATTTCATAAGTATGGCTGCTGTCATGTTAGGTTGATGAAAAAGCTTACATTTACATATATTGAATGAATGGTCAATTTAGAAAGATATATATTATATTTCCAGTTTATACTTATTAAGGGTGTAACATATAGAGGTGTCAAGACGGACGGGCCGGCCATGACCCGTAAAAACCGGCCCGTGAAAACCGGGACCGCGAGCCGACCCGTGACTCGTGCGGGCGGTTCACGGGCCAAGGAGGTGTAACCCGCGGGCTTCGCGGGTTGCACCCCCACGGGCCGCGGTTAACCCGCGGCCCGTAAAAAAAAAATTGAAAAAAAATAAAATAAAAATTAAAAAAAAGGGGAAAGATTATTTTTACAATACTCTCTCATTAGTTATTATACATTTATACTTTATAGTTCATACTTGTTACTACCTTACTACAATTACAATTATTCAATTGCAAATATCATCATCATTTTGATTATATTTCTTTCTTCTCGATTCTCACTAGTCACTACTAAATTTTTTAATCCTACTATATTATAGATTCTCACGATTCTTTTTCTCAAAATCCTATTTTCAATAATAGTTGCTCTCCAATAAATTTAGAAGATGGTAATGTTGTAGAAGTTTGCAAAGTTATAAATAATTCATGTAACATTAAATTTGAATTCTATGTAAAAATTTCTTGATATAATTATGAATTTATCATTTTGTTCAATTCTTAGTTTACATTTAATAAAAAAATATATTTTTTGCTATAAATATGAAAATTTTTATATTTTTATGATTTTATTTATACAATCATACGGGCCAAAATCGGAACGAACCGCGACCCGTGACCCGCATGGGCTCGACCCGGATGGGTCAGCGGGCGGGCCTGGGTTGTAGTCCAAAATTGTGGGCCGACCCGTAACCGGCCCGGAACCCGCAGCGGGCGGGCTTTTTTTCACGCGGGCCGTTACCGGGCTCACATGTTGGCGGGCCGACCCGGCCCGGACCACCCGGATTGACACCTCTAGTAACATAGGGAAAAATTGAGAAGAACAAAGGTAAATGGTGGTTACTGTAAAGTACATATTAAGCTTCAATAGTGAATGACCCATTTTGGCTCAGTGGTGAAGATTAACTGGTCGTGCTCACTTTTTTTAGAATCAAATTAACCTTGTGATAATAATCACTACGTAGTAATACTTTTTCTAAAAACATCACTACCTTCAAAGTTCATTGGCGAAAATCGTCCCTACCTTTTAGAAATAGTTGCGAATAACGTTCCTACCTTGCAAATTTTTTGAGAAAAACATCCCTATTTTCTTCATTATGTAGCCCGTTTATACACAGCTACTCAAACTCCCTAAATTCACAGCATCTCAGACACAATTCATTCACCAATTCTATCACAACACCTCAAACACAATTCATCCACCAATTAACCAAAAACTAAACAAAAAAATCAACACATATATTAAACCATTCACAGTTCAACTTTTCATTTCAGCTTAACATCCACTGTGCAGCAAAAAAAGAGTTCTGAATGTGATAAATTCTGTCCAGTAGTTCAAAAACATCATAAACAGGTTCCTAAGGTGCTACATTATATCCAATACTACCCTTATGAACAAAAACAAAAGCAAAAAATTAACAAAACTTGACAGCTTCATCCTAATTACGTGCTGGAGGTTGTGCCCCTTTGCAACCTCTCCTATTGTGTCCAGCTCCACCACATTTCATACATGTCATTATCAGCCCCGATCATTTGCGTTGACCTACTGTTGATTCTAAAGTATTGGCATTGCTCTTCGACTTTCGAGACTTCTTAGGCTGACTTGAAGAAGCCACCTCATTTGGCTCTTTTTTTTTTTTTTTTTTTGCCTCCTAACCCTCTTTGTGTACGCTGGTGGATTGAGAGGGTTGAAACTTGGGATAGGCCATGAGTTTGGACCTGTGATAGGGGAAATTGATGGTGTGTATGTCCTGATATATGCATTCTTTTTGTAGATATCATCTACGAACTTCATCACGTTCAGCCCTCTAGATACAACTGAGGCAATCACATGGCTACAAGCAATTCCTGATAATTGCCAACCACGACATGTACAAGTTCTAGCCCTTAAATCCACAGCATGTAGCACAATCCCTACATTGTGTCGGACTTGAAACTTTTCATTATCTGCGTATTTAGCCCACTCCATCATTGCAAGTTTACTATTTTTGTCCAGAATCTTCTTAATCCTAAGTCCTACGGGTGCTGTCCACCGATCATAAGACTCCCTACGGACTACAATTCTCTTTATCAAATATACCCTTATATCCTATAGCATGGACAACATCGGCTTCTCTCATGCACTCACAATTGTGCTATTAAACGATTCACATAAATTGTTAAGAAGCATGTCACATTGATTCCCCTCTCTGAAGTGGGACTTACTCCAATGAGAAGCTGGTTTTTGTTCCAGCCATCCATAAGCAGCCGGGTCCAAGTCTAAAAACCGTTGCATGTGTTGAAGCCACTGTGACACAGCAGTGGCTTTGGCTACATCCCACAAACAATTTTTCAAAGCCAAACCCTTGTGATTGGGACTAAGATTGTTGTATAGATGTCTAACACACGTCCTGTGCTCCGAATCCTCAAATAGTGACTCAATTACATTAGTCAACCCCTTTTGCTTATCGAAAATGATGTCCAATGCTGACTGTTGTGTATATGCAAATCATCCTTCAAGAGCCCCAAAAACCATCTCCAATTATCTTCATTCTCAACTTCAACAACTGCATAGCCACCGAACACATACCATTATTACCATCAACACCAATTGTAGTTAACAACTACTTACCATGCTCTGTCTTCAAAAAGCATCCATCTACCCCAATTACCCTTCTACATCCCCTAATGAAATCAACCAACAATGCTCCAAGGTAAATACACGATCGTCTGAATTCCCCGGCATACCCCTCAACCAACGCAGTTGTCCTAATATTTGTCATTTTCAACTCCTCACAATAATCCCACAATAGTCTGTAATGCTCACCACACTTTCTCTAATTTTTTCAAGTGCCTTCTCATTTGATCTATACACTTGTCAAGGTGAGATGTTACCCAAACCATCCCGTTTAACCCTCTCTATGAATGCACTAACTGACATGTTTAGTTCAGCTCTCCAATCAGATAAATACCTCTCTGCCAAATAGGTTGAGGTCACTCTGAAGTTTTTATACACCATAGGGCAAGTTTGCTCTTCCACGAATGTTTTGATCACAAAACTTGTATTACTATACTCCTTGATAGCATAAAATACCCATGAACAATCTCCTTTACACTTGACTCTCAATCTATGAGCGTCATACTTTTTGAACTTAATCTCTCTGTTGCTTCTAATTGAATGTTAGGTTATTGCAGCCTTTAGAATGGCCTTTGACTCAAATACCAAGCCTGCAGAATGAAAAAAATGAATGCATATTAGATCACAACTAACTATAGTACAGAATTATATTTAAATTGAAGTAAAGAATATATTCCAGTTACCTTTTCTAAACACTGGATCTCTATATCTGTCACCGAATTAAAAGCATCACTGGAAGCCCTCCTTCTTGAAGTTATATCGTCCTCCTCTTCACTATGAATGCTTCGTAAATCATCAGATTCCCCATAGTCGGTATATGGATCCCGAACATGCTAGTCATCTCCTAAACCAAATCCAAAATCAAAATTAACCCTTTCGCTCCCAGCTTCAGCAGTAGATACAGGCTCCTGCTCCATTACATAATCGGAATCCACCAAACCTTCGACTTCTTCTTCCTCCCTTAGTTCTTCTCTATCATCTTCAACTACAATATCATCATCTTCCACCTCAAATTACCCACATTTGTATCTTCCTCGTTATGATATTGTAAGGTTTCCTTATATTGTGACCACAACTCGTCAGCATTCTCTTCAAAAAATTGATCGACCAATTACCTTCAGGCTTCCTTCCTTCATTTTCTGCAACTGAAGGTACATAAAAACCATCAAATGTTTGGTCTTCATCAACTTGTGAAGACCAAGGATGTAACTGCAATGCATATGATTGCATTTGGGCTACGACATATATTTTTACATCTGGATGTCCATCCCTGTCTCTAAGTATTCCCTTAATATCCTCTTCACTTTCCAATTTCGTCAACCCCTTCCCTAAACTCAAATTTTGCTTCTTATAGTAAAACTCCAACATTCTTACATCACAAGTTCCGTGTAAGAATTTAACCAAATTCTCTTTGGTGCACCATTTACCATGAAAGAAGTCGACGAACAAAACGAATCCCCTTTTGTACGCCACATTGTTTGGCTTATCATAAAACTAGCCTCCATAATGTACTTCTATAGTGAAATATTGAGAATTACCATCTGCATGCAATAGTGTAAACATTAGTGACACTGAAATGGACACTGAATTCACACAACAGTGAAATACCGGATGCACCATACTCACATTCACACAACTGGGGGTTTGCACAATGGAATTAGATGAGTTTACACAAAATTAAAGGAATGAACGCATACCATAACTGGGTCGCTCGTCGCTAGGGTTTCTAAAAAAATGGAAAAAATATGCCAGCTCCTCGAAGGTCTGCTCACAAATGGATAGTATCAAAACTTCACACAGACTCCCAATCATGCCAAAAATCAAAATACAAAACTGAAAATGAAAATACCTAATAGTAATGTTTCTTACCTCGCTCATTAGAGAAACCCTCAATGCGTCCTTCCACTCTGTACCTACGAGATGTGCTGAGAGCATATGAGATGAGAAAGGGGGAACGATTGTAGAAGTGGAAGAAAGATCGAAATTTTTGAAGAAGAAAACCATAAGAAAACGTTCGCGAGTAAAAGGAGATGAAGCGGCTGAATGGGTTAAGATTATTTTACCCTTATTGATTTAAAAGAAAACAGCATTTTTGTATTGTATTCGTGGGAAAACTGGCGGATTGTGGATGGAAGGACGTTCTCCGCAAAGAAAGGTGGAAATAAGGGCAAAAATGTCAAAAAATGTAAAGTAATGACATTTTCCACAATCAACTTGAAAGGTAGGGACGTTTTCTGCTAATTACCATTTTCTAAATTTATCATCCAAAAACCAAAACGTCTCTACCTTTGCCTCTTTTTGTGGAAAACATCCCTACATTTGATTTTTTGATGCAGAATGTCCCTACCTTTGATTTTTTTGACGCAAAACGTCCTTTGCCCTAATTTTTAACTTAAAATGATCGATATACCCTCCAATTGAAATAAAACAAAAAGGAAAAGAAAAGAAAAATAAAGAATAAATTACAAATTGCTCTTAAAGTTTTTTAAAATGTAAATCAGTCCAAAACTTATGAAAATATTAAAAATAACAAAAAAAAAGGGAAAAAAAATATCTCCCCTTCTCCTCCTCTCCTCCTCATTATGGCCACAAATTCCGGCAACCTACGACCACCTAAACCACCGGATATTAATACCGATGGAAAGAGCATAACCTCATCTTCAATTACCACCAAACAACTGCCCCTAACTCCAAGTAATCTGGCCGGAATCGCGAATCAAAGTTCACTGCCAAAAAATGTGCAAACTGCCGGTTTCTCTATTTCAAGCCACCAACTTGGCCAGAGCCAACCACCGGTCACTAACCCACCCCTGGACGACCCTTCCCATGTCACCAATTTTGTCCAAACATCTCTCTGTCATGCTGAATTTAAACCAGAAAACACATCTGTCGTGAACAGTGCAACATCACACATTTCTTCTGCTGATTCCAGCGCCTTCCGATCGATTGACGGCCTCGAACTACCTGGGCCTGACTCCCCATCACCTGGCGCACCTTGCCCTGCAATGGGTCAAGGTCAATTTTGTCCAGATTTCGAGCAATTCATGGCTGAAGTTCGCGGTGTCTGCGAAAAATTGAGAACTGGGGAATTAGATGAACTAGTTCGAAACTGATTTTTTAAAAGGGTAATTGCTTCCTTTTGTGTGCTTGCATCAAAAGAATCCGCTGAAGGCGAAGGCTATGGATATGATGGAAAAAATAGAGTGCTGCTAGGACGGAAGGTGGTGGTGGTGGTGGAAGAGGCTCAGGGAGGGAGAGGAGGAGAATGGGGGAGATTTTTTTTTTTTTCCTTTTTTTTTTTTTTTTTGTTATTTTTAATATTTTCATAAGTTTTGGACTAATTTGCATTTTAAAAAAATTTAGGAGCAAATTGTAATTTATTCTTTATTTTTCTTTTCTTTTCCTTTTTGTTTTATTTCAATTGGAGGGTATATCGGTCATTTCATGTTAAAAATTAGGGCAAATGACGTTTTGCTCCAAAAAAATCAAAGGTAGGGACGTTCTGTGTCAAAAAATAAACGTAAGGACGTTTTCCACAAAAAAAGGCAAAGCCGTAGTGGTGTCAAACGAGCCAGCGGCTCGTCGGCTCGGCTCGTACTGTTCACGTCCACGAGGCGCTCGGACTCGTCAAAAAACGAGCCCGACCACGAGCTGAACGGGCAGGTGGGCTAAACGAGCCGAGTCCGCTCGGCTCGTGACTATTCACGAGCGACTCGCCGAGTCGCTCTGGCTCGTGGGCTCGTCTTAGACGAGCCTATAATATTAAAATAATAAAACGTGACCAGAACGGTCACTGATGAAATCAGTGACCGTTCCGGTCACCAAAGTGGCCAAACGGTCACTGATTTTTCAGTGACCACCGTTTGGTCACTTATTTAAAAAAAAAAAATCCTACTTTTCTTCTTCTATAAATACTCAACCCATTACAACATTTTTTTTCCCACCAAACTTTCATTTTATACTCTCTACTCTCTACAATTTACAAATCATTATCAACAATATCATTTATTTATTCTATAATTCTCTTCTACATTTTTTTACATTATTATATTAATTTTACAACCCATTTTATACACTAGTACATAATCTTCATTCACTTCTCACTTCTACATTTCTACATTCTATTTCAACAATTCACAAATGGATCCACGAGCATTTGTTGAAAACTTGCTCGGTATGGAATGCGAAACACCTGCCGAAAATCAATTTGGGAATGAATTTGCCGATCTCAATGAACTACCAATTCCAAAAGACATTGAAAATTTCGACGTTCGTGAAGGTAGTCATCCCAATCCAATTGATTGGATGACGTTGATGTTGATCCTAGTGTTCCTATTGATTTGGAACAAGATGAAGACCTACATTAAATAATCCCGATACAAGAGGGAAGAGAAAGAGGAAGAAGCAGGCAAAATGTTGGGAACATTTCAAATTGGTTAACACTAGTTGTGTGATCGATGGACTTTTAGAAACCAAAGCAGAATGTAAATACAGACAACAACGACTGACATGGCAAAAAGGCATTGGAACCACTCACCTCAACCGTCATTACAAATCATGTGCGGCCAAACATGGGCTTCTTGAATGTGGTCAAACGCAACTACAGTTTGGTACTAGTAGCGCCGGTGCTACTAATATGTCACTTTCTACGTGGATGTATTTGGAGGAGGAAGCTCGAACGGGAATGGTGAAGTTCGTTGCCGCGGCGGAGCTGCCACTAGCAATAGTGGACAACCAACATTTCGTAAACTACGTCAAACAATATTTTCAACCAAGTACGTTGGGGTAAGTCGAAATACTCTTCGTTCTAATACAATTGAATATTTTCTAAATACAAAGCAATTATTGATTGCGGATTTAGAAAAATACGGGGGTGTGATATCTTTAACTTCGGATTTATGGGAAGGGATTAATAAGAGAGGTTATATAGCTGCAACTGCACACTATATAGACCCACTTTGAGTTATGTATAAAAAAATTATTGCTTTTAAAATTGTTGAGTATCCTCATAATGCTAACACTATATTTAATGCAATTATGTTAATAATTGAAGAATATAAATGCGAGAGTAAAATTCGTTCTTCTACTTTTGACAATGCTTCTATAAATAAAGTAGTTATCGATAAATTGTATAGAGTACTTCAACCCGATTTTGGTGGTTATTTATTCCATATTCGATCTGTGTGCCATATTTTTAATTTAGTTGTACAGGACGATTTAAAACATGTGAATGACGAAATTAGTCGAATTAGGAATGCACTTACGTATATCACGATTACACCTAGTAGAAAACAAACATTTGAAAAATTTTGTGAACAAGTTGTGAACTCTAATACAAAAACTTTTATTACTGACGTAGGTCATAGGTGGAATTCAACTTACTTATTATTAAAATCCTGTAAATGTTTTGAACCGTTTATCACTGAATTTTATAACAGTAGGTATATTCGAGACCAAAACGATAATATTTTAAATGAATCCGATTGGAATACAGTTTTTAAAATTAAGAAATTTTTGGAAAGTTTTTATACGTCTACGAATATATTGTCTGGTATTTATTATCCAACTAATTTCATGGTTCTTGAACATCTTTATATAACTGTTAGGGCTTTTAAAAGATATAAAAATGACCCTGATTTTCATGCGGTTATATATGCCATGGAATTAAAATTTAGAAAATATTGGGAAGAATTACCTATGTTATTTCCTTTAGCATGCGTCATGGACCCCCGATATAATTTATCGAGTACTAAATTTATAATTGACCAAATTTCAAATGCTTTAACTTTTAATATTCTTATTACTTATAGGAATTTAGAACAAACGTTAACTGAAATGTACGAATTATATGCTTCAAGAATAGGTACACAAATTACTCGTATACCTACTACTCCTCCCACTAATATAAACGATGACGATGCTGAAGTAATTAATTTATTAGAAAACATAGACTCAATTAGATATGATTCAACTGCATATGCATATGGTTCCTCTAGTAGTAGTAGTATGTGTTCCACTGCATGTACTCAAACTTCGAGTAGTAGTCCAAATGCGTTGCCATCTAAATTAATTGATTACTTTCGTTATACTATGCCTAGTAACAAATCAGTTAAGAAAAATTCAGAAGATGTAATTGAATTCTGGCAAAATAAAGAATTGCAAAAGATCTATTAACACCTTCGGTTAGCACTGTAGCTTCGGAATCTGCTTTTAGTGCAGGGAAGAGGATTCTCTCTGACATTCGAAATCGACTAAAAGAAAATTTTTTGAAAGCGTTAATGTGCGTGAAGGATTGGGAAGACGCTAATTATCGAATTCAACATAAATATGCCGAAATTACATGTAATCAAGTAAGTGATATTTAATTTCACTACATTCATTACAAAATTTTATTTTCATACATTTATAACTTTTAAAAAAATTGTACACGTAAAAAGTTATTCGTGTACAATTTTAACTCCGCCTACTCGAAATTGAAGTAGCCGGTCCCAAACCAGAATAAAGGAGGAGGGTTTATCCTTTTTTAAAAAAAATAAAAATGTTTTAGAAAATGTATATTTACTATTTTAAAAATTATAAATGTTTTAAGTTTTTGACGAGTCTCGATAAATGTTTTGAAAAATGTATATTTTAAAAAAAATAGCGTTATAATAACGTTTAAAAAATAAAAGGTGAGCCGACGAGCCGAACCGCTAGCCTTGGGCGAGCTCGCCCAAGTGGCAACGAGCCACGAGCCGAGCTCGTGCAACAATGGGCCAAGCCGGCTCGACTTGGCCCATTGACACCACTAGGCAAAGGTATGGATGTTTTGCGCCAATTACCCAAAAACTAAACACTATGATTTTTCATATTTTCAGCCGGTTCGGCCCATTGACACCACTAGGCAAATGTATGGACGTTTTGCGCCAATTACCCAAAAACTGAACACTATCATTTTTCATATTTTCCTTAAGTGTTGCTATATATATATATATATATATATATATATATATATATATATATATATATATATATATATCCAAAATCTTAGTATAAGTATGTGCTCATTCCAAGGTTTTAGGCAGAGTGTGAAAAATAGAGAGTATTTATTTTTCTCTGCATCTCAAGTTTGGATCAATATTGTAATACTATTTTCAAATATCAATAAAATTATCTTTCTACTTCAATTTTTTGTTCTCTTACTATTTCCATCTTCCTGCACTACATCTCCCTATCCATGGGCCTCATTTTGGTATCAGAGTCATAAGAGAGTGTTGTGAGAAAACTGTGTCAAATTACTGTCCTTACAGTGTCAAAGGTTGTGTTGGTGTGCAGCCATGGACGTCTGCTGAATAGACGTTGGTCAGCCCGTGTAGCCGGGGTAGGCGTTAGGGTGGTCCCGTTTGTAGACTTTGGTTTAGCATCTGCATTTCCTGTAGCATTGTGCCTACAGTGGTAAGATTACTGTTTTCAAAACTGCATTCAAATATGTCTTTTATGTCAAGTTGGTTTAGCAAAGGTAGTGGTTCAAAAGATGGTAGTTCAAGTTCAAAAGATTCAAGTATGTCAAAATATTTTGATAAAGAATAAATTGATCAAAAATCTGTTTCAAATGATTTCAATTCAAAAGAAATTCAAATTGCAAAAATTGAGCAAACTCTTCAAAATTGGACTATTCCAAAGGTAGACAAGAGTTCTATCTATGAAATAGGTGCATTTGATTTTACTCAAAATCTTGTTATCAAAACTTTGGAGCAAACTATTCCTATTAAGAAACAGATTACTTCAATCAATTTACTTTCAAAAGAATCTATTCAAGCTCATCGCAAGAAGTTTCAATATATTCATATTGGACTTGTTCAAATTGCAGTCAAGCCTTTGTTTAGACTTGGTCTTGACATTCCGATTCTCATTACTTTAAGAGACAAGAGACTCTTAAGGTTTGAACATTCATTACTCTCCATGCTCGAGTCAAATCTCGAAAGTGGTCCAATATTTTCAAACTGTTATCCAAATTTTGCCGTTAGTCTTCAAGATGGTGCTATCTTGAATACTCTCAATCTGCGTATTCAAACAAAAAACTTTGAAATCGATGATACTTTAAGAGCCTTTGCTTTAATATACAGAGTATATTATAAGCTCTTTAATACTCAACTCAACATAAGAGCTCTACGAACATCTCCAAAAGATGAGAGTCTTCTTGTTGAAGTTAATCCTCTTCATTCAAATATTTCTATTCCAAAACGTATTCCTTGGAATCTTCAAGACAGATTTCTTGCTTGGGATTTCGATAATGTTCAAAACCCAATTCCTCCACCTATCAAGAAAATTCCTGAACAAATCATGTATTTACCTGATGGTAATATTAGAGTTATCTTTAATAAACCATCATCTTCAAATACTCTTCTAAGATCTTCCTCCTATAGATCTGATGATAGATCTAGAGAAAGTTCTTTTCAAGCAGCAAGATCTTCAGCATCTTCACTCAAAGGTGTCAATTTTAATCCAAAAATTCCAAAACCTTTTTATCAAAATGAATCGAAGAAAGAAGAAGAAGAAGTAGAACCTCCTGCTTCTCCAACTCTTTCTGATATGATTCCTCCTCAATCTGAACGACTCGATCGTCAATGTAACGTTATTTCTTCTAAAATTGATAGAAGAAATGAGTTCAAGACAGATCAAACTCCCGAAGTCAAAAAATTCCGTCATTTGATCAAAAAATCTTTTTCAAAAGATCAAATTGAGTCTTATTGGGATGAATTTTTTAAGTCCCAAGAAGATAAAAGTTTCTTTGAATGGACTTATTTCAAGGTTTTCAAAAAATTTCCAAAAAAGTCTTCAAAAACAAAAACTATTCAAACTCATTCATCTTCAAAAAAGACTTGGAATACTCCTGAAGGAAAAACATTCCAGTCAGTTCATCCTCCTTTGGAAGAAATTGCAATTCAACATGGCACAACTAAAGTTGTTGCTTCTCCTTTCAAGAAAATCGAAAGACCTGATGATACAATGGCAATCGCTGGTGATATCAAAAGGGTTTTATCTCAAAATAACTATTCAAATATTGTTCTTCAATCTATTTATACTCAACTTGACAGAATTGAAATAAATTCTGAATCTGAAACTCAAATTTCTGATAAAGGAAAGAAAAAGAAAAATATTGATTTTTCTGCTTCTTCTATTTATCATTTTCATGATGTTTCTCCTCCTCCGAAGCTCAATACTCAAAAGAATGTTCTCAAAGAACTTGCTTCTCAATTTGCAAAACTTTCAACTACTTCAAAAAATATCAATACCATTGAATCTGCTATCAATGATATTGAATCTCAATTTCATAAAGAAACTGATTTGCAAATCAATAAACTTCATGGTTATGGACAAAGATTTCAAAAACCAAATCTTCCAACATATTATCCTCGTCCATCTCCTCCTGATCTTCTTTTTGAAGAAAATATCAAAAAATCATTTTCATATGATGGTAATGCTATCGTTGAATGGTGCATCGATGGATTATCTGAATATCAAATCATTCAATTACTTGAAAAAATGGGTATTTGTTTTAATGCCTATTTGTGTAAAGGAATTGATCATCATAATGCTACAAACAATATCATCTACGGCTTTTCAGGTCAACTAAAAAGCTGGTGGTTTAACTATCTTCAAACAGAAGATAGAACAGAGATTTCTAATGCTGTTAAACCTCATGATGGAAGCAATGATTGCTTCGCTCATATGGTTTTTAGTATTATCAAACATTTCGTTGGTATTCCTGCAGATATTCAAGAGAGAAATTCTCAAAGTCTGATGAATCTCAACTGTCCAACTCTTCAAGATTTCCGTTGGTACAAAGATATGTTTCTTACTCGTATCTTTATTCGACGTGATTGTGATCAATCATACTGGAAAGAAACAAAATATTTCCGGTCTTCCAAAGCTCTTTGCAGAAAGAGTTAAAAATGTTATCAAACAACATTTTCAACAACAATCAATCACCTTCGATGAACTTACTTATGGTGAAATCATAAGTTTTGTTAATCAAGAAGGACTTTCACTTTGCAATGATCTCAAGCTTAAAGCCAAACTCAAATCTGAAAGATCTTAAGGTCGTAAAGAACTTGGATCGTTCTGCGAACAATATGGATCTGAAAAAATCATTCCTCCTTCAAGATCAAAACCAAAACGAAACTCTTCTTTTCAAAGAAGACATCGTTTTTCAAAATCTTCTTTTCCAAAGAAAGAATTTCAAAAATCTTTTCCAAAATCTTCTTCTAATAAGAAAATTTTTAGAAAAAGAACTTCCAATGTTACATGCTGGAAATGTAACAAATCTGGTCATTATTCAAATAAATGTCCTCTTAAGGGTAAGATTAGTAATCTTCAATGTGATGAAGAAACTAAACTTGCACTTCTTAATCTGGTTAATTCTGAATCAGATTCTTCAAATTCAAATTCTGATATTGAACAAGTTTATCAAGAGTCTTCTGATTCTGATAAAAGTTCAAAATCATCCTCATCCTCTTCTCAAAGTAAAGAAATTTGTGGTTGCAAAACTATAAATGTTCTTACTAAAGAAGAAGAACTTATCAAAGAAATCATTGATCAAATTCCTGATCAAAAACTCAAAAGCAAATTCAATTCGCTTCTTCCTTCAACATCTACTCCTGAAGCTTTCAATCTTCAAGAAGTTCTCAATCGTTTTCAAAAACCAAAATCTGTGATATCTACCTCTGACCTTTGTGCAGAAGTTGATATCATGAAATCTCAAATTTCCAACCTTGAAAAACAGGTTCGTGATGTCAAAATGGAAGTTGTCCATCTTCAAGTTGACAAACTTGAAAAGGATAATTCTTTTGAATCATCTTCAAATAGCGATACTTCTCATCAAAGTTTTAAATCAAAACATTCTTCAAGTTCTAGATCTCGTCATTCTTCGAAATCTAGCAAAAATTCTCATAAAACTTTTCATCCACTCACTGAAGACGAAAAGGTCAATGTTATTTCAAGAATTCAACTTCAAAAATGGTATTGCAATATGACTATTGTAATCAACAAAGAATTCAAAATTCATCATCGAGTCTTAATTGATTCAGGTGCTGATCAAAATTGTATTCGGGAAGGTGTTATTCCCACAAAGTATTTTGAAAAAACTACTGAACGACTCTACGGAGCCAGTGGTAAAAAGCTTGATATTCAATACAAACTTTCAAAAGCTCATGTCTGTCATTCAGATGTTTGTTTCAAAAATATTTTTTATCTTGTCAAAGATCTCGATCAAGAAATTATTCTTGGTATTCCATTTTTGGTTCAAATTTATCCTTTTACAGCTGATGCTAAATGACTTACTACAAACATTTTTGGAAAGAAAATTGTTTTTAAATTTTCTAATCCTCCTTCTTTTAAAGATATCAATACTTTAAAAGATGCTTCAATTTCAAAAATTGTTAACAATATCAATTTCAAGAAAAATCATATCCAATTTCTTTAAGAAGAAATTCGATTTCAAAAAATTGGGGAGAGATTACAAGATTCTTCCATTATTCAAAAGATTTCTGATTTTCAAAAACAAATTGAAACATAAATATGTTCAACTATACCAAATGCATTTTGGGATAGGAAGAAACATATTGTTTCCCTTCCATATACTCCAGATTTTCAAGAATCCAATATTCCAACAAAATCTCGTCCTATTCAAATGAATAAAGAATTACTTGATCATTGTATGATTGAAATACAATATCTTCTCAATAAGAAGCTTATCAGACCAAGCAAGTCGCCTTGGAGCTGTTCTGCTTTTTATGTCAATAATTCTGCGGAAATTGAACGAGGAGTTTCTCGACTCGTTATCAATTACAAACCTCTCAATTCATCTCCTCAATGGATTCGTTATCCAATTCCTCAGAAAAAAGATCTTCTGAATCGATTATTCAAAACTATTATCTTCTCCAAGTTTGATTTGAAGTCAGGTTTCTGGCAAATTCAAATTAAAGAAGAAGATAAGTACAAAACTGCTTTCAATGTTCCTTTCGGTCAATATGAATGGAATGTCATACCTTTCGGTCTCAAAAATGCTCCGTCTGAATTTCAAAAAATCATGAATGATATTTTCAATCCGTTTCAAGATTTTATCATTACTTACATTGATGATGTTTTAATCTTCTCTGAAAGTATTGAAAAATATTTCAAACATTTGCATACATTCATTCATGTTATCAAACAAAATGGTTTAGCTATTTCAGCTAAGAAAATTGTTTTGTGTCAAACAAAGATAAGGTTCCTTGGTCATAACATACAATTAGGAACACTTACACCAATTCAAAGAAGTCTTGATTTCACTTGCAAATTTCCTGATGAAATTTTAGACAAAAATAGCCTTCAAAGGTTTCTTGGATGCGTCAATTACGTAGGAGATTTTGTCAAAGAGATAAGAATCCTATGTGCCCCTTTATTCAAAAGACTGAAAAAGCACCCTGACCCATGGAGTCACGAGTGTACCCTTGCAGTCCAAAAAGGTCAAAAAAGCTATCAAAAGCATTCCTTGCCTTTCAATCCTTGACCCAAGTGCATCCATTATTGTCGAGACAGATGCATCAGACATAGGGTATGGTGGGATCCTCAAACAGGTGTCTTCCCAATCAAGCCAAGAACAATTGGTCAGATTTCACTCAGGAGTCTGGTCAGGTCCTCAAAAGAATTACTCCACTATCAAAAAAGAGATTTTAGCTATTGTGCTAGTCATATCAAAATTTCGAGATGATTTAATCAATAAAAATTTTATTCTCAAAACAGACTGTAAAGCATCAAAAGACGTTTTACAAAAAGATGTGAAAAATCTTGTTTCAAGACAAATCTTTGCAAGATGGCAAGCAATTTTGTCTTGTTTTGATTTTCAAATAATATATATACAAGGATCCTCAAACTTTCTTGCAGATTTTCTTACGAGAGAATTCCTTCAGAAAGAGAGAGAGTGTGAGAAAAAATGAGTTCTTTTGTAACTGTCAAGCAGAAGAAGAAGAAGAAGGCTTCAAACACCCCTCATAATCCTCCGCCTTCAATTGATGATTTTCTTTCTCAAGGATCATCATCTTAAAATTCTCAAAAAATAACCCTTGCTTCAAAAATTCCTACCCATCCAGCACAAAGAAAAGCTCAAACACCTTCAAATTTTAGACAAGCTCTTCAAACAGGAACTGGAAAACTTCCAGAAATCAACCCTTCTCAAAGAACCTTTTCATATTTCACAAAAAACCGATATTTATCAATTTGTGGTTAAAGAAGAAGACAAGTGGGAGACAAATGCTGCCTACTTTACTTTATTCTTTTTACTTTCTCTTTTCAAGATTCTTGTTTTCAATTCAATGTAATTTCAAGTCCGAAATTTTAGTATAAGTATGTGCTCATTCTAAGGTTTTAGGCAGAGCGTGAAAAATAGAGAGTATTTATTTTTCTCTGTATCTCAAGTTTGGATCAATATTGTAATACTATTTTCAAATATCAATAAAATTATCTTTCTACTTCAATTTTTTGTTCTCTTACTATTTCCATCTTCCTGCACTACATCTCCCTGTCCCTGGGCCTCATTTTGGTATCAGAGCCATAAGAGAGTGTTGTGAGAAAACTGTGTCAAATTACTGTCCTTACAGTGTCAAAGATCATACTGTTTTGTAGCCATGGATGTCTGCTGAATAGATGTTGGTCAGCCTGTGTCAGCCGGGGTAGGCGTTAGGGTGGTCCCGTTTGTAGGCTTTGGTCAAGCATCTGTATTTCCTGTAGCATTGTGTCTACAGTGGTAAGATTACTGTTATATATATATATATATATATATATATATATATATATATATATATATATATTGTAATTTTTCAATATTTAAGGAAAATTTTTTTTTTTTAATATCCCCCCCCCCCCCCCCTCTTTGTTCTATCACCACTTTTTTGTTTAGTCCACCACATTCTTAAGTTTTTTTCCTTTTAATTTTCTGTTTACTAATATAATCATAACTTTAGAGCTTTTTTGTTTTTCATTTTACAGAAAAAAAAAAAAAAAAGCATTTTGAAATAGTAGATTGATGGAGAATGTGTGGTTAAAAAATAAGTAAAAATTTTGAGTTTGCGTTTAATATTATTTTATTGAAAAATGTGTGGTTGAAAAAAGAAATTATTTTAAAAATATTGAGAATCAAACTAGGGCTAAAATTACATAAATAACATACTTTTAAATATTATTCACATAAGCAATTTTTATCTTTTCCGCCGCAAGTTTTATTGAAAACATTTGCTGGTATTTTAGGGGATTCAAGGCATGATTTAGATTCTGTGATAATCTTTGCATTATTAATTATTGTTACTTTAGATGGGTCCAGGAATCGTAAGAACGATTATGAGGGGGTGTATTGAGAAGGAATGTAATTGTAGATAATGGTGTATATATTAATTTCTTCTTCCTTTTTTTTTTTTTTTTTTTTTTCTTTTTGTAGGAGTGTATTTATAATGTAGTGGACCTGTGGTAACAATAATTTGATTTTTTACCTTGGTCGTTGTAATACATTATTTTACACTCATTTAGTTGCCCGTTTTCACCGTCGTCATTGTTGTTGCCGTCAACATCACCACCAATTGTAATATTATGTTTTACAATCCACCACAATAGATCATACTAGTTATAAAATTTATTGTTACACCGTCATTGACCATCACTTGTAACATTTATTATTACATCACAGTCACGACCCTTTGTAACATTTATTATTATACAACCACTATTACTATAAAAAGTGTGGCATCAAAGACAAATTTTAATCGCCTATATCTTGATTTCTTCAGTTAATGGCCTTCACCAACAAAAATTCGTCTATTGATAAATTCGATAATGAAACCCACACTGAGAGTCGTTTGATCTGATCCATTTCTTTTAAATTCTTCTTTCTCTTTTATACTCTTTTGACGGTTATCCTTGTAGAACTATTTGAAAACTACTTCTCGTTCTGTAACTACCCACGTTCTCCATAATGGATGACTTGTCAAGAAATCACCGTTTTCAACCGCTGCCATTACTCCCATCACTTAACTCCTTGCAACCGAGATTCTTGAATCATGGAATGTGATAAGATTACCCATTAACTATTTCAATAACCGTTGCTTCGAATAGTAACACAAACACTATATTTGCCCAAATTTTGGGCGTCTTACAGGCTTGAGTGAGCGTCTCGTAGGCTTGAGCGAGGATGAGTCTCCATTACATAACTTCGTCTTGGGTTTTTATATGGTCTCGTTTGGGTCCATCATTCGGATTTCCTAATTGGGTTTCGTTCTTTGGACCATTTAATTTGGCCTAATTTTTTGTATGTCAATAATTTCCTTCGCCAAATTTGGCCCCCCCTCCCCTTTCTTTTTTTTTTACGAAATGGCTTTGCTAAATAGGAACATATTTGTTGCTACAAGTGAGCCGAATGTTTTACGCAAATTTCCGACAAGAATAGATACGTCAGAGAGTTGGATTGATTTTTTTTTTTTTAAAGAAAAACAAATGTCAGTAATTATAACATTAATATATTTTTCTTATGAATTAAAAGTATTTAAAAAGTTCAAATAATTAAACTGCACCAACAAACAAATGTGATATTGCAACTGTTCAAAAATACACAAAATAATATTAATTCGATTTCATTTCAAAAATCAATACTAACTTCTGAAAATTAAATCATATCCCTCGTGTCATAGTCCGAACCCAAAAGTATCTTCACATGACCATTTAGTCAAAAAAGATAGATTTTGGATTAGAAAATGTTCAATGAACTAAGTGTGGATTTGATTGCTAATATTTTTCATGGAAAATGTAAATTTTCTATATAATTTCCTACATTTATACTGTTTAATTGATAATTTTTTTCACGAAAAATATTTTCTTTCTTTTGGTCACGTGATCATATTTTTCCTGAAAATAAGAAAAATATTTTCTCTAGGAAAATGTGGTTTTTATTTTCCAAGTAATTCACTATTTTTTTCTCTTTTTCGTCTTCCCCTCTTTTTCGTCTTCCCATCTCTCGTCTACTCACCAATAAAAAATGAACAAATATAATATTTTTTTTTGTTGAACACTAAACCAATCAAACGCATTTAATTAATAAATTTCGTACAAATAAATTCTAGACAATTGAATTCTAGTCAATTGTCTAGAATTTATTTTATTTCCATATTCATCAATCAAACGTACCCTAAGTGAACTAAAATTCCTTCACCATTTTATCCCAAAGTTCTTCAAAAAAAATTGTTGAGCTTTCATAGATTAGATTAATATAGTATAATTTAGTTAGAATCATTAACTCTTGACTATAATTGGTTGCTAAATTAATTTCGATTGAAACTAGATTATGATAAAATTAGTTGTAAATACTTAGTCCATGTAGGTGCAATATTTGGACTCAAAATTCACTATTATTACTTATTACAAGTCGTACACTTGCAGAATCGTGCAATTATGCTGCATGATTGATATGCAGAACAAACTAATTTGACAAATGGCCTAATGCTTGAGGTGGCTACCTGGTCGGAAGAAGGTGCATGCTGTCCTTGTTGGGAAGACAAAATAGCTAACTCGCTATGAAAGAAGGGACAAAGACTGATTGAATGTCCCTGTGGCTATACAATAGGGAAGTGCCCTTATAGATCGAATTGCAAGGACGACGGAGGAAGTTGTCGTTTCCATTGCTAAAAGAGAAATGCTGGGAGTACATAATAATACACATAGCCATTCACATAGTGCTGAGCTGGCGACATTTTGAAACTCAAGTTCAGTCAATAACTCGTATAAAAAAACAAAAAAAAAAACAAAAAATCCATCTCTTTTGGACCAAAAGCCCTCGTTTCCTTCCATTTCTCCCATTTCCCCCCTTTTCTCTACTCCAAAACCAAAACCCATTTTCCCCCTTTTCTCAACACTCCAGAAGTAAACCAAAAAACAATCCACCGATTTGGACACAAAGCCCTCGTCTGTCGTTGTAAAATGCTCCAACCCACATGACAAATGCTTGTGACATGAAATGGACGGTATAAGAGATTAATTTTTCACCTCATGCGATATGGATGTCGGTCAAGTTGTCCTGCGAGACGACGACGGCTCAAATGGTAAGCCGGAAAATTTCGTGTCTTCTTAGTTTTAAGTTTTCTTCAATTTGAGTTTGGATGAACTTTTGACAATAAATCTCACTATCAGTTATATGTAATTGAAAATGGTATGCTATTTTTTTCCTTCATCTTCTTCTCGGTATGAAATGTTATGGTGGTTGAGACACATTTATCCACAATGAGTAAATTTTTCCCACTGCACTGCAATAATGAAGGTGTTTGAGACACAATTATTTTCATATGCAGATTACCCAAAAAATATTCAACACCAGTCAACTTTGAAAAACTTCGTATTATGGTTTCATCTCCTTGTTAATTCTGGCATACAATGTTAGGAACAATAATGTGTAATCTTAATCGTTGCAGGAACGGAGGTTAACTCTTCTGACCTTGTGGGTGACGATGGTGTGGCTGGGGAAATATTAGGAACACAAAATGATATTATCGTGCCTGAAGTTGGTATGAAATTTGCGGATGTGAACGAGATATTTGAATTCTACAAGAGATACGCTTATCAAATTGGTTTTCCTGTTAGAAAAAGAAACTCAACAAAGGGAGATGATGGGATCATAAGATATGTGAGTTTTGCTTGTAGTCGAGAAGGTCGGCGAATCCGTAAGAATAGTACATCTCTTAAGCCACCACCTACAATTCAAACAGGGTGTAAAGCCAGGTTGACTGCGTGTTCTGATGTTTGTGGAGTATGGCGTATAAATGTTGTTCAGTTAGAGCATAACCATAAAACAAGCCCATCTAAATCTAGGTTGTATAGATGCAATCGACAAGTTAGCGAACGCATTAAAAGACGGCTTGAGGTAAATGATATAACAGGAATACCCGTGCATAAAAGCTATAGCTCAGCTGTAGTGGAGGCAGGTGGATTTGAGTATATGACATGTATTGAGAAAGATTGCCGAAATTTCATGGACAAAGTGCGGCGTTTAAGACTCGGGGAAGGGGACGCTGCTGCAATACAAGCGTAGTTCTCCAAAATGCAAGCACGTAGCCCAGGTTTTTACTTCTACATGGACTTGGATGAAAAGTGTCGCTTGAGAAATGTGTTTTGGGCAGATAATCGATGTAGAGAAACATATAAGGAATTTGGCGATGTCGTTACTTTTGACACCACGTACCTCACGAACAAGTACGATATGCCTTTCTCTCCTTTTGTAGGGGTTAATCACCATGGGCAGTCAACTTTATTTGGATGTGCTCTAGTCTCGAACAAAGATACAAATACATTTGTTTGGGTATTTCAGACATGGCTTGAGTGCATGGATGGTCAAGCTCCTAATGGAATTATTACAGATCAAGATCGAGTTATGCAAAATGCCATCAAAACAGTGTTCCCTACAACTAGGCATAGATGGTGCTTGTGGCATATTCTAAAGAAGTTGCCCGAGAAGTTCGGCTATCATAGTGAAAAAGGGTCAATACTTTATGCTATACATCGATTAGTGTATGACACACTAAGTTGTAAAGAATTTGAGGAAGGTTGGTTGAACATGGTTGAACATTTTGGGTTGCAAGATCATGATTGGTTGGCTGGCATTTATAATAAGAGAAATCGTTGGGTGCCATGCTATTTGAGATGCACATTCCGGGCAGGAATGTCGACCACCCAATGGAGTGAGAGCATGAATGCTTTTTTTGACGGATGTGCATTCAAAAACATCTTTAAAGCTTTTCGTAGAGCAATACGAACGTCCATTGAGAAGTAAAGTCGAGAAAGAATTTCAAGCTGATTTTAGATCATTCTCGCAAATGATTCTTTGTGCTACAATGTATGACATGGAGAAACAGTTCCAGGAAGTGTACACACAAACAAAATTCAAAGAGTTCTAACAAGAATTTACTGGAAAGGTTTATTGTGAAGTACTATCTTCGGAAGACTGTAGTGGGGTAATGGAGTACAAGGTTCGTGAGGATATCGTATGCAATGAAGGAATGAAGAAAAAAGTTTTCACAGTTTGTTTTCGTGGAGATATCTATGACATCGAGTGCAATTGTCATTTGTTTGAGTTTCGAGGTATTATTTGTAGACACTCAATAGCAGTTTTAATCCGGAATGATGTTTCCATGCTCCCCGATAAATATGTTTTGCGAAGATGGAGGCGAGATGTCAGCAGAGCATACATGCGGGTCCCAATCACGTACAATGGTTTGGTTAGTACTGCTAAACAATTGAGATATGAGCAGTTGTGTGTCTCTTTTACGAAGATGGCAGACTTGGTAGCCGCAAATGAAGAGCGGTCGAAAGAGTTGTTGGTGTGGATTGAGTCCCAAACAAGCGAACTTACTAAATCGAAATGCAATATCGTGAGGGCGCATGGGAATGAACTGAGCAATACTGAAAACTTAAACATTTTGGATCCGAACCGTACAAAAAGCAAAGGTGCGCCGAAAAAACTTCACAAAAAATGTCCGTTGGAGACAAGTTCAAAGAAATCGAAGGGTCGTAAGAAGATGGTATATTTCTTCATCATTTTTTATTTTGATTCAATATTTATTTGATACGATTCCAAGTTTATACATCGTAAATATTCAAAAAAAAATTATTTGTACAGGTGCCTATGAAGTCCAGAGAATCAAACATAGTAAATATTCAAGAGGCACAAGTTTATAGCGCCTCATCTTCTCAAGCACCGCAACCCGTTGGGACGCAAGGGAGCATTGAAGTAATGTCAAGATTGTAAATTGCTAATAGTAGTTGTATTTTTTATGTTTCAAGGAGCTTGTGAGAGGTTGTATTATTTTTGTTTTTGGAGCAGCCTCTAGTAAGTATATGACTTTTAGCTCTTGAAGCAGGCTGGTTTACTATGTACATGATTTTTTGTATGTAAAGTAGCCATTGGAAGTAGATGATTTTTTGTATCTGATGCAGCCTTTCTATGATTTTTTGTAAGTAAAGCTGCCTTTGGAAGTTTGTATTCGAACATTGTAATCTAAACATTTGTAAGCAACTAATGTTCATCAACTGAATAGCTTTGGAATCATTTAGCTTTGCAAGTAAAGGTGCCTATTCTCAATCTACAAAATTGCTAAAAAATGACCTGTTCTCCAAAAATGATGTCATCTCTGGTTGCAAAATAACCATGATCAAATCCCTGTTTGACATCCCCAGTTTGCTAAATAACCATGCTATCAAATTTTGGACATCCCCTGTTTTCCAAATTCCATTCAAAATGTAGAAACATAAACAAACTAACTATTCCAATTACATAATATCATCCAATTACATAAGCTACGCAATCATAACCAAACTAACTATTCCATTCCAATTACACAAGTTTCGCAAACATAAACAAACTAACTATTCCATTCGCTTTCCCTTTCCCTTATCTTCCGATTTCCCGTTTCCCTTTAACGAAAATGATATCTCGACATCATCTTCTTCGATCTTCAATGCAGCCAAACTTTTGAACATATGCGATAAGTCCTGAATTGGTACTGTATCTTGATTTTCACTTGAACATATGACAGTTGATTGACTTCCACCGCAAATGTCTTTACAGTAGCCTTCGGTTTCTAAGGCTTCCTTCTTCCAATCGAAATACCCACAATTGTTAGTACAACACTGGAATAATCTGCCTACGTTTTTCGTCTTCTTCTCCACCTCCATTAGTTTGACAATCCCCTCTGAACACTTTGGACATCGTTGTTTATTTGGACATTCGGGCAATCGATGTCCAGTCTGTCTACAACTGTGGCAAATACCCCTGTTCTTCCCAGCCATTTTTCAATTCAACTGCATCATCAATAACTTCATATTACAATTCAAGATACAACCATGATCAATTCAACATCACATAAACAGTTATTCAATCAATTATTACAGCACATAAAACAACCCCAACAGGTTAATCACACAAACGATGACCAACTACATGACGAAACAGAGGACAAAATAACAGTGCAATCCAACAAAAAATCCAAACCCAATTTCTCCATCTCCGACAGGATACATAACAAACTGCAAAAACCATAAAACCAGAACCCAAATTGAAGAAAACTGTTTTCCCGTAATAAGACAATGCATTTAAGACATACCGTTCTGGGAATTTTGGAGAAAAGACTGAATGCTCTTAATTTTAAAACAACGTAGATACCCCGCAGTCACCAGTTGAGTCGCTCGTTGTTGGTCGTCGGAGTTTTGGACGGTAATCACAACGTCTCTTGATTTTAAGGTGGGGGCTAACCCTAAACCAGTCGATCGCACTCTCGTTGTCGGGTTTATGGAAGATCTAGGTTTGAAGAGTGAGGTCGTGAATGAGAAGATCTGAGAAAGTGCTCCGGTTTGAGATCTAAGAGAGTGCTTCGATTTGATTCCTTGTACTGGATTTGAAGTTCAGATCGTGAATGAGAAGAGGGATGAGAGAAGAGGGATGAGTGAAAAGGGATATTTGAGAAGGAAAGTGCTATCTTTGTCCTGCGAGTTATTGACTGAGTGACTTGAATTTCAAAATGTCGCCAACTCAGCATTATGTGAACGGCTATGTGTATTATTATGTACTCCCAGCATTTCTCTTGCTAAAAATGATGCAATCAATACATGAAATATAGAAGTGAGGATGAGGGCGATACGTTGCTTTAGATGAAAGAGTTGGAGCTTGCTTTGGTGTTGTTTTGAGAAATAAATAATGTAGAAAATCAGCTCGGACTTACCTAAATTTAAGGAGAGCTCTTAAAGATTTTAATAGTCACTTCAAAGGGTAAGGACTAAAGAGATCACAAGTCAACTCATCCCAAGACAAGCCATTCGACTTATAGCAAGTTAGCTTGACCTATGGCAAGTTGCTTGACCCATGACAGGTCAACCACTCATGACAGGCTAACTCTACTCATCAGAGGTCAACTCAACTCATAATAGGTCAGATCGACCCATAACAGGACAGCTCGACTCCTAACAAGTTAGATTGAACCATGATAGGTCAGCTCGACCCATGTCTACCATCATCTAGAAACAAAATCATTGCATTCTTAAACACATCTGCAAGTGATGTCATCGCCAAATGATCAACTACTCCCAAAGAGAGAAATGTCGTTTATGAAGTCAGCACTTCATTTTCAACTAATTAGAAAAAAGTAATGATTCCTTAGGTAACATGTAATCGTGATCTAGGCAACACAACTAAGACCTAGACACCATCACAATCTATTCAACCGACCTCAACAATCAATCAACAACCTTAAATATGTACGATGGCACGCACTTCTGAATCATCATTGTATCTAATATGACGTTGGGCAAGCAAGCTGCTTGATTTAGAGGCCTATAAATAGAGATGAATAGTTCCTTCCAAATTGACCGAACTCAATGTATTCTCTCCAATATACTCCAAAATTCAATCAATAAAAATTATCCTTTAATTTTCCTAAATTCTAGTAATTACTCTATCAAAATTCTATTAACTTGATCTAAAATTGTTATGTGATTTTAGTCATCAACACCTTGTGTTATGAATTTCAAAATTATGTATATTTAGAATATATAATCACAAGATGGAATAAGTATGTCTCTGGCAGGAGTCGAATGTTTACTTGGGCATTTTCACTCCACGAACAGATCTAAAACTTTGAGTAATTCAATAAAGAATTATTGTATTATTATTTTTAAAATTTGATCATAAATATATTATTCCAACAAAGAAAAACAAGACATAATGCATAAATATAATAACAAATAAAAATAATTAGAGGGTTAAAATGATCATTTAACACCGAACTCTTAGGAGTGTTTGATGCACATTATTGAAAAAAGAATGCATTTTATGATGTGATGTGATGAAAAATATATAGTTAAAAAATAAGAAAAAGTTTTGTATTTGCGTGTAATATTATTTTATTGAAAAATGTGTTGTTGAAAATGAATTTTGAAAAAAATGAATTTCTTTTAAGAATGTGGATCCAACAGGGGTTAATTATGAACATTTGGACGTGGAGATCGACTATTGGACTTGTTCACAATGTACCCCTTGTCCCATGATCTATTCACCCAAAGTCTCCTTCAAGAACTCGATAATCACTTAAAAGACACTATCCCGAAAGCAACAAAGAATAAAATTCCAAATGCCAAACAGTCTTCTATGTCCTTTTCTCGTAAAAATATGAATATCCAAGTGTAAAATTGTAGGTCACGTTGGCCTCTAGGAGTTAGTGAAAGAGGTTTTAAAACTCAAGAAATTCCAAGACCACCAAAGTATAAACTCCAAACACAAACCAATGGTAGTGCAAACAGAACATTTTTGTCCATATCAAACTTGTTCACTAACTAAAATACAAACCAAACTCTCACACCAAATGAATCAAACAATAGATCCCAAACAAAATTGCCTCAACTCATGTTTTGGGACATAGAACATTGATTACTTGAGGACAAATGAGTACACGACAAATTATATGTGCATATGCATACTATAAAGTAGATGAATTTTTGAAGTAGCTGGCTAGCTCATGAAAAATGTCAACTTTCTAATTTTTTAGTTTAAAATGTTATTTTTAATTTAACATCTTAACCTTTTACAAGTTATTTTCTTCTCACCTTCACATGCATCTCTTGCCCTTGTTAGTAACTCGAAAAATGCACGAATGGCTATCGGGAAATTGCTTGGGAGGCTCGCAAATAGCATGGAGATGAGAACACAACTAGAGAGAGTAAACATCATTCCAATGAACACTATTCGTAATTTGTTCATATTCTCTCGTATATGTTTGTATTATATAAATTTTACCGTAATGTAATGCAAAGAAATCGTGAATCTCGCCCTTGTTCAAAGCTCATTTATAGTATAGCAAGGACTCGAGTCTCTAGCTTTTTGCACAACAAATTTCTTGTATACCTCCAACCCAACCCAACTCAACCCCACCTTCTCCATACTCATATAATATGTCTAACTATCAGAAACCCCATTTGACTTTTGAATACAGAAGCATACAGACACATATTCCTACCAATTGTTGAAACCAAGAAGTAAATAAAAAAATCCACCGACTAAATTAATACAAACAAGCTCAAGAAGTGAAATTTTTTCAAACTTTAACCTATTTTTTATTATTATTAGCATTACAAAGTTCAACCACGGATTAAAAAATCTCAAATGTTCACACGACCATAAAAAAAAAAATTTGCTTTATTTGAACAATAAAGTTGGTGTTCTTGGAAATTTTTTTGTTTCCAAAGTGATGTTCACCGTCGAGACCACGCTGTCTTGCTTCCACATAGCACCAAATGTGACATTTTGCACGATATTTCATACCCCACTCAGCACGTAGTCTATTTCTTTACATAATAAATATTGGGACAATATAAATGTACTAGGCATTAAAGGATCATTTGACATTGAAACTTAGAAACAATAAATAAATTATTAGTAATCAAGTCTTTAGTCAATATCAATACTATGTACGATTTTAGAGAATCAAAATCGTTGAGAGACGGACATGTGTCTGCGCTTGAGTTGTGGAGAGATAATGGAGATAAGGCCACCTAGAGGAGGTCGCATCTTTGATCTGTAAATCATCTCATCGTACGGTCGTCGATAGAACTTCAAAAATGGGATAAATGATTCACGACATCTGGTGGCTTTGTTGACTTGGCAATCCTTTTTGAAGAATAAGGCCGATGATTGCAGGAACGAGGGTCCTGGAGTCCTTGGATGGTTGATCATCGATGGATCTAATTTTTGTGTTTTTTGTGGCAACGGGGTCGATGGGAAGAAGCCTTTCTTGATTGTGCGCATGTTTCCATATGATGATCTGGCAGAGGGCGATGCAAAGGAGTGGGACCTTGCATTGAGAGGTGAGATGGCAGGGCCCAATAGCGCTGCTGACGAGGTTTTGGGGCCCACTTTAGATCCTGATGTGTCCGTGAATGAGAGATGCCAAGGTTTGAGTGAATCACTATGGTGCGAGACAGTGAAGGAAAATCTTGAAGAAGAACATGAGCCAATTTTGTTCGACCCTGGCACGTTTGATGGATCAAATCGAAGGGATGCTGCCCTTGGATATGATGTGAAGTCATCGAACTCCAAAGACTCTTCAAAATCTAGTGATGAAACCACCATAGTAAGTGGTGAAAGTTCGACAAATGGCTTTACTCCCTACACACAAAACATCACAACCATATAAAAGTTAGCTAGTGCATCAAGAATTTCTATCACCTTACAACGTAGCAATTTTTTTAGGACCAATAATTACAATAAGCATTTTCATACTAAGCATGTACGTTATACAATACTGAACAATATTATAACGCAGTACTCTTTACTATTATCCAATTCATCTATAGTAAATTATCGGTGTCGAAAATATGCATCTTGTAGCAAAGAATTGGGTAAATGAGTTGAAAATTATAGTGAGAATACCTTCCAAAGATAAGAGAAAAGAGATGGAGGATCAATGACAAACGCCTTGTGAAGCCTTCCTGGGTAATAGTCCCCTATGATCTTCAGTGTTGCCAGCAACATGTTCATAAAAGCTGAAGCTGACCTGAAAAAGCCTGCATTTTCCCCCATATAGCATAAGTCAACACACCCACCAAAAAAAAAATTACAATTGTTAAACAAATCAAGAAAATTTAAATCTCTGATCCCTTTTCTGTAATTTATTCTAGTTGGCCTTCTGACATAAGAAACACGAAAAGGAGAATTATGGTCACTTTTACATTACATACTTGTAGCTGGATTAATCATATTTCGATATTTTTTTGTCTGTTTATTTCAATAAAAGCCTAGTTTAAAAAAAAGAAAGAAAGAAGGAATTAATGAACTCTTGTAGCCCTACCACCAGCCCAACATCAAGTGCACTCCCGGCAAAGACTGAAAAAAATTCACACATTTGCATACTTTCCGACAGGATACTGGCATGCACAAGAAACATTATCCTAGTTTGATTAGACAATTAATTACACATTAATTAAGTGATTAGGCGTGACTTTGGACATTTAACAAGAATGTACATTAATTGCCACAGCTACTAACAGAGAAAGCTGTTTTCTGATTTGGTTTGACAGAGTATGTATTAAAATGACAAAATCTCATTTTACCCAGAAAAATAAATTTAAAAAGAATTTATAAAAAGGGTTTCTACGGTCAATCTTTTTTTTTTTAAAAAAAAAAAAAAACTTACTTGCATCAAAAAGAAGAACAAATTGTTCAACATTTTTCGACATTGTTTGAGTCGCCACCTCCAGTGTAAACACCAGCAACCGAGTAAACCTGCCAAATTTTCACCAAAAAAGTAATGATCATACAAGATTAAGAAGAAAGATGCACTAATATCCACAAATGGATAACACAATGTACTTACTGTTTCTGTGAATGAAATTTCTGGTAATCTTGCTTTATGCGGAAAATCTGTAAGTAGGAAGGACAAAAAAGAAACATAAATTAGATGCTTAAAGGGAAAACTAATTAAAAGCAAAAACTAGAGAGAAAAAGTGGGGAAAAAAATTAAATTAATTACCATAACAGGTCTTGATTCATCGTCATGACCAGCAACATAAGCAAGGCCTTCAGCAAGCTCAGCAGAGAATTCATCCGCAATCAAATGGTCTAAAAATCAAGCATAAAAAACAGTGAAAAAATTCAATCTTCTTTTGTTCTTTTGGGATAATCTCCTTTTATCGTAACCAGATTCTTGAGTACTTTAATGAACAGAGCTTAAATTTGAAAATATAAAAAGCAAGATTCTGACTTGAGACTGTAAAAACAAGGAGAAGAAGACACATACCAGTGCCTATGGAGTCTCTCCAAGCAAGACAATTTCTTAACTGCTTCGTAGCTTTCTTCACGGTGTCGTTTTTGGCTTTCAGAAACCGCTCTACGCAAGCTTTGTTACAGAACTTCTCCTGTCAAAAATGGAGAAATATCAATAGTTAGTCATTGAAAAAGCTTCAATTACAATTACACACACACACACACAATGCACTCAGTCATTTGAAAAGTAAAGTAGACATAGTCAGAACTCAGAATCTTTATCTACTGAAAAATGGGTTTCGGCCAGAAGCAAAAACAAGAAACAAGTGGGATATGGAACTGTACATTTTTGCTGTAACACACAGAGAGAGCGGTGAGAATGTGTTAATTGAAAGTGATGGATTGATTCAAACCTGTTTGACAGTGAGGGGAGCTTGTTTTCTGAGAAGATCAACTACTGTTTGAGCTTTCTCTTTCTGATCTAACTTTCCCATTCTCAACAAGACAGACAACCACAAACTCCCAAGAAAACACAAAGATACCACTCTTCTTCTTCACGCAACCTCTTCACTAGTTTGTAGAGAGAGTGTGTGTTTGTTTGTGTCTGTGTGAGTGTGATAATGTGCGTGTATTTACTATTTATAGCAATGGTAGAAGCCGTTAATGGTGACGGTCATAAGTCAACAGTTCTTACGACGGCTAGAAAGCGATGCCTAACGGAAAACGTCGCCCACCTCTCATTATGGCTTTTTCCACTTTTGGTCCTCTTCTTTCATTAAATACACATGTATTTATAAATAACTTAATTTTAAAAGAAATATAAAAAAGCAATGGTGGATAATAAGATAATACTTAGGATCTGTTTGATTACAATAGTGAAATTCGGGTGAAAAGAAAATGAATTACAGGGAATTGAATTGACTAAAATTATTTTTCTGGGAATTGTCAATTAATTGTGTTTGATTGGTATAATTTTTCACCTGAAAAATATTGAAATTTTGGATCTTTTGGTGTTCGTTTAACTTTGTTTTCCATGAAAATTATTCATTAAAAAGAAAAAAAAATTTATAATTGGGGATAGAATTTGTTTCTATTACCAAAAAAAAAAAAAAAAAACCATTTTCCCACCAAAATTCTGGGAAAATCAATTCAATTAAAACGTGAAAAATGGGTCACGTGGGAGGGGGAGGGGGGGGGGGGGTTGGGAGGAAAATATTTTGCCAAGAAAAATTTGGCAATCAAACAAGACAAAAGTTAGAACTTGTCCATGGAAAATAGGATGAATCAAACAAGACATTATAAATCCATTAAAACGTATTATTGAAATTTAAATCGAACCATTTATAAATTATTTATCAATTAGCCAAACAAAGGCTTAAATATTGCAATATGCGATTAGAGTACATACTAGTTAGTGAGTGAACATGGAATGGTTTTCAGTAACGAATTCATTGTCATAGTATTCAATGCATAAAAATACATTATAATTTTATTGGATAATGTGACTGTGATTTTAATGCCACGTGTACTAATGTTAAGCACCAATGAGACCGAATAATAGTATTCGGGGTCTCTACGGTTCATTTATAGGATGTTTAATATGATGGATCAGAAAAATACTATACAGGATAAAGAAAAAAAAATCATTTCTTTCATTATGCAATAGGGTCTTTTAATATTTGCTAATCGAACCCTTTATATAGAGTGTAACTTTGAATATCATAATTGACTTGTGAATAATTAAGGCGGTCCTGATTAAATGTACACTAGACATGTTGACTCGATCAATATTCAGATGATGGTTATAATTTGTTTCCCGTCAAAGATGGGCAAGTTGGTGGATGCAGACCTTGAATATCAAATTTTTAACTTCATGAATATTTATAATTTGAGTAACGATATATGACTTAATAGTGTTAAGCATCTGCTATGTGACATATGAGGTCCATCGCACTCAATTTGTTAAAATAAAGAAGTTACAATTTCTAACCAACTGAATACAGTGAACTTCAATGCTACTTGTGTTTAACATTACTGTGATCAGATAACATTATTCTTATTATTTAGATATTGATGAATCTAGCTCACGAGGAAAAAGTATAATTTTAATATAGAACTTCGTGGTACCTCTTGTTACATTGTAACGCCTTCCGCTCTCAAAAATGTTGCGTTAAATATTTCAACTAGATGTAACAAGCATGTAGACAAATCAATAAAGCTTTACATAGACAAAATATTCAGTAATCAATCAATGAGAAGCACGTCTCTCACACCAACATGCCTTCGAACTACTAAAGTAGCACTAGTTAATCCAACCAGTTTCACAAAAAATTGGTTAGGTCACCGGTCCAAGTCCCATACATTTTTGGACCATGCTACAAGTACATAATCATTTACATAATATATTACATAATTGACATGTGGCGGGCATCCATCGATAGTCTACAATTTTTTACTTTTCCACACTTCACATCCATGATCGAATTTCTTCCACATGGGTCTATGTAATCTATTATGTACAATAATTATGTACATATAGATTTATCCTAAATTTTTATACATCACTACTAGTTAGATACATTAAAATAAAAAAATAATAATAATAATAATAATAAAATCGCAAAGAAATCCTACTAGGTCGTTCAATTAATATCGAATAAGTGCTTGTGCTACCATTTTGATAAAGGCAGCTTAATAAGGTAGAAAATCACAAGACTCAAGACTCAAATGAACAATCGGATTCTAAGATTGTTATTGTGATCGTCTTGTTGGGTGTGTGTTAAATGTAAAAACGACATACAGGATAAATATTAGAACAGTAATTCTTTGTATTTGATTCTCATTTGTGCAAAGGACGATTGAATGGTACTCAAATAATTGGGATAGAGAAGAAAAATCTGCAGGAAAAGTATCAGTGCAGAATAGATAGTCGCAGATCAACGTGAAAGGGTCCGAAATACAATGATGAAGTTAGGAAATTAATGAACTCGTGAACGGATATTGTGGGATTACAGACCAGGAATTTTCATGCCCAGTTCTCTCATCTCAAGAAATAGAAATTTGCTGTTTTTTTGCATCAAACTACAGTCTTTTCATGTACTGTTCACTGATGGAATGTGCTGAATTTGCATTAGTTGGTGACATCTCTCTCTTTGACATGAATCATAAATTCAAACCAACATCAACTATCCATTGACCTTGAATTTTAGAAGCAAGCACGTAAGCAATTAGATTTAGATAAGAGATTCTCGCTTTGTTCGAGTAGATTCAACTCCTTGTAGAAAATTATCAAAGGAATCGGTATATCATCTATGCTTGTAGCGAGATAGCAAGTATCTTGCCTTCGTCAAGCAGATTCAAGTCATTTACAAGTAGTACTATATTATAAATTAAGAACCATATTACAGTATGAAAATAATTGACATAATGGTTGACGTAATGTCACATGGTACTATATTATTAAATTTTTTAGAACACTCGTCTTTTCCATCAAATCACCTCCCACCGTCGATGATTCTAGCGCTATTTTGGACAATTTGCTTCTGGCAGAGTAGATTAACCCATAAATTAAGTCTATATTTGTCTCTCATTATTTCAAATTTTTTGCACATGCTCATTTTCAATCACACATTCACACAATAAAATATTTTATGCGTAAACTTAAAAAAAAAATCTACTTTTTAATAGCACATTCTCCAAAAAAATAGCCACCAAACAAGAGCTAAACAAAAATTGTAGTAGAAAATACTAGGTGAATAGTATTATGCTGGATTAATATGATTCCGATCTTTATACTTTTTTAAGTTATAATCATAAAACACAACACGTAAGGAGAAGACGAGTTTAGGTCGAAAATGATAAGACAATATACGTTAATACTGTTCCACCGAGAATAAATAATAAGATCGTTTTCTTCATAACAGTGGTTTAGCTTAATGAGTTAAAGTAAAGTCAAAATGTTAGTTGTTCATTTTTCGTTTCGTTCTAACTCGTGCATGTTAGTGCCTAATTTCACCTATAAAAGTGTAACAAAATTAATAAAAGAGGGTTAATGGCTTACGGTTTATTCGATGTAGCTAAAGCATAGTTCAGGCAGATAAATTGGACTTCTCCAAAATTAAAAATTAAATAAACTTTGCCGTTGTCAATAAAGTATTAATATTAAAGTAGTCCATAGTGAAGATTTCTTTCATTTGTCTTGATTCAAATATATTCAAGATTCCCTAACCCCCTTTTCTTTTTTACTCTTTGGTAAGTCCAAACTTTGTCACCCTCTCTCTTCATATACACATACTTTTTCTTCATTCCATTGTTAAGAACATGCTTATTCTTAGCTGTTGAGAGATTTGAATTATGAGGTAACATTATGAGCTCAATATATTACGATTTACGAGGGTTAATTAAATAAAATAATTAATTTCAAAGTGTTCGCTTGCTTTAACTACTCGTGTCCTTTCCTTTCTACAGCGAGTTTTTTAACTCCCATAAATTGCAAACGACTTATGATTCAAATTTTGAACATCCCTTCTTGGGGCCCCCACACACACCATCTCTTTATGTTTCATCATATCATCAACATTAAATTAAATCATTTACTTTTCCATTTCTAAACATAATTATTATGCACTATATTTCACTTTGAGGCTGGTGGGGCATATGCTTTGTGCATGCCACCATTAATAAAAATGGACTCCAAATCAACATGTTTGCATTTCATAATTTTCAAAAATTAATTACTATCATGTTTAGTATGTTTTGACTAATGAGTAGACTGAAAGAAGTCGTCATTTAGAGTAGGGGTGGGCGCGGGTCGGTTCGGTTCGGTTCGGTTCGGTTCCAGAAATTTTCGGGTATTTAGTAAATGGAACCGTCGGTTCCAAATATAATTTTGGAACCGTTCGGGTTCGGTTCGATTCGGTTCGGTTCGGTTCTATTCGGTTCCGTATTATAATTAAATTTTTTAATATTTAAAATAATACTACATAAATACACCTGAAAGTAGATACTAATATTAATAACAAAAAGTAGATATAAATACCAATTTCAATCTTAACTTTTACAAATTAACGTAATCTAATTTAATAACATATAAATAATAAGTTGTCAAATACAAATACGAAAAAGTAAATATTACTAATAAAACTTCGATAATTCATATCAATAATTCATTTGCTTCAAACATTCAAGTCTACATAAAAATGAAATATAAATTAGAAGTAATAAATATAAAATATTTTAAAGTATTGATAATACTTACCAACTATTTAATGTAATAATCAGTTGCTTGACTTTCCATACTAACTACTAAGAGATTATACAAGAAAAAATTAAAAAAAAACACAACTAACAAATATAAATAAACTCTAAATTGTTCAACTAATAAGATTTAATAAGAAAAAAAATATTAATTTATTTAGAAAAAATAAAAGAAATTGATTTATCCAATATAAAAAAAAAAATTTCGGTTCTTATTCGGTTCTTCGGTTCTGGGTCTAGAACCGAGAATCGAACCAAACCATTCGGTTCTCGATTCGGATACCCGTTCGGGTATTTCATTTAAAAAAACCCGCTCGATTCGGTTCGGTTCGGACATTTTGCCCAACCCTAATTTAGAGTAATACGATTTTCATTACGCGGTAATAAATCTTTTAATAAGTCAAGCAACGTACATTTTTTAGAATAATAAGACGGTTGATGTGTTTAGTTACATGTCTTTTTTCTTTACAGGTTGTTTGACAAAGATTTTGATACAAGTTTTAACAGACTGTGATAAAAATTGATGAAATATATGATTGAAAAATTGATAAAAGGTGCATATCCCATGAAATGTATGATTATAATTAAATGTAGATTTTGACCTTAATATTTTAACAACTTTTAAGTTATCCCAAACAAATGCTTAATTTTTTTTATCTAATTCAATGTACCAAAGGTATTATAATGTAATAAGCTATTATAGCCAAATTAATTAGTGATGTATGACTATTTGTTTGTTCTTGCAACTTCATTATGACAACTTGTAATGTGAGATCTTGTCCATATGAAACTAGACAAACTACAACTGCCGGTGATAAAGCCATAGGAGAAATTAAATGCAATTCTATCATGACTGCACCACTTCTGTTTAAATGCATAATAATAATAATAATTTTGCATGTAGTTACCATTTTTTTTCCCATTTTAAATCAATAATTACTAAAATGCAATACAATTTTATTTTCAATAAACGTGGAAATTTTAATATGGCCAATGTAACTATGTCCTTGTTTGGGCTCCATTTTAATGTGATTTAGGAAGAAAGTGTATTTTGAAATAGTGATTTTTTAAGAATATGTGATTAAAATAGGGATGGCGCCCCGCTAAGAAATTCCCCGCCCCGTCACCTATTTAAGGCGGGGTGGGGTCCTTTCCCAGTTTATTCCCCGTTTAAATTTTTTTTTTTTTTTTGATAATTTATTTTTATTGCACATATTCATTAGATTTTAAAAAATAATTTTAATTACTATTTTCTATTAGAACTAATGAAAATTTTCATTTAAAGTATTGAATTCTGAAAAAAAAAAATTTTTTTTTTTTTTACGGGGCGGGGATGGGGGCAAAATTCCCCGCCTCGTTACCCGTTTAAGCGGAACGGGGCGGAGTCTGTGGGTATCAGGTTTGTCGAATTTTTTTACCATCCCTAGGTTAAAAGATAAAGAAAATTTTTGAATTTATGTGTAAAACTATTTAATGAAAAATATGTAATTGAAAATAAATTAAAAAAAAAAAATTGGAGTCCAAACAGGAGCTATATCCTTATTACATGGATGAGAGAGCAGAACTAAAGCATGTTGTGAAAGAAGTACAATGACAGGCGTGCTCCGACTAAATATTGATACCATGAACTCTTTTAGAACCCATTAGATCTATTGATACACTTGTTGAAATATCCAATATAAACAAATTTTTTTCAACCACGCAAAGTGATGTTCACATCAATTTATCTAATCATCTTTCTAACATATTATACTATGATCATATTACTCTTGTATTTTACTATTTTTTTTATGCTTCAGTTATTCAAGTTTTGTCCAACTAATCTTGAGGAATGATGACATTCCCTCTGATCTGCCACTTTGGGTAAATCGAATGCGGTCATAGTTTATACACATTTGGACCGAACATTCAGGAAGCGATTCTTCTCTTTGTTGGCCCCCTTTTACGACGTGTGAATGTGACTCCAAAGGTGACAAGCGCACTATGACTTTGTTTATACATAACATATGTCTTCTCACATAAATGTTGTCTTCTAATTGTCATTGAAATTCGAGCATCTGATACTCCATAAAGAAACATTTTATTATACAACTAGGCATGCTCGGAGGGGGAACACTGTTTTAATTTTGTACAAAACATGCTCCAAGCCTCCAACCAAATAAATGGTTATTCTTTTAGTTTATTTTCATTCGACTCGATAATATTTTAAATAAATAAATTGTGTTAGTCTGGCATGCATATATGGGAGGAAAGAAAAGGTAAAGACTAAGGTCCGTTAACGTTGTATAAAGTTGAAAGTGAAGTCCGAATAATTTTTGTTCAAATTTTGGTGGCACAATCGAATTACCTTTTTGCTCAACGTAACGTTACCTACCAGAGAAAATGTGCACTTAATTGAATAGGGACCCATTAATTTTTCATATGATTGCACAACGGCCCCAAGTTGGAGATAAAAGTTTTGCAGGATTTTTCATCATGGCATGTTGACTTGACATTATGCTGTTTTTTTACCTTAAAAAAGTAGATAAATATGTGTGGGGCCCCATAGATACTCTCAGTTGAGCAGTAATCATTTCTAGCCCGTTTATATGAAAATTAGATTTCTAATAAATTTAATAGAAACTAATGAAATGTGTGGTTGAAAAATTACGAATCTCCTGAAATGTATCGTTAAAATTAATAATTGATTTTGACATAAATTTTAATTTCAAGTTTTTAACTGAACAAAATAGGAACCTAATACCAATTAGATGATAGTGACGACTTTTAACAGTTCAATGAAATTCAATTGAATTTTTATTTATTGGATAGTTAAAGTTAGGTCATCTTTTGTCGATATAATTATTCTATTTATGTTTTCTTCTGAATAATGAGGTTCATTCCCCGTTTAGATAGTAGTAAGTACTGATTCATTGTCCACTACTATCTAAACTGGTGATGAATAACATTACTCTTTTTTTAACACGTATCACGTTATAATTAGAAATAGAAGGTATTCCTTAGTTTCCAAACACTTATTTATAAGTAAGTTTATTTGAAAATGAAAAATTGATTTAATTTTTGAGTATTCTTGTCTTTCTTAATGGAATAAAGCTAGAGGTGTCAATCGGGGTGGTCCGGGCCGGGTCGGCCCGCCAACATGTGAGCCGGTAACGGCCCGCGTAAAAAAAAGCCCGCCCGCTGCGGGTTCCAGGCCGGTTACGGGTCGGCCCACAATTTTGGACTACAACCCAGGCCCGCCCGCTGACCCATCCGGGTCGAGCCCATGCGGGTCACGGGTCGCGGTTCGTTCCGGTTTGGCCCGTATGATTGTATAAATAAAATTATAAAAATATAGAATTTTTCCGTTTTGGCCCATATGGAGAGCAACTATCATTGAAAATAGGATTTTGAGAAGAAGAATCGCGAGAATCCATAATATAGTAGGATTAAAAAATTTAGTAGTGACTAGTGAAAATCGAGAAGAAAGAAATATAATCAAAATGATGATGATATTTGCAATTAAATAATTGTAATTGTAGTAAGGTAGTAACAAGTATGAATTATGAAGTATAAATGTATAATAACTAATGAGAGGGTATTGTAAAAATAAATGTAAGAATAAATTGGAATTTATCGATGAAGGGGATGATATTACCGTTAGAAAATTTATATTACCATTAGTTAAAATTAAAAAAAAAAAAATTGACCATGCAGCAGGCTACGCCTTTTTTTGAATTTTTTTTATTTTTTTTTTTTTCAAATTTTTTTTTTTTTTGCTCTCTCCCCCCTTTTTTTTTTTTAATTTTTGTTTTATTTTTATTTTTCAATTTTTTTTTACGGATCGCGGGTTAACCGCGGCCCATGGGGGTGCAACCCGCGAAACCCGCGGGTTACACCTCCTTGGCCCGTGAACCGCCCGCACGGGTCACGGGTCGGCCCGCGGTCCCGGTTTTCACGGGTCATGGTCGGCCTGTCCGTCTTGACACCTCTAAATAAAGCTATTGTGCCAGATAAAATGCCCACCTGGGTGACATACTCTCACATAAGTGTGGGATCGACGTGGGACCTGCGTGAAATGAAAAATGAAAAAAAAAAAAAGCTCCCCTCCCCCCGATGTGTGTGTCCTATCAGGGAGGGTGTCACACCCTCTCTGGCACTGCAGCTTCGTCCTTATTAACGTTAGAAGCGAGCGAGTTACTTATTTGATAAGTAAATCATTAATGATAAAATTTGAATGAGGGCGGCTCCAATTCTCTTGCATTTCTACAACTATTTTAGCATGGCCAAGGCCCTTTCTTGCTAAAGTTATTCCAAAAGTTTGCATAGATGAACACGTAAAAAGGAATAATTGATTATATGTAACTTAAAGTACTTCCCGTTTTGTAAACTAAAATAGCATGTTATAAATATTTCTAACTTACTAGGAACTAATGATCCGTTGAGAAAAAAGAGTTCTTTAATTCAAATTGGTTCCTACGTCAAAAAACACATTAACATAAAAAATTGCATGCTCAAGGTTTTTTTATGGTATTTTGACGATAATGTCGGACCGATGGAAGTAGCTAATGAATTTATTTACCTCTAAATACGGGAAAAAAAAAAAAATTAGTATGCTCCGACTCAAATCAGCTCACCTCCACCCACACATCCATCTATCTCGAATTCGGGATCACGAAGGCATTAAATCAGTAACATAAGTATTACAATATTTTCAATAGGTTCTTTATTTCAATTTTTGATTTGGCTCTCTACAATTTTAGAGTTGTTTCGAATTATCTTAGTCTCATGCTTTGAAGGCCACCAAGAACGTAGGCAGCAGTCGTCATGGATAGCAGAAGGTATGATTTTATGACGCCACTTTTTTATGTATACCTTTAGAAGATTAATTATGGTAGATGCTCTTAATTATCTAAATTTAACTTATAAAAGTGATATTGTCAAAGTAAATGCGTTATTTCAAATAGATTTGACTAATATAGTTATTCAAAACAATACAATTTTGCAAAATCGAATTTCGACCTTCTTATCTGAAAATCAATTGATGTTCAATGAGGATAGGTTAAACCTTTTATGACATTCGATCACCATCATTTGAACGATCCAACTCCTGAAGAACGACATTGTTGTACCCTAACAATCCTTCTCTCGACATGACGCTCTTGTGACTAAAATTCATGATCCTAACTATGATATCATTTATTGGGATCGAGTTTTAACCATCTCAGTTATAAACCAATTGGTCTTCAAATAATATGGTTGAAACTCGATCCCAACAAATATTTATAAAAAATTCAAATACCGAATAGTATCCTAATCATTTTAAGGGATTAAACTGGGCTGGATAAAATTTAATTCCAAAAAAGAATTCTTTTTAATTCATTAATTTGTCCAAAATAGATTTTTAGAGCTTGTTTGGGAGGGATTTTAAACCAGTTAAAATTGAAAATATAACCGTTATTGGGTTTCAATCGTCTAATAAAAGTCAACAATAACGACTAGTTTTTCAATTTTAATCCGATTTTAATCTCTCCCAAACAAGCTTTTAGTCCAATCCCAAAGTCTATCTTGGTAAGTTAATTAGTATAATGTTTCCAAACATGACTCTAGCCGACATAAATAAGTGATTCAAACATCTTTAAACTCCATTAAGGTAAGCTTTTTGATGAGACACCTAAATGTACAGTTGTATGTTTTAAAGGCCAAAAAAAAAAAAAAAAAAGAGGAGAGTAAATGATTTAGCCAGGGCAATAGTGCGATCAGACACCACAATTTGGACACTTTACAAGTGAGTAGACCCTCCAATGCATTAGAATTCTTCTCACTGCCAAATTGGAGTATAGATTTGCAATTTTTAAAATTGAAATTTGAATTTCTTGATTCAAATTTGTCTATCTGTTTTCAATTGATTCAACAGAATGCATGAATGGACTTAGCAATCAGAGGCAGCGGTTTCTTGCCGGACAGTGATTGTCAGTTTAATATGATAGACTAATATCTTTCTAAACAGTATTAAAAATAAAAAAGAAAGAAAGAAAGATATTTAAATCTTAATCTCGTGCTGTTCAATTATGTCAAATATTGTATGTCAAACATACCTAATGCATTAGCAGAAAGCGTTGATTTTCAATGCAGTGGTGGATCCAGAATTTTGAGTGAACACGGGCAGTCATTGACCGTAAGTCAGAATAAAATATTAAAAATTAAATATAATAATTATTTTGCTAAAACTAAACATATATAATTTTAGTATATATATGAACAATTTTCATCAAATGACATTGTGGTCAAGTTTCCTATAAATCAAAGGAAGAGCTTTAGTTCGAATCCTTACAATTGCATTAAAACAACTAAAATAGATTATATATTATTATGTTAGGTTTAATTTCAAAATTCAACAAGTGGCATGATGGTTAAATTTTTAATAATCTTAAAGGGGGTCACAAGTTCGAATCCCCTCCTTATTGCATTTAAAAATTGTAGAACTATAAAATTTTTACAATAAATTGGTTTGAAAGGGATTTGATCCTCTGGACCTCCAATTTGTATGTATAAACTCTAATCAATTGCGCTACAAACAATGTTTGATAATAAAATAAATCACCAGATATATAACCTAAAACTTTTATCTATTGTCAACATAAAAAATTTGTTCCCGACGAATCCAGCACGGGCGGCCTCCGGAGCTTGTCGGGTGTTGGGTCCGCCCCTGATTCAATGATAGCGATGGAAAATAATATTGTTATGTTTTTGTGGGAAACATAAGATGAAGTTGGAAATCTTTTTAGCAGAATTGGCCTTACAAAAAATTGAAAACTTAAAATGAGTGGAAAAGAGGGGAAAACATTAAATAAATAGTAGAGATGGCACCAATCTGCCCAAATCCATCTTAGCCATTTTGGGCTAAATTTAATATGCTTAAATTTGATATAAGATAAAAAGAACAGGCCCACTCCAAGTGAGGAAGTTCGATTTGGGTATGCTTTTGCAAGTGGTGGCAGGTATGGTCGTTTATTGGTGGTGGCGAATGTTGGGAGGGTGATGAAAATATGTGGCATAATGTGTGTAACACGCCGTATTACATGGGATCCCGATGGAGGTGAAAATGGGGTGGTGAAATATGTGTGTAACATAATTTTACAAAATGTAACACACTGTTACAATATTTATTATTCAAAAATTTTAAAAATAACAAACAATATTTTGGCAATAAAAAAAGGTTTAAAAGTAGGTGAAATAACCTTTGAAGGGAATTTATGAATTGTTAATTTCTAATAAAGATTGTTGATGGACTGGCTTGTGAGTAGGTCTTTTCCACATGTGTGAGACAACTCGAGCTAGGTTTAGACCATTTTTTAGATGGGTTGGTGCAGGCTCATCATGGGTCTGATCTGGGTTATTTACATGTGGATCGATTCAGGTTAACCACCTATTTTGACACATTTACATCGAGCTACGGATGAAAGGGGCAAGGTTGAACATGAGAAAAAGGCAAGGTTTAGGGTCGATCATTTCCTATATGAGATTGGGCTTTGGGCCTACAAGTTGAGCTGGGCCGGCTCGTTGCCCAAAAGTGTGTATTGGCCCGACTAGTAATTTGGGCTCGTCATGAGCCGAACCGAACCGACCCATGAACTTATCGATTTTATTTAAAAAGTCGAAAGTTGCCGAAATACTTAAAAAGTTCTTATTATAAATTTTAAAAAAATAATATATATATGACAAATTACAAATACAACAAGTTACAAAAGAATGAAGAAAAAATCATCACAACAAAATTAGGCCTCAAGTTAGTGAGTGCCATCTCTAGCTCGTCTACCCAGAGGCAGGCACATAGGTGGCTCGATTCACTTGGTTAAAATTTGAGCTCGACCTAGGTCCCGAGTTGTTAGAAGACTGGAAACAAGTTGAGGTTTTATGACAGGCCCATGAGCCTAGCGAGCCTTCTGATCCAATTACCAAACATAAAATACTCACTATTTTAAAGTGTCAACCCTTAAAATTGTGTTCCAACAGACTCATCAAATAACAGTTTAATTTAGGGAGTGTGTTTTGGAGAGTCAAACCTGCTCTCTATAATTAAATGCATTCAAAATAACTCAATTTCTAATGGAAGAAAACAATATAATAATTTGGAGGAAGGCCGGTGAAATAAAAAATAGAGAAAAATAATAAATATTTTTTTAGAGTAGTAAAATTAAGTATTAAATATAAAGACGGTGTTGGAGTACTTACAATTTTTTACTCTTTAAATTTATAGAAAATCTATAAATTGTAAAATATGTTATTTAAAAATAGATAGTCTATTGGAGATGCTTTAATAGAACTAGATATGACAAGTCTATTGTACATGCAAGGTAAAATAGTCTCATGCATGTTTGAGAAGTATGAAATTAAAATTGAAGTAATTATAGATTTTGGATCCTACAAAAATTGTAAATAATAAATGAATAGTAGCCGCGAGTCCTATAAAATATTTCGAAAAAAAATATATATTTCAGTAACTTATAGTGTAATTTAATCACTTTCGAAACATCCACTAAATTGCATAAAATATTTTAACTTTTTACCTAATCTATTATAACTTGAGCAGTAGTCATGGACATGATCTTCAGTATGTAACAAACTTGTGGATAAAATGGAAAAGAAAGAGGCGAGTGAATTCGTTGAGAACTGTGTCACTTAAACAGTAAATCCATGCAATACATTGTTAAGAATTAAGATTTTACTGCAAAATGAAATTTAGCCCATGTCGTTTGATAGTGACTAAAAAAATTTATTTTAACCCCTACCCATGGCTTAAATTTCTAGAATTACAAAAAGGTAAAGCATCACTAACACTTATAGCTTGCATGCGGGTTACATTTTCTTCTTTTAAATTTTATATTTTAAAATCAAATATTAATCTTAACTAAATATTTCATAAAATTCATAAGTACTATCCACATATCAATAACTCATTTATCAAAAAATAAACTTTAAAAAAAAAAAAAAAAAACCCAAACGGAGGCTTATGATAAGATTACAAGAAGAGAATTTTAGGAGGTGTGTGTTTTCCCTTTACCTTCACACATACATACATATTTATATGCAACTATAATTAAGGATGTCAATTTGGCTCAAGCGACCCGTGGCTCGACTCGAAAAAAGTTCGAACTGGTCCGATTTGTGGCTAAGAGGAACCGAGCCAAAGCTTGGACTGATCCTCAATTTTGGACATCAGCCCCAGCTAGCCTGTGTGGTTTGTCGAGCTACACGGGCCGACCCATGTCACGGACTATTTTACTCGAGCCATGTCTGAGCCACGAGGTTCGGCTCGCTAGCCAGATAGGATCGACTTGTTTAGATGCCTAGCTATAATGTGTTTAGACTCCAATTACAACATATAATTAGAGGTGTCAAGACGGACGGGCCGGCCAGGCCCGTGAAAATCGGGACCGCGGGCCGACCCGTGACCTGTGCGGGCGGTTCACGAGCCAGAAGGTGTAACCTGCGGGCTTCAAGGGTTGCACCCCCACGGGCCTCGGTTAACCCGCGCCTGTAAAAAAAAAAATTTTTTTTTAAAAAGGGCCACAACAGGCGTAGCCTGCAGCGTCAAAAAAAAGTTTTTTTAATTTTATTTTTTTTAGTAACAGTTATCATTTTTATAACGGTAATATCATCCCATTCATCTATAAATTCCAATTTATTCTTACAATTATTTTTGCAATACCCTCTCATTAGTTATTATACATTTATACTTCATTCTTCATTTCTTCATACTTGTTACTACCTTACTACAATTACAATTATTCAATTGCAAATATCATCATCATCTTGATTATATTTCTTTATTCTCAGTTTTCACTAGTCACTACTAAACTTTTTAATCCTACTATATTATGGATTCTCGCGATTCTTCTTCTCAATATCCTATTTTCAATGATAGTTGCTCTCCAATAAATTTAGAAGATGATAATGTTGTAGAAGTTGAATCATCTCAAAATGCAAGGAAAAAAAAAACAAACATCAAATGTGTGACAAATGTTTACAGTAAATGAAAATGATGAAAAAGCAGTATGCAATATCTGCAAAAAAAAAATTATGTCTGGAGATATGATCAAGGCACCGGCACACTACAAATACACAAAGAGAAACATATAAATGAAACGGGACATTTGGATCCTAGACAAACTCCAATCTCTAGTACAACTTGTAAAAGCAAATCTTTTTTTTTCTCCATAATAGCTAAGAAACGTAATATTCTTGGTTCTTCATCTATTACTTCAACTTCAACTGCAAATCCACATACCACACCTGCTGAATTAGAAAGATATTATCAATTTGATCATTATAGTTTAATACCTAAAGATGAAGTGGATAAATTAGATATTTTATGATGGTGGAAATTAAATGAGCGGTCATACCCTGTATTATCTAAAATGGCACGATATATACTAACAGTTTCAGTCTCAACAATGGCATCCGAGTCTGCTTTTAGTGCAGGTAACAGGGTATTGAACGAACGAAGATCTAGACTTAAAGAAGATATTTTGGAAGCTCTCATATGCGTGAAAGATTGGATAATCGCGGAAGAAGGATGCATGATAAAATTAATGATGATGCTGCTGAAAACTTCAAAAATCTTACAGTTCATGAAGATTGATTGAGAAACAAATATATAATTTTTCAACAACTAAATTATAGTTAATAGTTAAGACTTAAGTAAGTGACAAGCTAGTTGGGATGTACTTAAATTATAAATTATAGTAAAAGTAAGCGCCAACCTAGTTGGGATGTACTTTGCTATAAATATATACCTTCACTTAATTAGAAATGCATTTAGTTGTTAAATTTCAATTATTAAATTTGAATTTTATGTAAACATTTCTTTGTATAAATATAAATTTATCATTTTGTTCAATTCTTAGTTTACATTTAACAAAAAAAAAAATTTGCTATCAATATAAAAAAATCTTGCAACAACCCACGACCCGTATGGGTTCGACCCGGATGGGTCAACGGGTGGGTCTGGGTTGTAGTCCAAAATTTGTGGGCCGACCCGGAACCCGCAGCGGGCTGGCTTTTTTCACGCGGGTCGTTACTGGGCTCATATGTTAACGGGCTGACCCGGCCCGGCCCACCCGGATTGACACCTCTACATATAATGTCTATTAATGGAATAGACATAAAGTTACATTAATAATCTATTGTCTTGTCGAATACTCCAATTTCATTGTGTTTTGAAGGGATATATATTCTAGGTTAACTTGTAATTTATAAATGGGATAATTGCAGCAAAAGTTCCAAATCTTTAAAACATTAGCAGACTTTCCCAAAATCTTTGATTTGTTGCAGCCGTCACCCCTAACATTTCCAACAATTGCATGTGAGGCCCTTTTGGATGGTTTCCATCCATTTTTCCGCCAGTTAACCCAAAAAAATAATTTCGACCATATTTTTAATCAATTAAAATAGGGCAAAATGGTAAATATCTATTAAAATAATTAAATAAAAGGATAATTGAATAAAAAATTTAAAAAAGGAAAAGAAAAAGAAAAACGGTCGACATCCTCCTCTGTGCCGGCATCCTCTAGGTATCTATTCAGTTCAAATTGGGGAAGACCCATATGTTCATTGGACGCACCATGAAGAGTAGGTGCTTGTGGTGGTTGTCTGCGATCATGGGGACTTGAGCAGGCTGTTTTGGCTTAATCTTCCGGTGAGTTCAGGTGGGTTCGAGACAGGGCGTTGGGTGGAAGTTGTAGAGAACGATGAGTACATTTTAGTGGTATGTATGTCCGGCGGTTTGGATGGTGGCTGGCCGGAGTTGAAGCTAGAGTTGAAGGTGAAGATAGGGTGGGGGTGGGGCATATTTTCCTTTTTGTTTTTAGTTTAATTGTTAAAAATATTTGGAAAATATAAAATGTAAAGTTGTCATTTTGCCCTTACTAAAATTGGTCAAAATTAATTTTTTGGGTCAATTGGAGGAAAATTGGATAGAAACCATCCAAAAGAGCCTCACATGCAATGGTTGGAAAGGTTAGGGGCGACGGCTGCAACAAATCAAAGGTTTAGGGAAAGTCTGCTAATGTTTCAAAGGTTTGGGGCTTTTGCTGCAATTATCCCTTTATAAATTTGATTTTGAATGCAATAATTCATTGTTATTTTTATAAAAAATATTTTCCAAGCTCAGGAGAGCGAGAATTTATTATAAAAATTAAATATAAATCATTGATATTACTTTGAACAATGTAGTTGCAATTTTTAGTGCTTTGGTTATTCGAATGGAATTTCATAATATTGGTGTATATAGTTCTTTCTACAACAATATAACATTCTAACCAACAAGTATTTATGAATATTTTGATCTCTGATATCAATTTTCGATTATAGGAGAAGTTGGTTCCCCAATCATCTTTCTACATTTTCACCGAACAAGTCTTGATATTCAACTTTGACACTTAAACTCAAGAATTTGATGCTTGAGACTGTTATTTCAAGCATAATTTAACAATTATATCTAAAATATTTTTTTTCCACGTATTTTCAATCACACATTCTTTAATAAAATAATATTACACACAAACAAAAAAAAATCTCTTATTTTTTAACCACATATTTTTCATCAAAATATTATTCCAAAATGCATTTTAAACAAAAACTGGGCTCGAACAGGCTCTAATTCTCAACTATAAAGTTTGTGTTTTTTTTTTTGTATTGGGGGTAGTCATGGCTTCAAATAAATGTAGGATATAGCCTTTTGGATTTGTCTTCATTGATACTCTTCATATTTCAAGGGTTGGTGGTGGATTACGATTAGGTGAAGATTGGGGTGGTAGTGCCAGCTGGTTTGGGACTTGGGAGCTTCAATGGGAGAGAGGTGAAGGTCGAAATTCACTTAAAAATGAAATTCCTTTCATCATATTTTCTCAATTCCTTTTCTAATTATTGGTTGTTAAGTCCATATTTCGTTTAGCTAAAAATTGATAAAAATTTAAGTCAAAATCAACAATTAATTTTAGCATAATATTTCATGGAACCCACAACTTTAATCAATCTTTTAATATATATTTCATTAATTTTTTATCAAAATTTGATAAAATCTGAATTTAAGCGAAACCAAACGGGGGCTAAATCTTGGTTTGCATTGTTCTGTCAAAGTAACCATGCCTCTCAGAAAAGGCAAACTGAACTAGACCAGTATAGGCTCTATTGAAGCGTATAAGATATGCCCAACTGTTGTTAGTGAGACTTGTTGTATAGTTTGACAAGACTGTTCTAAGCGAACGAAGTTGGTTTCTTTTTACGTTTTCAGAGTCCTCAAGGTGGCATAGGCCTATTGATACCTCTTTTTGACAAAAATGGCAATGCGTCCTCAACAAGACACGTGAAGAGTAATGTATAGTAAAGAATGTTATTATAGTCATTCTTCCAATCAAAGCTACCTTGTAAATTTCAATCAACTTTTGAAATACATTTTTTGAAGCTTCTAATAAATTAGCAATTTGGTTCTACCCGTTTGGTAAGAGTGAATTAATAAAATTATGATAGAAGTAGAGCTTTCTGAAAAATTACAATCACTCGTAGCTCCTTAATGATTTGTATCTTTTCGACTTCACTTCGAGTCAAAGTTTTCAAGGATTTTGTTAATTTGTCAGAAGAATTGTAACAAATGCAGTGACATAATTTGATGTGGCAGCAGATGATTTGATGGAAAAGTTGTCTGTGTTTAAAACGATCCAATGATGGAATGCCCTGTGATATTATTTCAAAAATTATGGCACTATAGCATAATTGTTCCTTAAAACGCTTTCAAGGCTCTACTTTGTCACTCTTGGGATGGGCTGACAGCCAAAAAATTTAAATGATAAAGATAAGCCAGGAACACTACTGGTATAAGTGGATGAATAGAAAAAGAATACTTCAGACATACTTGAAAGATGAATTTCTCTTAATCTTAAATTATACTAGTGACGGTCCGAAAAGGTTATAGAAACCCAAGGGAAAAGTATTCCCAACCCAAACCATAGAAGAAACGACATTTGGCTTGAGGGCGAAGGCCCACATAGGAGGAGGAAAAACTAATGGTTTATCAAAGTATGAGATTGGTAGAATGGCTTCTTCTACTACAAGGCAAAAAGGTATGAAAAAGACATTTTACCAAATTGAAATGTGATAACCATGATTGGTCTGCAAGGGAATGTAAAATGTTTTTAGGAATAGTGTCTTAAACTTCACCCTAGTCTAAGCAAACTACCCCCCTCTTGTGTTTCTTATTTCACTCCATTCTTTCTTTCACCTACAATGAGCCACACCCACTTCTCGAAATGGGATGGCTGCAATCCCTGTTCTCTCCGTTGAAGAAACTGTGGATTCGTCTGCATTCTGCTCAAAAGAAGAGTAAGCTATCCACTTCAACAATCCCTTGCTTCCAATTTTTGTTTCGGTTTCATTACTTTTCTTGCTAGTTCAATGCTATCTACTTCAAATAGGCATCAGTAACCTTTATTCTTCTTCCCCATTCTTTCAAACAGAAGCTCACATCATCTATATCAAATTTCATCCTCTTCATATTGTGCATTTTTCCAGGGCTTACCAAGGGCATTTATGTAGCTAAAACTCATGACATTTTCACTATTGATTTTTCAGGTAGAGGGATATATATACTGTACGAGGATGTCAAGTCATGCCCCTATGAAGACGTGCATGTTCTTTGGTCCATACTAGTGGAATCGCATCCACGGGCATTGCCACCACCCAAATGATGTCCTGAATGTACACACAAACACGACAGGAAATGGGAGATTTACAGCAATGTATATAAGATAGAAACATCTCCCAAATTTAAGTTTTGTTTTCACATTTTCATTTTCAATTTCTTGTGAGTGAGTGAGCTTATAGAATATAATAAATTATTGATGTTTGTTGTCACAGAAATATGAATAGTCAACAGCATAGAGAAAAACGATGTGTATACATGAAGTTTCAGGTCAAACCTATTAATTTACTACTACTTTTCTGGGAAGATAAGTAGTTTGAGTGTGAAGTAATTATTTTCTAATTTTTTGGGGCTTCTTGTTGGGTTGTCGGTTTCCAGAAGTTGAGGTAGCAGTTATATGGGTTCTTCACACCTTTCAGAAGTTAACTAAGGTAAGTTATGCTACAAGCACAGAAAAACTTTCAGACTTGTTACAAATTCTGCTGGCACATTATCATTGGTTCTTGTCAAAAATCACTAACAAAAGGCACCACACAGGTGCTGCCAACTCAACACGTGTTAGCTGCCTGTGAAAAAATCCCTGTACGCAGGGAATAATCCAACTAAGGTTGAGTTATGAAAGCTACTGAATGGATGTGATAACCTAATTGATTTTGACATCCATCCGCATAGTATTCACGTAGAGCTTGTTTGGCAGGGATTAAAATCGGATTAAAATTGAAAAACTAGTCGTTATTGTTGATTTTTATTAGATGAGTGGGACCCAATAACAGCTATATTTTCAATTTTAATTGGATTAAAATCTCTTCCAAACAAGCTCGTAATTAGGAACTTCCCAAGGGTTTGGTTTTTCGCCCATTCAAGTGATACGTGAATTGGGTTTTGAATTGGGTTTAGAATATCACGAGACAAGTTTGAACAACTTTGATGGTAAGTTTCAAGATAAATAGCATAAATCATGGTGATATTTGATAATATCATCTACCACTATTAATTTATTTAAGGAAATGTTTTACACCGAACATCAAAAGGGCTCTGCCCTCCAAATAGAAACAATGAGTTCATGAACGACGTGCAAAACGTAGTTTGTCGAACAAATAATACCTCAGCATGATAACACAGATATTATTTGGGAATGATGATACCTCACGGAAGTGTGGCAAATTCTTCATCGTGACTTTTGCCGTATTTTGGGATAAAAATGCCATCCCGATCAGTCTCAATCTCCAGATCCTACATCAGAGAACATTTTAAGCCAACAACAAAAAAAATTTGAACAGAATTATAAGTCCAATCATTTTGTGGGTATCCAGAAATTGCAGGATGGAAATAGTTCGGCAGCAATAGCTTTCTCTTGTCCGATTGGTTCTTTTTTATAAAAATCATCATTGTTAATACATAAATACGAACTAAAGGTTGGACAATTCCCAAAGCATAGATAATTGGGCAATACACTGTATCTAGAAATAATGAAACTAAGTCACTGATTGGGGAGAATTTATGAACGGTTTAAATATATATAGTGGATAAGTGGATAGTACTTGTAAATCCATTGGACTATGTGATTGAAAAAAAATTTTGACAATTTATAAATGATTTATAAATTTTGCCAAACGAAGACTACAAGGTAAAAAGAAAATCTGGATTTTTAACCCAAAATGTTCTATTATCGATGGATTCAAATTTGTTAGATGACAAAAATATGAAATCAAATAACAATATATTTTTAAATATGAAAATTAACAAAAGGATGTGATCAGAACAAAAAAAAATAAACAAAATTGAGAGGATAGAGCAGTTTAAATTAAAAAACATGATCAAATATGATTGCAAAGTTGATTCAGACTTTTTCTTAAAAAATTATTTAAAGGAAGAACATACATGTTTACAAGGCAGCAGAAGAGAGGCGTTCAACCACGCCTGGTAGCCATTCTTTGAAGTATGCTTGGCTATCAATCTCTGCATGCGACAAGGCACCTAGAGGAGTGACAGTTATCTGCAATAGGAAAGGTGAAAGATAAATTAATTTGGAGCAGAGCTCTGATAGACCCAAAGTAAACGTGACATACCAAAGGCGGAAGAAAGGAGCAAGGGCAGTCAGGGAATTTGATAGAGAGTAGCACATGCACATTGGCAGAGTTAGTTGAGAAGAAAATCAGAATAAATAGGCGTGTCCAGGAGATCAAAAGTATCCGGAAATTAGTAGTCCATTAGGAGAGTATTGGCCTCTCGAATGCCAAATATCTGTAATGCCTTTCTTGTTAAGTTTCAGTCATTTTCCTTGAACTGTGGTTCCTATCATTGGTATCAGAGCGTTCAATCCTGATGGTGAATGTATCAGATCGCGTAGGGAATCTAGAAGGGGCTCAACAGAATTACAGGACCAACTGGAAGGGATGCAAAAAGGCATTGAAAAGATGCAAGTTGAGATGCAAAGGGTACAAAACATGGAGAAAAATATGGCAATTATCTCCGAACAATTCGTTTTCATGAGATCGAAGTGGGAAGAAGGAGACAGAGGAAAAACGGGTAAGGGCCAAGACGGAAGAAAAGACTCCGAGTACACTGTGAACTCCGAGATTTCACCTGGCCATGAGATGAGTAGTCGAGAGGGAGGAGGTGCTACCGGCGGAAATTGGAGACCGGAATTGAGAGGGAGGAGGTTAGAGATGCCGCTATTCACGGGGAAAAATCCAGACGAGTGGATCTTCAGGGCCGAACGCTATTTCCTTGTGAATCAATTAACGGAAGGCGAGAAATTAGAAACGGCTGCCTTGTGTTTTGAAGAAGGGGCTTTAGCCTGGTATCAATGGGAGCAGAAGAGGAAGGGAATGCACAGCTGGGAGGAACTCAAGCTATTGATGAGGGCACGATTTCGATCGTCCTTGGAGGGAACCATGGAAGAGCGGTTTCTAGCTCTCCGGCAACAAGGATCGGTGATGGAGTATAAGGTCGCCTTTGAGACCTTGGCAGCCCCAATCGGAAACATTTCTGAGGCTATTGTAGAAGGCCATTTCATAAATGGGCTGAGCCCAGAAATTAGGGCCGAAATTCGTGTAATGCAGCCCAAAGGCTTGGACCAAACTATGGAATTAGCTCAACGAATTGAGGAAAGGAATCAGGCCCTACAGGCCTATGTTACTGGATCAGGCCCAACCAGAAGTAAAATTCCATCCAGCTCCAACAGTTATTCCCCTTTCGCACGGCATACAACACTCACTGTCCCAAATTCCAGCCCTAAAATTCAGAACTCTCGCACATCAGCAGCTGTCGGAACTACCAACCCGTTCTTTAAGAGATTGAGCGAAGCTGAGCTAAGAACAAAGAAGGAGAAGGGCTTGTGTTTCCGTTGTGATGAAAAATACTCAATCGGGCACAAATGCAGAAATAAGGAATTGCAAGTATTGTTGATCTATGATGAAGAGCGGCAGGAACAGTGGGACACTGAGGAATTAGTGGACGAAATGACCGAAAAGGAGGAGTCGGGTGCCGGTGAGATGGTAGAGTTATCTATGAACTCAGTGGTAGGGTTCACTCCACCTCAAACCATGAAAGTGAAGGGAAAAATTCTGGGGAAGGACGTTGTGGTGTTGATCGATTGTGGGGCCAGTCATAACTTTGTGTCGGCCGACCTTGTGCAAAAACTGGGATTGCAGAGGACAGACACACTTGGGTACGGGGTGATTATGGGGATTGGATTGGCGGTGCAAGGAGTCGGGGTGTGCAAGGGAGTGCGGTTATCTCTTCAAAACGTGGAGGTATTAGAAGATTTCCTTCCACTGGACTTGGGCAGCTCAGATGTGATTCTGGGAATGAAGTGGTTGTCCACGTTGGGCCCAACAAAAGTGGACTGGAAGGCACTCACGATGAAATTTCAGATTGGGGACACGGCTATCACATTGCAGGGGGATCCAAGCCTTAGCAAGACTATGGTTACTTTGAAGGCAATGGTGAAAGCTTTTAGAGACAGCGGGGAGGGTGTACTTCTAGAACTTGGGAGTTTGGGAATAGAGTTTGAGAAAGTCCAGGAAGAAATACCCTCAATGATCACCGAGGTTTTAAGTGAATTCGGGAAGGTGTTTGCAGAGCCTGTAGGATTGCCCCTGCACCGAGACAAGGATCATGCCATCCATTTGCATCCCGGAACAGTGCCTATCAGTGTAAGGCCATACCGGTACCCGCATTGTCAAAAAAATGAGATAGAGAAGTTGGTCAGGGAGATGTTAGCATCAGGGATCATCAGGCCCAATTCCAGCCCTTTCTCTAGTCCAGTCTTATTAGTGAAGAAGAAAGATGGAGGGTGGCGATTTTGTGTTGACTACAGAGCAGTAAACAAGGTAACGGTACCTGATAAATTTCCCATTCCAATGATTGATGAACTACTAGATGAATTGCATGGAGCGACCATCTTTTCTAAATTGGATTTAAAGGCAGGATATCATCAAATTCGGGTCAAATCTGAAGATATTCCCAAAACGGCTTTTAGAACACACGATGGACATTATGAATTCTTGGTGATGCCCTTCGGGCTTACTAACGCTCCTGCCACATTTCAATCACTTATGAATGGGGTGTTTAAAGAGCAACTACGACGATTTGTATTAGTATTCTTTGACGATATCTTGGTATTCAGTCGGAGTATGGAAGAACATGTGAAGCATCTGAGGGAAGTCTTGCAGTTGCTTACATACCATCAGTTGTATGCCAATCGCAAGAAGTGTAGCTTCGGTCAACCGGAAGTGGAATACTTGGGTCATTGTATTTCAGACAGAGGCGTGGCTGCAGACCAGACAAAAATACAGGTCATGATTGACTGGCCTAGCCCGAGTTCCTTGCGTGAGCTGAGGGGATTTTTGGGGCTTACGGGGTACTACCGTCGCTTTGTGAAGAATTATGGGAAATTGGCATGGCCTTTGACAGAGCGATTACGCAAGGGTAATTTTTTCTGGGACGAAGAAGCGGAGCAGGCATTCAGACATCTTAAAACAGCCATGACCACAGTGCCAGTACTGGCCCTTCCTGACTTCACTCGTCCCTTCATAGTAGAGACCGATGCTTCGGGATTTGGATTGGGGCGGTGTTAATGCAAGACCAACATCCAATTGCCTACTTTAGTCGTGCGCTCAATCCGACAGGGAAAACCAAATCAGCTTATGAAAGGGAATTGATGGCAATTGTCTTTGCAGTACAAAAATGGCGACATTACTTGCTGGGCAACAAATTTTTGGTAAGAACAGATCAGAAAAGTTTGAAATTCTTACTGGAGCAGAGGGAAGTAAACCCAGAGTATCAGAAGTGGTTACTAAAACTATTGGGGTATCAGTTCGAAGTGCGCATCGTCCAGAAGTGAAAACAAGGCTGCTGATTCTTTATCCAGAATCAGTTCTTCCGTCGAATTAATGGCAATATCAGTTCCTGCCGTGTTGCAGCTGGATACATTAGCTGATGAGGTCCACATGAACTCACAGCTACAAGCTATTATTAAGGAGATCAGACAGGATCCCCAGAGCAGGCCCGATCATACCATGGTGAATGGTCAACTGCATAGTTTGAAAAAACGTAAACGGGTACCGAGGCGTTTTTTTGTAATGAGGCGAGGCGTAAGCCTCAAAACGTTTTGAGGCGTAAGCCTCACCACAAACAAAACAGGTGCAATCTGCCGAACAAAATATGTGCAATCTGGTGACGATGCACTGAACAAGAAAAAAACCAAGTAAAGTCTAGTGAAAAAATTTTAAATTGTAAGTCACTAGAAGAAGGCAGAAGCAAAGGAGAAAAGAGACATAGAAGCAACACTTGAGGACCTCTTTTAAGCGAAGGATTGCAGATAAATTTTCTGGTTGTCGTTTAGTTCTGGGAAGATTTCTGACTGCTGTGTAGTTCTCGCCATCTAGGAAGATTTGCTCTACCGTGTAGAAGGATTTCTGGCTGCCTTTTGGTATTCTAGATATTTTCATATTTTGTTTGGCCCAAAATATCTTTTTAAATGGGCCCTTCTCTTTTTTAAAGAGGGCCTTTTTTAATTCATTTTCAAAAATCTGAAAAAAAATACTTCAAATGAGGCGCACGCCTCAATTTTTTTGCCTCAGATGTAGAGGCGTACGCCTCATTTTTTGTGCCTCACAGATTGAGCCTCGAGGCGTAGAAGCTGCGCCTCACAGTGAGGCGGGTCTCAAGGTGGGCCTCAGCAGGGTTTTTTCATACCATGGTCAACTGTTGTTCAAAGGACGATTACTTCTACCGAAGGGTTCGTCATTGATTCCATTGATGTTACAGGAAGGACACAACAGTACCGTGGGGGGACACTCAGGTTTTTTGAAAACTTACAGACGCATCTCCGCCAATGTCTACTGGGAAGGAATGAAGGCGGATATTCAGAGATATGTGAGCCAATGCGCAGTTTGCCAGCAGAACAAGTATATGGCACTATCTCCAGGGGGCTTACTGCAGCCCCTTCCTATTCCAAATCAAGTTTGGGAGGACGTCGCAATGGATTTCATCGAAGGCCTACCGAAATCGGGAACTGTGGACACCATTTTGGTCGTTGTCGATCGGTTAAGCAAGTATGGACATTTCATCGGACTTAAACACCCGTTCACGGCGGCAAGTGTGGCTGGAATTTTTGTGAAAGAAGTGGTGCGACTACATGGGGTACCTCGTTCCATAGTATCGGACAGTGATAAGGTGTTTGTAAGCCATTTTTGGGAAGAATTGTTTCGCGTACAAGGAACCAAGCTCAATCGCAGTACGGCCTATCATCCCCAAACCGACGGGCAGACAGAAGTCCTGAATCGTACCCTAGAAACGTATCTACGTTGTTTCGCCTCTGCACGGCCTAAATCATGGTTTGTCTGGCTGCCTTGGGCCGAGTTGTGGTATAACACTTCCTTCCACACAGCTAGCAAGACTACTCCATTTCAGATTGTTTATGGAAGAAACCCCCCGGATCTGCTGAGGTTTGAAAGAGGATCCACCCCAGTTTCAGCAATCGAGCAACAATTGCTAGAGAGGGATCAGATTTTGGACGAATTGAAAGCACAACTACTGCGAGCTCAGACCAAGATGAAGAGCATAGCTGATTCTAAAAGGAGGAACATACAATTTGCAGTGGGAGATCTGGTGTACTTAAAGATCAGACCTTATCGCCGTAAATCGTTAGCGGCGCGACCTAACGAGAAACTTGCACCGCGCTTTTACGGTCCATTTGCCGTGGGACAGAGAGTAGGACAGGTTGCCTATAAGCTAATTCTTCCTACCACATGTAACATTCATCCTGTCTTTCATGTATCTCAATTAAGAAAGGCAGATGGGGCAGTTCAGGCCGTGAAGGAAGTACCCAAGCAGTTGAGTGAGAATTTGGAAATGTTAGTAGAACCAGGTGCATTACTGGGGGTGCGACCAGGTTTGGGAGACAACATTCGAGGCTTGGACGTGTTAATACAATGGAGAGGCTTGCCACCGCTTGAAGCCACCTGGGAGTCCTATGACATGATAAGGCAACAGTTTCCTTCCTTCCACCTTGAGGACAAGGTGGGTCTCATGGGGGGAAGTACTGATAGACCCAAAGTAAACGTGACATACCAAAGGCGGAAGAAAGGAGCAAGGGTAGTCAGGGAATTTGATAGAGAGTAGCACATGCACATTGGCAGAGTTAGTTGAGAAGAAAATCAGAATAAATAGGCGTGTCCAGGAGATCAAAAGTATCCGGAAATTAGTAGTCCATTAGGAGAGTATTGGCCTCTCGAATGCCAAATATCTGTAATGCCTTTCTTGTTAAGTTTCAGTCATTTTCCTTGAACTGTGATTCCTATCAAGCTCCCTCTCAAAAGCAATCACACGATGTAACAGATGTAACTTACATATCCTTCTCGAAGGGAACAGTAGTCTGTATCGCCATCTTCCACTTGTAATGCTTTGACCTAAAAAAAATGACACAATAGTTTGTTTCCTATTAAAAATAGCTAAGAGGTAAATAGTAAGTGGTGAACAACGAGTAGATTCATGATGGTATAACTTTAATCTTCCTTGTGCTGAAAAATATAGTGGTAACCAGTAAGTAGCAGGCAATCGTTAAGCAAAATCGACAAGCAACCAAATGATAAACAAAATCTTTGAACTAAATAAAACAAACATTAAATGTTCAGAGAAACTATCAAATCTTAATTTTTACTTTTTCAAAAGAAAATTATCTTGTCTGAATTTATGATCTTAAAACTATACCAGAGCATTGTATAGATCACTAAGCAAATAAAACAAGGGAAAACTTAATAGAAACAAATCCCACAACATACAGCTAACTCATTTATCCAAAGTACTTAAATGTATAAGAATAAGATCAATTGGTTTTAAAAGAGATATTTTTATTTTTTATTTTTGCTTGATCAGCCTGAACTCAAATTAGAAATAGGTTAATATCAGTCCAATACTCAGAAACCAACAGATATATTAATATTCCATACTATCCATATCCTCTATTAGCAGGTCATGAAATATTACAATGCATATGAATGAGAATCAATTAACAAAATGGTGAAACAAGAGAAAACTATGGCTAGCAATCAAAGAAATCAAGACAGATTATTTGAAAACAATTCAATAATTGACAAGAATTTAGAAAAACCACTCAGTTCCATGTAGAATTTAGTTGTAACGAAAAAAAAAAAAAGGATGTTCCAGCAAAATGTACGAGGTAGAAGAGAAAGAAATCACACTTCTCTGTTGAATAGAAGCCGGTTATTTGGTGTACTCAGAGCATCTGATTCATTATGTGAAGACGAATTTGATTCCATAGTCATAGTTGATAACATTTTCACTCCTTGGGCATCTGATCCAACTTGCCTCCATCCCATTTTCATGATACTCTTGCCTTGCGTCGTCAGTCGATAACCCTGTTGGAGTACCAAAAACAACATTCAACATCCCCTTCTATACATTCATGCAATGAAAAGAAACATGTTAATCAAGCAAGCTACATACTTGATAAATTTCATATTAAAGGATAGGGAAGGAGTGATCTTGTTGCGATGAAAATAACTGTATCAATAAATCAGAAAAGCACAAGTTTTCATGATAGTGGAACATCCATAGGTTTAACAGACATGCAAGAGGCAAACAGGCAAGAAAAATGCAAATTTTCTACTATTTCACATTAATAATGGTGAGAATAAAGCAGTTACACCACCAAAATGCACACACATTATAGGGTTCCTCATGTTTGCAACACCTTATCTTAAGCATTTGAGTTAAAAGAAAGTGTTGCCAAAGCAAACCAGCAAATTACCTTATGATTGCGGACATCTGTTGGCACATCTATATTCAGAAAACAGTTTAGAGGATAAGTTTTTCTCTTAATTTCAGACAAAATGGCTATTATAATGGGTATGCAAGCCTCTGCAGCCAGTGTAAAATCATCAACATTACTCCTACCTCCTGCCCTGCAATTCAGAAATCTATGTCATAACATTCAACTTCTTCAACAATCCCATTGTTGCAAGAAAATGGGTACAATAACAATTGATTGTAGATCAATCAGTAGACTACATTTAATCCATCTTCGAAATATATGCAATAAATATCCTTTCTATATTCTTAGTGAACTTTGTTCACCGATTTGGCCCACCCACCTATGGGCATCAGGCACGATGCAATTCACACTCTGAATGCTGATGTAGTCACTTCTAGACTCCCAGATTATCAGCTTCAATTCAAGTTCATTTTTTTTTTCTACATATATTATTTATTTATCATAAGACACTGTGGTTGATGATGACTTTGTATTAAGAACCTGACTATTTATTTTTTGTCATAGAATGACATGAGAACGCGTCAAGTATAAAAAGGGTGACCTATAGCCCCTACACAGCAGTAGGCAATTTGATAGAGCAGTTCATCATTCATTACATTCACAACTTCTTATATAAATGCAACATTTGAACCTTCAGTATAATTAGAATACAGTATTGAAAGACACCCTTGTTTATTTATACCAGATATATTTCTACCCGAATGAAACTTTATGGATTTTTGGAAACTCAAATTGAATTGATTATTCTTGAAATTTAAGTCAACGGGGTTATGATTATTCATTTCATATTAGAGTAGGCATAAACAAAAATTTACCAACATCAATGCTCTAAGACAAACAGTGTATGCATACCAGTCGTATGATAAAGAGACAGAAGGTAAACCACTAAAAAATGCTTCCCGAGCCCCAGCAACTGTTCCTGAATAAACACTGCATTTACCAAAATATATTTAATCAACAGATACACAAGCACAGAACAGTGACTCTGATCAACATTTGATAACTACTCTGCCGATAATCAATTCCTGGTTTAAGGTAACTCAAGTAGACACCGAAGCTGTACCAGATATTGAGAATGTTCAATGGTAACCATAAATGTTGTGCTTAGTAGTCAAATCTCTTGTACAAGTGACATGTATCCACAACCAGGTATCAGGGATACAGATATATTAACGTAAATATCATGCAAAATCACATTGCAGCACTTCGACAAGCACATGCACGGAGAGAGAAACTATAGAGTACTCATAAGCGACACGGACACAGACACGGATACTACACAGCATGACATATAACTTATCAAAAAAGGAGTGCATAAGTAGTATTGGTGTCCATTATGCCAAAATCAGGGAGTGCCCATGCTTCACATGAGAGAAAATTTTGGATCAAGCACTAGATAAGAAGTCATCTCATCTACAAAGATGCAGAGGCCAAAGGTAGATAATGCTACTAACATGTGATAACCACAGTTGCTGCCCATGTTAATGCCACTGATTACCTGCAAAACAGATATTGGAGCGTGAGAGTGTGCAAGTAACTCTTTTCCTGTCGAAATAGAGCACAACACTAGAGATTATAGGACAGAGGACAGTAGCCAAGCTATAGTTGTTCTTCAAAGGGAAGCGGAAAAACTTAAGAACAAGTATTTGCCAAAACATTACCCTTCAATGTGCATCAACATTCAGGCACTGTACAAGGATGAAAATTTATATCTTGTGTGCAATCAAGATGGAGGCATATTGCTCGAGATTTGAAGGAAAGAGCAGAAAACTGAAATAAAACAAATAAAATCACCAAACTATTCCAGATGATACAAAATAATTACCAGATCAGGTACTGAAGGGAAGAGAGCTTTGGAAATTCCCAAAGATGTACAGTCAGCAGGAGTTCCTGAAAAAAATAGAAGTCGTGAAAAAAATTAGTTGTACAAAAAAGTTACACATATCTCCGAGCTCAAAAGACAAGAACTTGTTACAGAACGTATTTGTCTTTCATCAAATAAATAAAATGGATCAGATTATCAATTATCTGTGTTGGAAACTCTATCATACTATTTTCCTATAGTAATATGGATAAGAATAGATTTGCAGAGTGAATGAATTGAGAACAAGATTGATACGGTTCGTAATGCACGTGCATCACTTTATGCACCCTGAGGAGAGCAGGGGCAGATGTGTGTGGCTAGCTTCTTTTATTTAATTTCGGTTGCTTGTTTTATTATTTAATTGGTTTAAAATTTTATTTAATTGAAGGTAGGAAGGTCATTTTATTGCTTGATAGGATCATGATTAAAAGCTTTTCCCAGGGTTTCTTGTTGGCTCAGTTTTTGTAGAATCAAATTTCAGAGACTTTTGGAGATTTTCCACATTCCTTGGTCCAATCTATGTATTCTAATCTAAGAGTTTGTTGATCACATGTCTCTTTTGTTCCTATTTACACTGCATCAGTTGGATAGTTAAAATATGACATAAATGCTTATAAACTATTAAGTTGCACCAAGTATAAAGTATAATTGTTTGTATTCTTAGCATGAAGATTGTGTTATTTTGTATCTAAAGCGTGATAGAATCAAAAGACCGTGTTGAATGACAAGGAGAAGCAATATTTGGCACATGCACGATCTATACATAATACGAATAAGTTTAGCCCCGCACCTTCACATTATAATGCAAAAAATGAGGATAAACAAAAAATTAAGCTGAGGTTTTGAACCATCATGTTTGCATGCAATACAATTTAATTTCATCTTTTCATATAGTTAAACAAGAAGAATCCATAAAAATGCAGCACAGTATATTCTTCACATGAGTGCTTTCAAATTAAGCAGCACCAAGTGCATTTTTATTCTCAACATGAAAAGATGCAGTATTATGGAATTCAAAACAATCGTTAAAAAGCCATGGAGATGCAGAATTTAGCATCTGCATATGGATTCGAGTAGAATTCAAAATTTGAGGAAATAGAGAATTTATTTGAGATTTTGAACCATCATGTTTGCAGGAAAAAATGTTAATCTCAACTCTTCATATAGTTGGACAAGAAGTAACCGAAATACAACAAAAAGATATATCATTCACATAAGTATTTGTGAATGTTAAGCCGCACCAAGTACTTATTGTAAAGCTTTGTATTTTGAACATGAAAGAATCTAGTATTTATATCTATAGTATGAGAGAATCAAAACAATATGTTAAATGACAAGGAGTTAAAGAATTTCGCATCTGCGTGATCCTCAAGTAAATCTGGTCTCCCCTTCACATCATAATGCAAAAAATGAGGACAAATAAAAAATTAAATTGAGGTTTTGGAATCATCATTTAGCAGGCAAAACATTGATTTCATCCCTTCATATAGTTGGACAAGAGATATCCGTAAATGCAGCACAAGATGTATTTCTTCACATAAGTTCTTGTGAATATTAAGCTACACCAAGTAAAGACTGAAGACCAATGAAATACTGAATGGTTGCTTAGCAGGACAAGGAATGGAAACCCAAAAATATACTACTTAAAGGTCTCCATGGATCTCAGCACATTCTGGTACAAACAGTCATATCTTCAACTTATGTAATTTTATGATGTCACACAGGAATGATTGAAACAGGACAAAAAGTTGTTATTTTTTGAAATAGAAAATCAATTTTTGTGCATTCCCAAAAAGATAATAACATTCAGGCAAAAGAAGAAACGTCTAATGCAATTTTTTTAACGTTATTTATTATAATCAACTGTACTGTTTATATTTCTTCAATTTCCTTCCTTCAAAATTTTGATCCTTCTTTCATACGTCAGACAATACCATTCTTTTAAGTGTTTGAAACACAGACAAAGGAAGTATCCATGACAGAAAATTAGTGAAAAACGCAACTGACCAGAAACTGCAAAAGCAGTTGCACCACCAATTTCCACTGGCTTAGCAGAAACAGAATTTCGCCAAGTGATACTATGACTAAAAGCAGATTTTTCACTGAAAAAGAAACAGCAACATGTAAGAAATAACAATGAAGCATCACCTTGTAGATATTTCTTAATTGGATAAATCTTGGATAGTCACTACTCTAGATTGATATGAACAGAGCATCTGATAAGATCACAGACAAAAAGCGATACGATCACTAAATGCTTATGAAAGAAAGCTAGACAGAAAAAAAAGGGAAATTGAAAGTCCAAAATTCTCCACAAAAAAAAAAAAAAAATCAAGTCTTTGCTTTTAAAACAATCAGAAAAATAAAGTAAATTATGCTTCACCAAATAAAACAAAAAATACTAAAAGTAAAGGTTGGAGAAAAACATGCTAACACACTTGTGAACATGAAAGTTCAAAAGTAAACTCAGATTCACATTACTCGAGCTAAAACTACTAGACAAGCTAAATTATATACCAATGCATGCGCTGCACATTCTGACATTCAGCAAGCATGTCCAGGAAAAAGTGAGTGTTATGATTTTTTATTTCTTTTTATCAGCTGATTTGCAACTCAAAACCAACAATGATCACAAAAAATGAAAATAAAAAATCAAAACTAGAGAGAGTGAACATGAGAATAGATTACATAAATTGCAAATGCGCTAAAAGCTAGCAACAAATCAGAAAATTAATGACAAAAACCAAAAATATCAAAAACAGCTACAATCACGTACCAAACTACACATACTTTAATGGACCGTATCACCAACCAAAGAACTAGAAATGACTTTAATGAAATACAAAAGGTCTAAATTGTAGCTATAATTCAAATTCCTCCCACCCGGGAAAAATTAACATAAAAAACAGAAAATAATGAAGTGTAATTGCATATAGAAATTCATACACGCTAATACAAGCACACATAAATATGCGATTATATGCAGTAGATATAAACTAAATGTATATACGTACGAGTCAGGAGCACAGACGAGGACTTTGAAGCGATTGGAAGAGACGAGGACGCGGACGAGAGCACGCAAGCCGGGGGCGTCAATTCCGTCGTCGTTGGTCACCATGACCGTCGGCCGATCGCCGGAGCACGTGGTGCTATTAAGATTAATCTCCATTTTTCTTTCTCTTTTTAATTTTTGTTCCAGCAATGCATATTTGTTTTTTTGTGTGGCTAAGAGACAAGGCGACTAGAGAATGGGATTTAAACAGGAGATACGACGGCGTTTGATATTCGCAGAATATGTGCTGTGAATGTGATAGAACGAATGTTGGGAATATGCTTTGAAAATAATTATTGCGTCCAATAAAAATCGGACAAACCCCCACGGTTGACTAATTCTTGGAAGACGGTTGACTTTGTTTGAAGTTAGTTCAAATGTATGCCGAGGGCAAAAATGGAAATAAATACAAAAACATTTGAAAAATGACTTAATCCCGTGTTTGGTAGATACTATAATCAAAATTTTAGCAGATTTTGATAAAAATTGATAAAATTCATGGTTGAAAAATTGTGAATTTCATTAAATATGTGACTAAAATTAAATATTGATTTTACTTTGAATTAAAATTTAGATTTTAATTCTTACCAGTCGGTCACGGACTAAGCCCATGTTTGACAATCACTATTTGAAAATTCTGTTTTTCTACATATTCATTTACAACCACACATTCAAACAATAAAATATTGTGCACATAAGCCCAAAATTTTTCCTATTTTTTAATCATATATTCTCTTAGAATCACCATTCGAAATATTATTTTTCTCAGATAATATTTGTCAAACAAGGCTAAGTATATTCACCTTTTTTTATTAGCTAAGAATGCACGTGATTTGTAATGTTTTGAATTTTGTTTATGTTAATGAAATTTTTAAATAATAATAACAAAAATACAACCATATTCAAAGCTTACTTCTATAAAAGTCTCATCTATATGCATAAATAAAAGTGCAAGAGATAAGATGAGAAGATAAAGTGTAAAATATTCGATTAATTTAGGATTGGATTAAAGCTTTTATTGGACTTATCTATAATATATTTTATAAAAAAAATTTACACGATTCTTGTATTAGCCTAATGCTATGCCTAAAAAGCAAAGCTTGATATCGTGTAATCCATTATGTTCTGCTCATATTTTTTACATGAAGTCACAAGTAGTAAAATCCTATTAAATATGCCAGTGTATAGGAAGATTTGTGTCTTTGTTAAATCAAATTGAAACTACTTAGATAAGAGAATCTAATCCTACATGTAAAAGATTAAGAAGAATCATAAGAATTATCATCCCACTAAAGTTGAGTGTGACAGAATAGGAATAATAGATAATCTAAAATCGATATCCATTCATATTTCGCTAACGTTAATAAAAATCTTGTACTTAAAGAACTACGGAATTTAGAAATATGTTCAACGTGCTAAATTATAATATTGATTAATTGTCGATGTGACTCCAATAATAAAATCAATTTCCATTTTTGGTTTCCATGATTACCATCACGATTTTTCTTCTTTATTATTTTCTCAAACAACAACAACAACTAATAATAATAATAACACCCGGTCTCAGGCCACATAAAGTGACTTCAAGTTTACTGAAGTCCAAAACTTACCCTATCAATTTGTATATGGACCAAGAAAAATATATTCCAACTAACAATAAATAATTGGAAAAAGATCTTGAAAATAAATAAATAATTGAAAAATATACTCCTACCCTAGATTAATTGAACAATCTTGAAAGTAAATAAGTGTACATGAATTTGAAGAATTAATTTACACCTAGATTAGCTAAATGATCTAGAAAATACATTAAAGTGTACACGAACTTAAAAAATTAATTTATACTCTATATTATTTGAATAATCTTGAAAATATAGAAATAAATTTGATTATTTTAATAAAGTCCAAGTACAATGCACTGATCATCTCATGGGATAAAAAGATTAGTATTGAAATAGTTTAAGTACGATTGGGGTATTATAATTTTTGTTGTAAAATTATATAATAATTAGTGATGGTTATTTAATTTTAGGGATAATTGCAGCAACGGTCCCAAACCTTTCAGATTTTTGCGCACTTTACCCTAACCTTTGTTTTGTGCCGACGGAGGTCCCAAACCTTTCAAAAATATGAGCTGGAGGTCCAAATAGATGATTTCCATCCATTTGACCGTTAGTTTGACCCAAACAGTGAACATTGACTAATTTTGACCAAATTAGGATGGATAAAATAGGAATTTTACAATTAACATATTAAAAAATATTAACCAAAAAACCAAAAAATAAGGAAAAAATTTAAAAAACCCAAAAAATCAAGAAAATAAATAAAAATGAAAATAAAAAAGGTTGTCTTCCCACGCCACCCCACCCGGCTGAAATCGGCCACCAGCACCGCCACCGCCATCGCCGGTGCCATCTTCAACCACCACCATTGCCGGCCAATACCAATTTGAAAATTACAATTCCAACCTTCTCCATACCATCCCACAATTCCAACCCTTACCAACATCTTGATCCCAAAATCAAGAATGCAGAAAGAATTTCGAAAACAAGAGTTGAAAAACAGGAAGCCAAACCTTTTCCAACATATAAAACCCATATGAAAACAACAGTGGAAACAAGTCATTGTTGTCCCCTCAAGTCCCATATTTCAGGCTCAAATCACAAAAAAATTTCAGGCTCAAATCAAAGAAAAATTATCCCAAAGTAACAATCTTAATACCTTTGAACTGTAAAAACTGGCATATATGAAGAGAACAGGTTCTTGCTCTTGCTGAGAGTCAAGAACTTACTGACTTTCTCACTGGAGAAAGCCAATGCCTGTTGGAATTGGTGACCCAAATTAGGGTTACCATATGTGAAAAAACCAAATTATGTTGGAATATTTGGAAATATATTTTTCCTTCTTTGCACGTATTTGGAAAAATATTATTTCCATTATTTCACGTGTTTTATTGGAAAAATATTGAGAAAATATTTTTCCTTTATTTCACGTGATTTTCTTTTATTTTGTTTCCATCTTGGGTTTGGACATCTTCCCTATAAATAGTAGACTCTTCATTCAATTTTAGAGACAGTAGAAGCCAATATTGCTAAGTTTTGTAATTTCTCTCCATATTGTTGAATAAAACATCGATTCCTCTGCCAATTTCTCCTCTATTTTCTTTACTTTAATCTTATTCTTTTTCTTGTGATCTTTGTTATTTCAATTCGTCATTAATCTCAATTCCTGCGTTCGAGGTGATTTTTCCCAACAATGCCCACTTGCTGTATTTCCAGCAGTTGATGGGTCTGAACCAGTTGTTAACTCTGAGTTCAAAAAGTGGAAAACAGCCGATAGATTGATGCGGGGATGGATCATTGGCACATTGGCTAAAGAAGCACTCAGTTATGTGATCAGGCTTGACACCTCTGCACAAGTATGGACAGCTCTCAAGGAAGCCTATGATCAATCTTCCCAAGAGCGCCAGTTTCAACTTACTCAACAACTGACATACATGAAGAAGACTCATGAAGTCCCTCTCAATGAATATCTTCGTAAATTCAAAGAGGTATGTGATAGTTTTGTTGCTATAGGACACACTGTTACTGATCAAAACAAAGTGTTTTCACCTCTTACAGGACTTGGTGCTAAGTATGAACCATTCATCACTTCTATGTTAAAACCCCTCAATGCCTTCTTATAATGAGATAGTTCCTTTACTATAAAGCTATGAAATACGCCTTAATCTTCACACTCCAGACACCTCCCGATACACAACATTCTATGCAGACAAAAATGATCAAAAGAATTTCAAAAATTCAAAGTCCTCCAATCAGTTATCTTCAAAAGGCAGGGGCTTTGCACCTGCAAATCAGTCGCCTAAGAATGTCAAACAAGGTTTCTCACAAGCATCACCCTCTCAGAACAACTGCGACATGACCTGTCAATCTGTGGAAAAAAGGGACATCCTGCCATTCGCTGCTGGTACCGTTTTGATCACTCTGTGCAACCAGACAACCTACCACAGGCTTTTACTGCTCTCCAGATTGATCCTGAAGCACACCACGAGGAATGGACCTCAGACACTGGTACCTCTGCGCACATGACTTCAACTAAAGGTAATCTTCACAATATTCGACCTTATACTGGGCATGATCATGTTATGTTAGGCAATGGGCAGTGTTTACAAGTCACCCACGTTGGTGATTCTATTATTGGTTTTGGTTCCTCATCTTTTATCTTAAGAGATGTTCTTCTTATTCCTGAGTTAGAAAGAAGTCTTTTATCTATAGGACAACTCACATCAGATTATTCAGTTATTTGTGAATTTACTAATAATGACTTTGTGATTAAGGACAAGCTGACACAGCAGGTGGTACTGAAAGGAACAAAAAGGGGTAATCTCTACTCAGTTCGTGCACCTCCAGTTACCTTATTCTCAATAAGATTTAGGGCAGTCTCAGAACAAGTCTGGCACTAGAGGCTTGGACATCCACAGGCGGTTGCAGTTGCACACCTTTGCAAGAAGGAATTAATAAAGACAGCAAGCAAAAGACAACACTCTATGTGAAAGTTGTCAATTAGGAAAATTATCTAAGCTACCTTTTATGTTATCTGAATCAAAAACCAATGTTCTTTTTGAAAAGATTCATATTGATCTATGGGGACCAACTCCCATTTTATCTATGCATAATTTTCGATTCTATGCTGCAATAGTTGATGACTTCACAAAATTTGTTTTGTTAATTCCATTAAAAAACAAATCAGATTTTGTGGAACGGTTTTTGATCTTTGAAAAATATGTCCGAAGACAATTTAATGGGCAATTTAAAGTGATTCAAACTGATGGGGAAGGAGAATTCGAAAATCATAAATTCAGATCTCATCTCAAAAATTCTGGAATAGTTCATCAACTGTTATGTCCTTACACACAACACACCCGAGCAAAATGGAAAAGTTGAGAGAAGGCATCGAGTAATAAGGGAGCCAGGTATTACAATGTTGATCCATGCAAATATTCCTAAAAATTTTTGGGTTGAAGCCTTCACAACTGCTGTTTTTCTTCTCAATAGATTACCTACAACTACATTGCAGTGGGATTCTCCATTTTTCAGATTGTATGGAAAGCATCCCGACTATTCTAGCTTGAGAGTCTTTTGCTCGAGATGTTTTCCCTATCTATGGGATTCTAAGAGAAACAAGTTTGATAACTATTCTAGTTGTTTGATAACCTACAGCTAATTGATTTCTGGCGAAGGTATGAACGTCGATGACTAGTAGTTTCTACAATGACAAAATATCTACTAAAACCTCCGGTTAACACTGTAATTTCAGAGTCTGCTTTTAGTGCATGGAAGAGAGTTCTCTCCGAGATTAGGAGTCGACTAAAAGAAAATATTTTGGAAGAATTAATGTGCGTAAATGACTGTGAAGATGCTTATTATCGACTGCAAGATAAATATGCCGAAATTGCATGTAGTCAAGTAAGTGATATTTAATTTAATCATATTTATCACAAAATTTTATTTTAATACCTTTATAATTTTTTTAAAAAAAATTGTACACGTAACAAGTTGTTTGTGTATAATTTTTTAACTCCATCCACTCGAAATTGAAATAATCGGTCTCAATACCGAATAAAGGAGGAGGATTTGTTTATCTTTTTTTTTAAAAAAGAAAAATATTTTGAAAAATGTATATTTCAAAAGAGTAATGTTATGGGTACACATAAAGGGTTACATAATAGCCATATGACAGCCCCCTATTGGGGGGGCACGGGCTGCCTGGGCCCACAGGTGCCCCCCAATAGGGGGATGCCATTTGGCTATTATGTCAAATGCTATGTGTACTTTTATGTACACATAGCATATTTCATTTCAAAAATGTTTAAAAAGTGTGTGTGTGTGTATACTAGGTGCAAGCAACGTGCAATGTACGTTTGCCTAATTTATATTTAATAGTTTTGTTTAAGAATGAATTTGTTATTAATAAAGATGTAATTTTTTTTGGTTAATTAAATAATTAATGATGTAATGTTTATATAATTGATAAATAATTAGATGTGTGATTTTGATGTTGTGATGTAAGTTGGTGAGATCGAAAAAAATAAGCAAAAGTTGACAAATTTGGAGAAAATGGCTAAATTGTAAGAGATCCAAAGTTCGGAGACTAAAATGTAAATACTTAAAAGTTGTGCCCAACCTCACGATGAAGATTTGAGAGTGCTCGGAGTCAATTGGATAAAGGAAGACATCAATGGAATCAAATTTAGTCAAAAGATGATCACAAATCAATTTTCAACCGAAAAGTTATGCTCCGATGTTTTAGTCTCATATTCAGACCTATTTTTGGCATAGAAAGTGATCGAATTGGAGAATGATGTCTGAATCAAAGTTGTAGTCAGATGAGTTAGCTTTCCAACGTATTTTGAATAATCTCAATCGGATATCGGAATACAAAGTTATGATAAAAATATTGAAAGAAGGTGTAGCTGCCTGTTTAAAACAAGAAATCTCGTTACATAGTCCGTTAAAACAACAAATTCCGTTAGTTTTTCCGTTAAAAACAAAAAATTCCGTTACATAGCCACTTTTAATATATAGAAGATATATTAGGTTTAGTATAGTGTTAAAAAAAATCGACTTAGCTCGTCGAGCGCCCACGAGCAGCAAGCTCGGGTACGAGCCGAGCTCGCTGATGAGTGTTCTACACTCATGATATTTATATCACTTAATTCGTTATTTTGTCATTCTTGAGAGAGTTTTAGAGTGTTTTTATGTGTGTTTTGATGTTTTGATGTAGATTGATGAGATCGAAAAAAATAAACAAAAGTTGGAAAGGAAATGGCTAAATTGTAAGAGATCTAAAGTTCGGGGACTAAAGTACAAATATTGAAAAGTTATACCGAACCCCACGATGAAGATTTGAGAGTGATCGGAGCCAATTGGATGAAGAAAGATGTCAAAGGGATCAAATTTAGTCAAAATATGATCACAAATCAATTTACAACCGAAAAGTTTTGCTCCAGATTTTTAGTCTCACATTGAGACTCATTTTTGACATAGTAAACGATCGAATTGGAGAATGATATCTGAAGCAAAGTTGTAGGCCTTTGAGTTAGCTTTCCAACGCAACTTGAATCATCTCAATCGGATAACAGGAGAAAGAGCTATGTTAAAAATAATGAAGGAAGCGTAAACTAAATTTCAGCAGATTGCCGGGCGCCAAGGCGCCATCATTGGGCGCCAAGGCGCCCAGGAAGGAAAAATTCAACAGAATGTCAGGTACCAAGGCGTCGAATCTGGGCGCCTAGGCGCCGCCTGCGAGTTAATGAAAAAATGAATTTTTTAAAAAGAAATCCGGCCCAATCCAACTCCAATCCGTGTTCATATGTATCGAGGCTATAAATACAAGGTTGAAGACCTAATTTAGAGTGCTTGGACGGCTAGAGAGAGCAAGGAAAACGGAAGCAAATTTCTTGAAGAATTCATTCGAAGAAGAAGGATTGACACAAAGTTGGAGAAGAAATCAAGCGACGACAATTAGTTTTTCTAAACTCTTGTCTTCTCATTCATGTTTTTCATGTTAAACTCCATGTTGTCAATTATATTTATTATGAACTAACACTTTACATCTAGGGTTTGATGTAATCCTCTTGAAACATGTTTTGATTCCTTAATATTTAAACTCTTTTGGATTTTTCTGGTTATTTATTTATGTTGTTTGAGTTTAATGCATTCAATTACTTGGCCAATAGTTGAATGATTCGATGCATGAATTTCGGCACTCGAGAGAGGGAAATTTAGGCGTGATCATAGAACAACATAACCTAGGTTTCGTAGATTTCGAGAGAAAGTACGGATCTTTGAGGCTTGTTTTGAATTAAGAACCACGTGCTTTATAATTTCTATATATTTAATTTGGAATAGAGATATTGGAATTAAATTGTAGAAATAAATTCTAGCCGGCACTCGAGAGAGGGGATAGAATTAAATTAGGGTTCTTGCCTATAAATTAAGAAAAATCTGACTGAGGTGACATATTATAGGTTGAAAAATATTGTTGATAGTGTGATGAAATCATTCCCTAGGCTTTCATAATTTGATAACTTCTTTGAGTTTTATTTTCGTGTACTTGCAACTTTAGTTATCGCCATTAACACAAAAATCACAACATCATTCCAATTCGCTTGTCCAGATAAAGTGGAAACTACACAATTATAGTACTCATTTGAAATCATACATCAATCCCTGTGGGTTCGACATTCTCTATTTCATCACTATATTACAAAACTTGACACCGTACACTTGCGGCATTTTCACGTTGTATAAAACGCGTGACAAGTTTTGGCGCCGTTGCCGGGGATTGATTTGAATTCTATTGATATTATTACCAACTAGTTTCTATTTTAATTTGAAATTTTTATTTTTCAGTTTCATTAATTTCATTTTATTTTATTTTATTGGTTTTTAATAGCTTCTGTAATCTTGTTTTCAGTTGTTTATGCGAAGGGCAAGAAACATCAATCTATTGCCTGTTGATCCTGAATCAGAACGCACTTTTCGCTATCTGAGGGGTATACAAAGAGACGAACGTGACACAATGGCTGAACAGGAAGCAGGAGCAGCTAATGGGATTAATCAACCGAGAGCTATTCGGGACTATGTCAGGCCTGTTGTTAATGAAAATTACTCCGGAGTCGCACGCCCCGCTATAGCAGCAAACAACTTTGAACTGAAACCAGGGTTGATACATATGGTACATCAAAATCAATTTGGGGGAGCTGCAATAGAAGATCCAAATGCTCATTTGGGATCTTTCCTTGAAATATGTGATACGGTAAAGATGAATGGAGTCACTGATGAGGCAATTAAGCTTCGCTTATTCTCTTTCTCTTTAAGGGATAAGGCAAATGCTTGGTTCCAGTCAATACCGTATGGATCAATTACAACTTGGGATGCTCTAACTCAGAAATTCCTCACTAAGTACTTTCCACCATCCAAATCAGCTCAACTTCGAAGCGAAATTGGTCAATTTAAACAGTTTGACTTCGAGCCATTCTATGAAGCTTGGGAAAGATTTAAGGATTTGCTCAGAAGATGTCCTCAACATGGCTTTCAGAGTTGGATGCAGATAGAGATATTCTACAATGGGTTAAATGGGTAGACGAGAACAATAGTGGATGCAGCAGCAGGTGGTACTCTAATGGCTAAAACAGCAGAGGATGCCTATTCTTTTTTGGAAGACATAGCTGCAAATAGCTATCAATAGCCAAGTGAGAGATCAAATGTAAAGAAAGTAGCTGGACTTCATGATGTGGACCCCATCACAGCGTTAGCCGCTCAAGTCTCATCACTCACTAATCAGATAGCTGCATTCACCACTCAAGGAAGTCAGCAAAAATCAGATTCAGTCATGGCAGCTTCATCATCACATCAGGAGATAGAAATGGGGCATGAACAAGCCCAATATGTTAACAGTAGGAACTATAATTAGAGGGAGAATTACTCATCAAATCACTATCATCCAGGTCTGAGGAATCATGAAAACTTATCATATGGCAATAACAAGAACACCCTCCAACCTCCACCTGGTTTCAGCACTCAAAATTCTGAAGGGAAACCATCCTTAGAGGACATCCTTGGAACATTCATCTTAGAGACAAGATCGCGATTCAACAAAGATGAGTCCAGACTTGACAATATCGAGACACATATGACCAACATAGGAGCCACGGTGAAGAATTTGGAGGTGCAAATTGGTCAAATAGCAACTGCAGTACAGTCCCAACAGAAAGGAAAATTTCCCAGTGACACAGAGGTTAATCTACGAGAGCACTGCAATGCTATCACATTAAGGAGTGGTAAAGAAGTTGAGGAAAAAAAGGTTACAAAGCCTACACTGGATTTCATACTTACAAGGGAAGAGTGGATTGAAAAGCAGAAGATGGAAGCAGAGGCAACAAAAGAGACCCATAAACCTTATTCCATCACATTTCCAGACAATCCACCTATTTTGAAGCCAAAACTACCATTCCCGTAGAGATTCATGAAGAGAAATTTGATGAGCAGTTTACAAAATTCCTGGAGATCTTTAAGAAAATCCATATCCACATTCCTTTCGCAGATGCGTTGGCCCAAATGTCTAATTATGCCAAGTTCTTGAAGGAAGTGATGTCAAAGAAGAGAAAGTTAGAGGAGTTTGAGACCGTAAAGTTGACAGAAGAGTGTAGTGCCATTCTCCAGAAGAAGCTCCCTCAGAAAATGAAAGATCCAGGCAGCTTCAACATTCCTTGCAATATTGGTGGTATCACATTTGATAAAGCACTGGGTGATCTTGGAGCTAGCATTAACTTGATGCCCCTTTCAGTGTTCAAAAAGTTGGGTCTTGGAGATGTGAAGCCCACAACCCTCTCCTTGCAATTGGCAGATAGATCATTTACATACCCCAAGGGTATTATTGAAGATGTATTGGTGAAGGTTGATAAGTTTATCATTCCAGTGGACTTTGTGGTGTTGGATATGGAAGAGGATGAGAAAGTACCATTAATTCTTGGTAGACCTTTCTTGGCCACTAGTAGAGCATTGATTGATGTACAAGAAGGGATGTTGACACTACGTGTTAATGAAGAGCAAGTAACTTTCAACATTCATCAAGCAGAGAAACCCCCAGAAAAAGTTAACACTTGCAATGTGATCCAGTCAGCTGAAGTAATTGTAGGTCATAGAGGGAAGGGGAAGTCATTCCATGACCCTCTAGAACAATACATGGCAACCGATTACTCAAAGATTGCTACAGCTACCACCAAAAGCTATACATGGACCAATGAAGTAGTGGATTTCATTTTGGCTCAAGAAGCTGATCTACCTGACAAAATAAAGAGCTATGTGGAAAAGCCTTTGAACCCTCCAAATATTGCCACATCAAAAGAGGTTTTAAAGGCTACACCAGAGTTAACATCTCGTCATTCTATTGACCATTCTATAGTGAAGAAGAATACAAAGCCAATGGTGAAGTTTAGAAATAAGAAAGAGGTGCCACCTGAAGATCCAACATAGGCACTGCGGTTGAGTCAAGCCAATGACGTTAAAGAAGCGCTTCTTAGGAGGCAACCCAAGCTTTCTTCTCTTTTATTTATTTTGTTTTTGAATTATAGGATAGTTTAATTTTTTCAGTTTATTTAGAAATCATCATCTACATCTCATCCCTCCCTAGATCCTTTAGTAATTAAGTTGCTTATTAGATGTTTGAGCTAAGTAACCCTTGTTCCACGTATTTAATATCTAAAATTTGATTTTTCAGGAACATGACGTCGTGAAACATTCAAACCAACATTGATAAGAAGAAAACAGGATAAATCTCAAGTTTGGGGGAGAAGCATGACAAGCATCCATCAAATCCAACATCATAATCATCAATACCACAATGTCACGGGCAATACAGACAATTCAGGGAAGTCTCCTCCTTTTTCTTTAATTTTACATTGAGAACAATGTTTAATTTAAGTTTGGGGGTGTATTATAAATTGTGTCTAATTGCCTTAGTTTTATTTATTTTTTATTTATTTTTTTGTTTTGTGTGATTTGTGTGCATGAAAAAAAAAAATTTACACATTTTAACAGGTTTGTATGAGTTAGATAGCCTTGCCGGCATTGGTTTATGTAATTGAGAACATGCTTTTGTTTATGAATTGTGGATAAATTTTTGCTTATTCATGAGAAACGGAAAATATTTATGCACGTGAGTTAATTGTGATGTTGTACATGAGTAGGTTGATTCATGTTTATAGGTTGAAATAGAGAACTTGGATGCTATACCCACGTAACCAATAAATAAGATTCACATCCCTAAACCAAATATAGGATGTTTGGATGGTTGAACTTTTGTAGGGAGATATGGATGTAGATGTGGATTCCATGTGTGCTAAATGTTGTGTGGACTGTTTGAGACCTATGGGATGAAAATTGGGTGAAAACCCTTAAGTTAGAGGTCAATTTTCGAGAATAAGTGTTTAATAAAGGGCATTGCACTAATCACTACATAAAAGGGAAGCCACCTTAAAATGATCCTAATGAGAACAATCATAACAATCTTATTGTAAGGTGTCTTTTCGTAGCCTTTATGACTCGAGTGAATAAGTCTGCAAGGGTTTAAAACCTGGTGCCCTAAAGTCATTTGATTTGGGAGTCATCGGCCTAAAGCTCGCTACAGGGGTCATTTAGAAAGCTCAATGGAGAACGTCCCCACATAAGATATATATATATATATAAAAACAAGTGCATAAAACAGAAGACATACTGCACCATACACCTTAATTAAGCCCTGAACACTTATTTTAGAGGGTTAAACTTCTGATAAGGGGTTAGTAACTTGGTTGAATCTTGAAGGTTGAAGCAGTCATAATAAGGAGAATCCATATTTGTTGATATGTTGAACTGCAATTAGTGAAATCCGACCAAACTTGAGTGGTGTAAGAAGTAGTATTGAATATCAACTGTAGAATACACCTTGGGGAATGAAAAGAAAACAAGTTTGGGGGTGTATGAATCCCACGAGCGAAGTAAGGAAATATTTGACTTTTCAGGTCGGGAATTGGATCAACTTATTAATGTACAGCGTTGCACTTAACTCTTCACACACACACCCGTTTTGCATTGAATAGGTAGGAAGTGAACTTTTACATTATAATTTTGAAACGATTCATGAAATTGATGTTATGTTTTCAATTCTGAGCGATGAAGGCAAGATATCTAGCACAATTTATTTTAAGTGATTTTGTTTGTATTTATCTGTTTGTGCGTTTGTTAGTAATTTCCTTTAGTTTGATGTTTGCTCGAGGACAAGCAAAATATTAAGTTTGGGGGTATTTGATGAGTGTTCTACACTCATGATATTTATATCACTTAATTCGTTATTTTGTCATTTTTGAGAGAGTTTTAGAGTGTTTTTATGTGTGTTTTGATGTTGTGATGTAGGTTGATGAGATCGAAGAAAATAAACAAAAGTTGGAAAGGAAATGGCTAAATTGTAAGAGATCTAAAGTTCGGGGACTAAAGTGCAAATATTGAAAAGTTATACCGAACCTCACGATTAAGATTTGAGAGTGATCGGAGCCAATTGGATGAAGAAAGATGTCAAAGGGATCAAATTTAGTCAAAATATGATCACAAATCAATTTACAACCGAAAAGTTTTGCTCCAGATTTTTAGTCTCACATTGAGACTCATTTTTGACATAGTAAGCGATCGAATTGGAGAATGATGTCTGAAGCAAAGTTGTAGGCCTTTGAGTTAGCTTTCCAACGCAACTTGAATCATCTCAATCGGATATCAGGAGAAAGAGCTATGTTAAAAATAATGAAGGAAGCGTAAACTAAATTTCAGCAGATTGCCGGGCGCCAAGGCGCCCAGGAAAGAAAAATTCAACAGAATGTCAGGTGCCAAGGCGTCGAATCTGGGCGCCTAGGCGCCGCCTGCGGGTTAATGAAAAAATGAATTTTTTAAAAAGAAATCCGGCCCAATCCAACTCCAATCCGTGTTCATATGTATTGAGGCTATAAATACAAGGTTGAAGACCTAATTTAGAGTGCTTGGACGGCTAGAGAGAGCAAGGAAAACGGAAGCAAATTTCTTGAAGAATTCATTCGAAGAAGAAGGATTGACACAAAGTTGGAGAAGAAATCAAGCGACGACAATTAGTTTTTCTAAACTCTTGTCTTCTCATTCATGTTTTTCATGTTAAACTCCATGTTGTCAATTATATTTATTATGAACTAACACTTTACATCTAGGGTTTGATGTAATCCTCTTGAAACATGTTTTGATTCCTTAATATTTAAACTCTTTTGGATTTTTCTGGTTATTTATTTATGTTGTTTGAGTTTAATGCATTCAATTACTTGGCCAATAGTTGAATGATTCGATGCATGAATTTCGGCACTCGAGAGAGGGAAATTTAGGCGTGATCATAGAACAACATAACCTAGGTTTCGTAGATTTCGAGAGAAAGTACGGATCTTTGAGGCTTGTTTTGAATTAAGAACCACGTGCTTTATAATTTCTATATATTTAATTTGGAATAGAGATATTGGAATTAAATTGTAGAAATAAATTCTAGCCGGCACTCGAGAGAGGGGATAGAATTAAATTAGGGTTATTGCCTATAAATTAAGAAAAATCTGAATGAGGTGACATATTATAGGTTGAAAAATATTGTTGATAGTGTGATGAAATCATTCCCTAGGCTTTCATAATTTGATAACTTCTTTGAGTTTTATTTTCGTGTACTTGCAACTTTAGTTATCGCCATTAACACAAAAATCACAACATCATTCCAATTCGATTGTCCAGATAAAGTGGAAACTACACAATTATAGTACTCATTTGAAATCATACATCAATCCCTGTGGGTTCGACATTCTCTATTTCATCACTATATTACAAAACTTGACACCGTACACTTGCGGCATTTTCACGTTGTATAAAACGCGTGACACTCGCCCATGGGGGCACGAGCGAGCGTGGACGAGCCACGAGCTCGGCTCGTGCTCGAGCTCATGTGGGTAAGGGCCGAGCCGACTCATTGCCACCCCTACAATGTACAAACACTTTATATTATTTTTTAGAAAAAGAAATATTAGTAAATAAATAAAAGAAAAACTACAGCTAATTCCCAATTTATTGAGAATATAGCAAGTAGGTCTCCAATCTAAATATTTGGACAACATCAATTTCTAAACATTAAATTTTTGTAATATTTGAGTTACCAGTTCATGAATTTACGTTGTATCTAATAAAAACTAAAGCCCCTGTTTGACATCCATTCTCTTCTCATTCTCATTCTCATTTTTTTTAATTTTTCTTCATTTCAACCATACATTCTATTAATAAAATAATATTACACATAAACCCAAAAATTCTTCTTATTTTTTAACCACACATTCTTCCCATCAATCACTATTCCAGAATTTTTTTTTCTCCAAAATGGGTGTCAAACACACCCAAAATTTTGTTAAAGTACAACATGTCCCTTATGTTTGACTGAACAAAAAATAAATACATATTGAAAAGAGAAAATAAAATAAAGATAACTAATTTTTCATGTTAATTTTATGGTTTCCTCTTTATGTTTAATTGAAGATATAATCCTCTTTCTAATAAAAATTCGAGTCTTTAATCAATATTCATTAACGAATCAATTCCTAGAAAAATAAAAGATCGATAATTGAAACTGTTAAAATAATAAGTTGATGACCTACTTGCTACATTACTAATAGGCCATGTACGGAATTATAGTTTTCCAAAATAAAATTGTTCAACAATTCATGCTCAAAAAATTGGAAGAGTCATAGCTGCTGACACAATTGTAGAAAAATAAAAATTTGTTACACAATTTAAAATATGACAATGAGATTGTTCAATATGATATCCACTAATAAAAATTTTATGTTCTAAATTTCAGCATCGCACATGTATAAAAATTGTATGCATGCATTTGTTGATGTATGAGATTCAGTACTTTTAGCCCCTTATTTTAAGAATCATGATATAAGTACAGATAATTTTCACAGGTTTTTTCATAAATAAACACATGTTAGAATTTCATTGATTTTTGTTCAAACAAATAATAAAAAAAAAATGAACCATACATGTGTTGACAACTCAACACCTGTAAGGTGCCCGTGTTTTCTTTTAATCCTTTTATGTACCCAACGGAATGCAATTGTTAACTAATTACATTAAGGTTGTGTTTGATACACCTTTTCCTTGGAAAATGGAAACTTCCTTGGAAAATGGAAAAGTTTTTCCATTTCCATGCAAAAATGATGTTTGATGAGAGAAATTTGGCAAATAAAAACTTTTCCACCCCCCACCCCACGCGCCTTATTTCCTTATTTTTAGGGAAGTGGGAAAATTTTTTCCAGGTGGTTGTTGTCATTTTTTTTTTTTTTTTGTCAATGAAAACAAATTCCATAACTACTTATAAAAAAAAATTCACTTTAATAGACAATTTTCATGTAAAACAAAGCCAAACGAATACTAAATTTTAATGAAAAAAATGATTTTTTAGAAAAAAAATTTCGTTTTTTTTTCAATCTTTTGGCATTAGAAACAAATTTTATAACCAATCGTGGAAAAAAATATCACTTTAATGGACAATTTCCATGTAAATCTAAGTCAAACGGACACAAAATTTTAAAATTTTCCCCTCAAAAAATTATACCAATCAAACACACTTAATTAACAATTCCCTGTAAAACAATTTCTAGACAATTACTTTCACTAGAATTCATTTTCTTTCCACCCATTTTACACCCTTGCAATCAAACAGACCATAACATTTTATGGTTAAAATTTAGGGTAATTAGCAGAAATGGTCCCTATCGTTTACCTTCATTGCTAAAATAGTCCATATCGTTTTAAATTTGATATTTATACCCTTATTTCAAACTTTTGTTGCGGAATTGGTCCTTTCCGTCCACTTCCGTTAAATCCTCCGTTAAATGAGGTAAAATGGTTTTAAATTTTTCTTATTTTTGTCTCTATTTTGTGAGATTATTACGGGATGTCAAACGAAATCGAAATATTCTATTTTTAATACAATTTCGAAGTGCTCACAACCTAATTTCCTCAATCCCTAAAGGCGTGCGAAATGACCAACTGTAACAAAAGTTACCACTCGTCGAAGTAGGCTGTCCCAAAAATATATAAACGATTTCTTGTTTTTGTCTCAATTTTGAGGGATTATTATGGGATGTCAAACGAAATCGGAAATACTGCATTCATATAATCATTTCGAAGTGCTCACAACCATTTTTGCCCAAGCTTCAAAAGTAAGTAAATTTTTCAAGTGATTTGCTTAAGTTAATTATGGGTATTTGTGTTAAAATAACTTAGCCCCTGTTTGACCCCTATTTTTTCTCATTCTCATTTTTTTTTCCTCTTTCTTCATTTCAACCACACATTCTATCAATAAAATAATACTACACATAAATCCAAAGATTCTTATTACTTTTTAATCACACATTCTTCCATCAATCACTATTCAAGAATTTATTTTTTCTCACAAATGAGTGTCAAACAGGGGGCTTACTTTCAACTTCAACGAATTAAAAATTGTTTATTTTAAGTATTTACTTGTAAGAAATCTCTAATCCCTATCCCTACAATATATAAAAGGGGAAAGTTTTGTCACTGTTCCTAAGCCAAATGGCCGGCTTTTATTTCAGCCGAGTAGCCGAGCCATCGAAGCCGATTAGCCAGCTTTTCTCTCTTTTCTCCAGCTCATCACGCAATGACCATTATTTCCTTCTGACAGGACGTCCATTCTTGCACGCTACTCTCCTTTCCTCCATTCTTTCACGCATCCTTTTCTCTTTCTTTCTCTCGACATTTCTCTCTCTAGCTTTACCTTTACCTTTTCTCCCGATTATCGACCGAAACCCTTGCAGATCTCACGCAATTCCTCCATTTTCACCAGTTTTTCCACCTTCCTTTCCCCTCATTTTCTCTGGATCTAGGTGCTTCTCTCTCTCTATCTCGCGACCTGCTGAGTTTCTTTTGAAATCGTGACAGATTTCACGCATTTCGTCCGTTTCAAGAGTTTTCTCCCATGGTTATTCCTCTCTGTTTCCGTTTTTTCTCGCGATCTTATATTTTTTTTACACCCTAACAGATTTCGCACATTTCCTCCATTTCAGGTGCAGTACGATGGTATAAAATAACAGAGGTTTTGTTTTTCTTTATTCCCTACCATCGGTCGTTTTTCTGTTGAAGATTGGAGCTCTAGACAGCAGTGACCGGGGGGGGGGGGGGTTGCAGGCTGTTAGATTAAAGGTAAAAGTTGGAATAGCAGGTAAACACGTACGTACCCTCTTCTTACTGTTGCTCCATACTTTGCGTTTTAACCTATACTATACTACACTCTTATCTCGAACCTCATGTTTTTTTCTTCTTTCTTTACTTTTTTTTTTCCTTTTGAAAAACAGCGTTTGTGAGGGTAGATAGCCTCAAATCTAATGCGTTCTTTCAGAGCAGCTGGAATGCGCTATACATAGTTTTATGCTTCTGTGTGCGAAATTAATTTTTCATGGGAATTGTCTGTTATTGTTTTCATTCAGTCAGTGATTTCTGTAGTTGACTGATTTTTCTGGGTTTTTTTGCACGTGGGTTGGTAGCAATTTTTGTACTTGTAAACGTATTTAATCTTGTTGTATGATGTTGTTTTGGTTGGTTTATTTAATTAGGTGTGTTGAGATTTGGAAGGTTAATAGTTCTGTTCCCTTTGTTTTGATGCAATTTGTGAGCTCGGTGGACAATGATTAATTATTGTTATATTTTTGGGAGTTGGTATAGGAAAATTTGGGCTTTATGTATTTGTTTCAACTTAATGTGGTTCAGGGTATTGAGCATTGTATTTCAAGGTGACATTTTCTGTCGCGTGCTGGAAGTTCTTTCTTTTTAATTCCTTACAAGATCACTCATTTCTTGGTTTCCAATCATGTTCAGTTGTTCCTGTGTCTCAACTATCGTAGATAAGTCTAAGATTTAATGATTGTACCTGTGAGTATTTATTTGGATTGAATTCTGAATTTCCTTTCGGCTTCTGAATTTGTTCGGTGCTTGTCGCAGATTTCAAGTTTGCTTTCTCATGCATTTTTCCACTCGAAACATCTAACTTGTTTTCATATTTGCCATTTTCGTACTACTAATATGTTTCCCGCTTTTTTTAGTTCCTTTTTCCGATTTCTGGAGCTACGACTACCGACTCATTAAAACAGTAAAATTTAATGATTGTGCCTGTGTGTATTTATTTGGATTCAATTATGAAGATAAGTTTGCTTGTTTCATGTATTTTTGCCCTCGAAAAATACATGATGAAACAAGCAAACTTGTTTAATTTGTTGGGTGCTTCTCGATAAATTGATATCAGAAAAGAGGCATTTCATTTGGAATTTATAATGACGATTTGAGTGAGTTTTTTATATTTTAGAGTTTGCATAGCTTTTTATTTACTGCAGATCTGAATTTTTTCCTGTTGTATGTTCTTTGTCTACAATAGTCGTGACGTGTCAATGGAAGAAAAAAATCATAAGAGCGGGAAATCTGTTCGATCATCGAGGCGGAGTCGATTTTTATGGAATAGGGAAATTGCTGCTATTGCAACTGTTTCTTCCGGTTGGTATCTATATCTATATTTTATTGATTCTCTTAATTAATTTATAGTTTTGTTTTTTTTCCTTATTTATGTTGCGGGCTTTGTTTTGCTGATTTTATATTATAATAACATAAAACATTGTGATTTCAATTTTTTTTCCCTTTCTGCCGTTCACAATATAGGTTCAGAGGGTTTGGCTGTAGCTGAATTGAGTAAGATTACTCCTCAAGTAGATGAACAGCGGAAAGCAAAAAGAGTGAAAACTGGAAAACAATCTGGTGAGAATCCTTCTATAATGTTTAATGTCTTTTTGCTCCTAATTTGTGATGAGTATAAAATTTGTTGATGTAATTTTCATGTTTATTTTACTATCAAGTACTTAATTCGTTTCTTTACTTATTAGGATGTTCGAATGAGCAAGATTTTATTGAGAATCTTTTCTCAGAAGCTCATGTGCTACCTAAAACTACTATCTGTGGCTTTTGTGGCGCTGTTAAATTTTTTAGAGAAACAAATGGATTTTGTTGTTCAAATGGACAGATTCTTTTGAAAGCGAGCGATGTGCCTTTAGATTTATATATGTTGTTTACTTCGAACTCTGAAGAATCTTTACATTTTCGAAAAATGGTGAGAAGTTATAACTGTAATTTTTCTATGACATCATTTGGTGTGAATTATGATAAAACATTATGCACAAACTATAACGGTATCTATACATTTAGAATTCAGGGTCAAATATACCATTTTATGAATGAAATTATTCCAAAGGACAATCGGCCTTCTCATTTGCAACTTTACTTTTTTGACACCGATAATGAAGTGCAAAATAGATTAAATTTGAGCGAACGGTTAATTGAATCTGTTGTCATTAAGTTGATGAAGATTTTAGAGAATAATCCTTACGCGTCCTTTTATCGAACTTTGGGTGGTATTCCTGATTTAGAAAATCATTCTATTCATTTGCGATGTAATCCACATACTGATCAGAGAAGATTTAATACACCCAGTGTTTCACAAGTTGCAGCTATTTGGGTTGACCATGATGATCATGCGGATCTTCATATGAGAGATATTGTAGTTCACTGTAAAGGTGGAAATCACAATAGAATACAATACTATTATGGTTGTTATGACCCACTTCAATATCCACTTCTTTTTCCTTATGGTGAAACAGGTTGGCATCAAGGTATTCAACGAATTAATACGGACAAAAAAAATACATGTTTGCATAAATGAAGACATTGTTGATGCAAAGAAAGTTTTCGTCTCTGAAGAACTAATTGAGAAAGAAACATTAGGTTAGTTGATGATATCCAACAATTTTAGTTTAGTTTATGCATTTTGAAATATTTTATGCGCATGTTAACTTTATTTTAGTTATTGTATGATTTGTTAACATATTCTTTTTATAAAATTGTAGTGATGGAAAATAAGAAAACGAGGATGCAAGTCTCTTGTAGAGAATATTATTTTTATAAATTACAAATAAGATTATCAACGCCTTCACTATTATTACATTCTGGTAGGTTATTACAACAGTATGTCGTTGACATGTATGTAAAAATTGAAACATCTAGATTAGATTATTTTCGACATAATCAAAGTGTGCTTCGTGCTGAATTATATCAAGGAATTGTGGACAGTATTGAGATTGGTGAAAGAAGAGGTAACAAAGTTGGCCGTTTGATTGTTTTGCCTCGAACTTTTATTGGAGATCCTAGAGATTTGAAAAAACGTTATATGGATGCTATGTCTTTAGTCCAAAGATTTGGTAAGCCTGATATATTTTTAACAATGACTTGTAATCCAAATTGGCCAGAAATTAAGGAACAAATGAAGTATAATGATGAGGCTCAAAATAGACCTGATTTAATAGCTCGAATTTTTAGAGCAAAACTTGAAGAATTAAAGACAGATATATTGAAAAGAAAAATATTTGGTCGAGTTGTTGCACATATATATTGATGTCATTTTTTCTAATTCTATTTTTAATAGCGTTGTAATGATGTAATTAAAGACAGATTTAATAGCGTTGTCTCCGTATCTTGATGTCATTTTTTCTAATTCTATTTTTATTTCTGAATTTCTCTTGGGCATTTGTAATTGTAGTTTAGCAGTTCATTAATTGTACTTTTCCTGTTGTCTAATGTTTACAGCTTGATCTCACCTGCCCAGTGAAGGCAAATTGTTCATTTTGGACAATAGGTACTTTCTTATGGTTAAATAGTTCTCTGCACAATATGCCAATGGGTGATTATTTATTTTTTTATCTCAATGCTTCTTATTTATGTAACTGCATCCCATTAATAACTCGGACAGGACATTTAACACAATGAATTTTTGTTTTTCAGTTATCAAAATGGGGTTCATGTTTCTCTGGAAGTTCTTAATAGATATATATGTGCTTGAATATTTTTTGTAAGTAATATTGAGGATGGTTGGGATGGAAATAGACAATTGTGGTTGATCATGCTAGAAGAATGAGTGGGTTTAATGTGTTAGAAACTTTGTTGTAATGATGGATTGTAGCTGCTCTTAATCTTTGTTCTTGTTGTTTATCATTAGATCTTAGCATGTAGCTTCTATTTTTTATTTTACCATGTTCTACAGTTCACTTATTTCATTTCACATTTTTTTCACTTGCAAAAATGACATTAGGGATATGCAGGATCTGATCACTGATCACTGAAAATAATTTCAATCTGTCCCTAAGCTTTTGAAATTCCATTTGCACTATGCTTGGATTTAGTTACGACTATGTAAGTAGGTTGACAACCTCATCTTCAACTCTTGCATTTGGTTGAGTTTCTTTACTGTTAAGTAGGTTTGTCACTTTATCCTTCTCTCTCTCCCTTTTCCTTTTAAGGTTTACCCATGAACCGCTTTTTTGTTTAGTAAAATGTGTTCGGATCTTATAGTGATAGTTGATATATTACTATTACAAACTATTGTTCCATCTAGAGGTTATGTATCTGTGATATTTTCACTGTCGCACATAATTTAGTATGTTATCTAAAGTTGGGTTGTGAGAAAAAATATATATTTAAGTAATTCTAACATTATGCATGCATTTCTTTGCTCCAAGTTTAATAAATTTGGAGAGCATAGCTGATTTCGTAAAAAAAGACAGTATGGTCTGTCTATTCAGTATGCAGTCATTCTGAAGTTCATGTCAGCACACAACCCACCACTCCCCTGCTCATCTTTGCACTATTTAAAAAAGGACAGTATGCTCTGTCTATTCAGACTGGAGTAAGTCTGAAATTCATGTCAGCACACAACCCACCACTCCCCTGCTCATCTTTGCACTATTTAAAAAAGGACAGTATGCTCTGTCTATTCAGTCTGGAGTCATTCTGAAATTCATGTCAGCACACAACCCACCACTCTCCTGCCCATCCATGTACCTACCCTGTCACTTCTACTTTATATATACATATACATGCATATCCTCTATCTACTCTTGTCACTTTCTCTCTACAGAAAATACATGCATGTATCTACATTCCTCTTCTTTTTATTAGGATTTCCTTCTTTAACCTTTTGCTTTAAATTTCAATATTTGACAATGTTTCTTTCTCATTCTCATGTAGTTGTGCTTCCATAAAAATGGCATCCAAGCTGAAATTAATTCCAGACATTGCACCAAAAGAAATGGGATGGAAATGCAAAGTCGTAGTTGTAGAAAAAACATCTTCAAGAACATCACAAAAGGGAAATGGAACTTATCAACACCTCTGGTTGATGGATACTGAGGTAATATTCTTAGATGATGCTTCTTCAAGCCTATTCATTTCTTTTTTTTTTTTTGAAAAAAGCCTATTTATTTCTTAATATAAATAAAATCTTACTACATTTGTTTACTTTGTATTTGTATGTAATTACATTATTTTTAATAAATATATATAGGAAAACAAAGTCCAAGCTACAATATTCGCTCAGAATATCAAAGCTCTTGAAAACACCTTAGTGCCATCAAAGACCTACCTGATTTCCAATGCATATGTCAAGAACACTGAAGAACGGTTTAGATCAGCTTTTGGACATACACAATGGACAATCACTGGTTCTACTCGAATTGAAGAATCAGATGACGACCACAGCCCTCTTGTAGAGTCGTGCTTCCAGTTTACTCCATTCGATGAGCTTCAGAATTACCTAGACACTGATGTCGAAATAGGTAGTAGTACTATCAGTGTATTTATTTTTCGACTTCTTGCTAATCATTATATTCTCAAACTGCTGCTTGATGCACACTTTTTTCCAATTTGCCTTTGTAGCATTTGCTGGCATTGCTGTTGACATTAGGCCAAAACGAAAGATTCCAAGTAATAACAAAGTTGCTGCTACTGTGTAGGACATTGTTCTTGTGAATGAAAGTTAAGTATGAGTAATTATAAATCTTTACACACAGAATAATATTTTTATCTAATGTAATATGAAAATTCCTTCAAATGTCATATCTCCATGTGCAGGTTACAGGCAATTATTCTGACTATATGGGACAACTTTATAGACCATGAAGGTATTGAAATCAGTGATTGCCTTATGAAAAAACCAATAATAATTGGTAACCATTTGAAGGTCACTTCATTTAAAGGTAAATGAGGTCTCCATGCAGTCATCATTTCCAAAAGTTTTTACTGTATGAAATATCTAACTTCATTGCTTATATACTTCTGTCCATGTTAACAGTGATATCATTATCAACTAAGGCAAACAGTTCAATCCTGATTAATCCTAAGTTTGAAAAACTTTCTGGACTTAGAGAATGGTCAGTTGACTATTTATGCATTTTTCATGCATTTTCCATTGGATGTGTTTCACTAAAAAAATGTTTTCCAACTGTATCTTGATTATTACAAGGGTTCAAAGAAACAAAGACATACTCACAGAAATCATCTTTCAAAAGAGTTACGATCTGCCAAACATGTCCACTATTTTACCTCCTCCAGAAAGCACAATCATCAACATCAAAGACATTTCTGAATTGCCATTGCCGGTAAAAGTAAAACCATAACATTTTCTCTTTACATTTACACTTTCTTCCATTACCTATACCACATAACAAATCTATATTGCAGCGCAAACCATTATGGATTAAAGGTCAATTAGAATTGAAGGCAGGATCTCAATCACTTTGCTATATGGCTTGTGACACATGTAGTTGGATGTCATATGCTCAGTTGAATGAAATGTACTTTTGCAATTATTGCAAATACATGCATGCAAGAGCACTCCCAAGGTATTAATATATAGCTAATAGTAAGATTCAATTGTCCATCACACTTATTTCATATTTTTTGTTTTCCAGAGCACGATGCAATGTTCATATCACAGATGCTACCGGGTCTATTTCTGCGTCCTTATTTGGTGAAGTGGCAGAAAAATTCCTGCAACTCCCAGCTAAAACATTGATGAAGGATTGTTTAACAGTAGAGTATTCTTTATACTTCCATTTCTGAATATTTCATACTTACTTATATTGATATAGTGAAATTTATATACAGTCAGAAGATTTCATCAAGGCTCGCGATTTGAATTGTCCAGTTCAAGATCGATTGATTTATATGAAGTATGGAACTTTGGACCCCAAAACAAACCAGCCAAGATTTGACGTCGTCTACCTTTTGGATAATAATTGTGGACCTACTAAGGGATCTCCAATGACATCTCCATATGTACCAAAGACAGATAGAGTCTCACTTCACACCAATGCACATAACACTCGAAGAAATTTGGTGTTTGAAGAAGGGAGCATTAAGCACCTGAAGAAACAGAAAATGGTAGCATCAGCTGTTGAAGAAATTACTGGAGTTTCCTCTGACATCAATGTGGATCCAACTGAAAGCTAAATGATGATAACCTCCACCAGTTCAAATTAGAAATCAAGTTCATGATTTTGATGCTTCCTTGAAGACAAAAGTGTTTCATGCATTAGCCTATCAGCAATCTTTTTGAAGAAGAAAACATTTCTTCTAGGAACTTACCTATTGGAATTTTCATGTGTTCATGAATTTGGATCTTGTTTTTTGAAGCTAGATTTCTGTGATGAACTGGATTTTTGAAGCTACAATTCTGTGATAAACTAGAATGTATTTTGCTCTTGAAATGTATGAAACAATCTATCTAGAATTGTGTCGGTGTGTTAACAATTTTAATACTATTTTGTAGTGCTTTTGTTTTATTGTTTTCTATTTCAGTTATTAGAAGTAGAAATGGATGCAATAACCAAGTAGAAATTGAGCTTTCTTCAACTTTCTTTGTGGACTTGGTACCTTTTCCATTTACTACAGATCTGCTTCAATATGGTAGTGAATAACTCTCTGTATTTTGATGACGAATCTGATCTGAACTTCACTTTCATGCTATGGTAGTGAATAACTGTGTATTGTGCTTTTCCCCAGTTATTTTGAGGCTGCAATGGAGGGTTTGGTCATGCTTAGTGAAATAGTATGACGGAAATGTTGGGTTTGGTGAGAATAAGAGCAAAATTGGTGCCTTTTTCGATCTGAATATTCATTAGTTGGAATAATTTAATGTTCTTTTTGCCATTGTTCAATCGTGAAATTACAAAAACTATAACGGTAATCGTGCAACGCACGATCCTCACTAATTAGTAAAGGTATGAAAACATATTTTCCCTTTTCTTCATTTATATATAATATAAAAAAGACTGCTCAATCAAATTATTCAAACATCAAATTCAATACACCTGCTCCTGATTTTCAATCGTGATACAACCCTAAAATCAAGAAAACAAGAAAAATTGGCATAAAATAATTTCAATCTCCAAAACTCACAAAACCTCCAAATGGTTCGTACCTGGCTCAAATTGAAAAAAGGGCCGACTGAAGAAGGGAAGGGAAGAAGAAGAACTGAAGAAGGCCGTCTCCGGTCCGGTTGGAGTTGGAGGCATAGGCTTGGAGGCGGAGCAGTCGAGGTCGAGGAGCAGAGACGAAGGGAAGGAATGAAAACATGTTTTCCATTTAAAAAATAAATAAATAAATTGGGCCAAAATAGGCCCCCTCCGATTTTGGGCCTGCCTCATCCGCCTCGCCTCAGGACCGGCCGTATGAGATAAGGAACGAGTACAGCTTGGCTGATCCAGAGCTGTACAAAGCCGCCGATAAGGATGATCCGGAGGCTCTGCTCGAAGGTGTTGCTATGGCTGGCCTAGTCGGCGTTCTCCGTCAGCTCGGCGACCTTGCTGAGTGAGTTCTTCTGTAATTTGAGGGTTATTCGAATTTCGCGGCGGCAAGGCGACGTTGCCTTCTTTCTTTCTAACCATGAGTACAATGTTGTTCAATTCTGCCTCTCCCATTGTCCCGCTTGCCTTGACTGAAATAAAAGCAGCTCTCTTTCAAGGCTTCACTTCCTTCAAACACCTCAAGCACATCCATGCACGCCTCTTTCGGTTTCACCTCGATCACAATCACTATCTTTTGAACATGCTCTTAAAATCCACCTTCAACTTCAACCACCCAGATTACGCTACTGCTATTTTTAACCGTACTTATGATCCGAATATTTTCTTATGGAACACTGTGATTCGTGGGTTGGTGTCAAATGATTGTTTTGGTCAAGCTATTGAGTTTTTTAGTTTGATGCATAAGGATGGTTTTTTGCCGAATAATTTTACGTTTCCTTTTGTGCTCAAGTCTTGTGCAAGGAATTCGGATTTTGGACTAGGTATGAATGTTCATTCTCTCTCTGTGAAAGCGGGTTTTGATTGTGATGTGTTTGTGAACACAGGGTTGGTGTCTTTTTATGCAAAAATGGGGAATTTGGAGGATGCACAGAAAGTGTTTGATGATATTCCTGAAAAGAATGTGGTTTCTTGGACAGCAATAATAAGTGGTTATATTGGGGCTGGGAGGCTTACAGAGGCAGTCAATTTGTTTCAGAGGTCATTAAAGATGGGTCTGAGGCCGGATAGTTTTACTCTTGTTCGGGTATTGTCAGCGTGTAGTCAATTAGGGGATTTGGGTGCCGGTGAGTGGATACACAGATATGTACTGGAAATTGGAATGGGGAGGAATGTCTTTGTGAACACCTCTTTAGTCGATATGTATGCCAAATGTGGAAACATGGAGAAGGCTCATGCTGTTTTTGAAGATATGACCGAAAGGGATATTGTTTCTTGGAGTGCTATGATTCAGGGTTATGCAGCAAATGGGCTTCCAAAAGAGGCTTTGGAGATTTTTCAAAGAATGCAGAAGGATAATCTGAGACCAGATTGCTATTCCATGGTTGGGGTGCTTTCTGCATGTGCGAGGTCAGGAGCACTAGAAATGGGGGAGAATGCTAGTTCCTTGATGGAGAGGATTGAGTTTTTGTCAAATCCTGTTTTGGGTACTTCTTTGATTGACATGTATGCTAAATGTGGGAAGATGACTGCAGCCTGGGAAGTCTTCAGAGAGATGAAAGTGAAGGATCTTGTTGTTTGGAATGCAGTGATATCTGGGCTTTCCATGAGTGGCCATGTCAATGCTGCATTTGGTTGCTTTGCTCAAGTCAAGAAGTATGGATTGAAGCCCGATGGGAACACCTTCATGGGCCTACTTTGTGGTTGCACTCATGCTGGCCTTGTCAATGACGGTCGCCGTTATTTCTATAGCATGAGTAGTGTATATTCTTTGGCTCCAACTGTCGAGCATTACGGATGCATGGTTGATCTTCTTGGTCGGGCTGGTTTGTTGGATGAAGCCCATAAGTTGATCAAGAGTATGCCAATGAAGGCTAATTCCATTGTTTGGGGAGCTTTGTTAGGTGGATGTCGGGTATATAAAGATACTGAACTGGCTGAACATGTTCTAAAACAATTAATAGAATTAGAACCTTTGAACTCGGGGAACTATGTTCTTCTGTCGAATATCTACTCTGCTAACCATAAATGGGACAAGTCAGAAAAAATTAGGTCAGTTATGAATGAAAAAGGCATTCAGAAGGTGCCTGGGTACAGCTGGATAGAAGTAGATGGAATTGTACACGAGTTTCTCGTTGGAGATACTTCCCATCCTATGTCAGTCAAGATATATGCTAAACTCAGAGAATTGGCCAAAGAGTTGAGAGCAGCAGGTTACACGCCAACAACCGAATTTGTTCTCTTTGACATTGAAGACGAGGAGAAGGATCATTTCCTTGGTTGTCATAGCGAGAAGCTTGCTCTTGCATTTGGTTTAATCAGTACTGAACCCGGAAATATAATCCGAATAGTTAAAAACCTTCGTGTTTGTGGCGACTGTCATACAGCAATCAAGCTCATCTCAAAGATAATGGGAAGAGAAATTATTGTGAGGGACACTAACCGTTTCCATTGTTTCGTTGATGGTTCATGCTCATGTAGAGATTATTGGTGAGGCATATTTCAACAGTAGCTTTCCGGAGATATTCCTTCCAAATACCAAAAACCGTTTCCATTGTTTCGTTGATGGTTCATGCTCATGTAGAGATTATTGGTGAGGCATATTTCAACAGTAGCTTTCCGGAGATATTCCTTCCAAATACCAAAAACTTCAGTTTTTGGTGACTGACTAACATTTGTCAAGCTAATCTTGAAGATAACAAGCAGAGAAATTATCGTGAGGGACACTGACTGTTCCATTGTTTGCTGATTGTCATGTACGTGTAAAGATTATTTATTGCGGCTTATATTTGCTGTTAAGACAATGGAGTACACATCCAAATGCAACTCTAGAAAAGCGCAGTGAGATTATTACTGTTAAACAGGAATGCATTTGTGATCAGGAAAAGCACAGTTCTTCAATAAAATGAGATCAAATTACCTCCTGAATGATTTGATTACCCAAATAGTTACTGAACTTTGCAAAAAGTTTTCACATAGTCACTGAATTTTAAAAATCATTCAAATCATCACTGAACTTTGCAAAAGGTTTACACGGTGTCATTCAACTTTAAAAATCACTCAATTCATCACTAAACTTTATAAAAAAATTTCACAGGGCCACTGAAAAGACTATTGCATTTTGTTGGCACCTTTATCTGTGTTTCTTATCAACATTGATGAAACATGATTTTAAAACTTTTTCTGCATTATGTTACTGCAACTATTAATCCTTTAGCGTATGTCCCGATGCAATATTATGGTGCAGCTGCTTTCTAAGTTATTGTTGGTTGAGGATTCTGTCTTTGTGCTCTAGCCTTACTTTCCTGTTGTTTGGAAATGACGGTATTCAAAATATTTACCTGACCATCTAAGGAAATTATAGCATATTTTTGAAAGGTTGCTTTTGCCGTTATTGCTCTTAACAATCTCTTTTTTCTCACCTTTCTAACATGCCTAAAGCATCAATACATTTTACACTGAAGCTGCTATCAATTCTGTGGTTCATGAAGAATCAAACAACTTTTATCTAGGTCTTTTGTTTGTTAAGAAGGAAAAATTGGTATTCTTCGGGGAATTAATTTCTATAGGTTGTTTGGAAGAGTGTGACAGTTGAATTGTTTCTGGCTAGATGGTTCCCTCAGCCTCAGTCATCCCATCCGATCTTGTAATTTCTTTTCTTTTCTTTTATTTTTCCTTAACCAAAGGGAGAATTTTACAATAAGCAGCAATTAAATTCTCTTTCCCATACTAGCCTGAGTGTGAAGCAATTTTATCTTAATTGCTTGTGTCTTGTGATTGCTGAAGGTTTGCTGCGGAAATTTTTCGTGATCTGTATGAAGAAGTGATGGTGACTGCTGCCAGAGGCCATGGCTTAATGGTTCGCGTTCAACAGCTTGAGGCTGAGGTTCCTTTGATTGAGAAGGCATTTCTCTCCCAAACCAATCATTCTTCATTCTTCTATAATTCTGGTTAGAACTTTCGGTTGACTTATTTTTCAGTTGAATGTGTTCCAAAACCTCATTCTTATTATTTTGACTCAGCAGTTTTTTAAATGGTGATCCTATATTCATTTTGTGCTACACTTGTTGCAAATTACATTGTTTCTAGTAATTTTCTGTAAATCTTGACAGTGAACTTCATAATTCTGTTGTGCCAACATAATGTTTTATTTAGGTAGAGATGTGATGCATAAAATTTCAACTGGGAATTGTTATGGTTTTCATCCTTTTAGGAATCTGTCTTAAGTTCACTTTCTGAATTGGGAATCTGTCTCAAGTTCGTTTTCTAAATAACATGTTTGAAAGATGCCTCAAGTTGTTTGATAAATATCACAGTATTATTGGCTGAACATTTATATTGCAGGTGTTGATTGGCATCCTAATCAAAAGATGAACCCAAACATAATCACACAGGGAGATTTACCTCGATTTATAATGGATTCATATGAAGAATGCAGGGGTCCACCTCGCTTATTCCTTTTAGACAAGTATGATCCTCTGTCTATACAAGTAGTGTCCAACAGTACTGAAATAATGTCTCTAAAAGTTAATGAAACCTGCATATGAATTTAAATCTCAGAATTTCATGATTTCTGTCAGGTTTGATGTTGCTGGTGCTGGGGCATGTTTAAAACGTTATACTGATCCCGCATTCTTTAAAGTAGAAGCACCATGCATTAGAATGACAAGCACAGATGTTCAGAGGGACAAGAAAATCCGCAAAGCAAAACTTTTTAACTACACATTCTCCAAAAAAATCACTATTACGAAATCTATTCTCCCAAGAATGGGGCTCAAACAGAACCTTAGATATTTGTCTTTTGTGGTATTTGTGGATGTCCTACCAAAGATGCTTTGTACGATTAAGTAAGAAGCTATTTGAAAAATTCTTTTTCTGATTATACAGAAGTAGAGAAGTTGCAGTATCTTTTTCATTGTACAAGCTATTGAGTGTATAGTATCACGTGTTCCCTGTAGGCCTATATTTGAAGGTTATACTTTATCCATCATCCTTGAAGTTTAAGTAACCTCTTCCAGACTATTAAGTTCCTACCTGGAAACTGTCATTTTCACTGATACAGTTCAAATATTAGAATATATACTATGCAATCATCTCACCTGTTAAATACCAATAAGTGATATAATTTAAAAGATAAAGTTTTATTGGTAAATTTTGAACGGAAATAAACCGCAGGGATCCTTGGATCAAGGTTTTATACTTTGCCTCTTCATTTCAAGTTCAGATTTTCTTAACCTGTAGTGTCTCTTCTTTTTGGTAATATCGATTTGGGCTGTTTAGTAAACAACATATCATATTATTTTAAGTTTACAGCTGCAATATCTGAATGGTGGACAGTTATATGATTTGGCCTTTATTTATAACTTGAATTCATAGGGAACCATCAGTTAGAACTTAGAACCAGGCAATTAGCATGATATGTGATGTATGGAAACCTATCCCGCTTCCATATTTTACGAACTGTTTCTTTCCTTTCTTGATTTTGGAGTATTTTCATGGAAACAGCCATCAGTTTCTCGTATTCCTTGCATAACTTTCCAGGTGGTCCATTTATTTTTTCCCGTATTTATGTATGTTTCTTGTTTTTATGTCTAGCAGAAGAAAGGGCCACGCTGGAGGAATGGAGAAACCCCGAGGTTGCTTTACCAACAACACATGCCAAGTAAGACTTATTAATCTTTATTTTCAGGATTTCTCTCTTTTTTAATAATTATAAATTATTACTATTACTATTAGTATGCACAAAATGAGATCTGCATTATGACGAGTATCTTAACTTTTACAGACTCCATCAATTGTTTCTTGAGGAGCATGTTGAGAATGGTGTTAGTAATCCTGCACGTCGAGTGAAATTGAAAAGGAAGCTGAATGGATTTCCATTTAACTTGAAAACTGGGAAGAGCTACATGGAGAAGCTGTTGAATACCTCTTCCCCAGAACATAAAGTGGTTCATGAAGTCTCTGTGAGATCGTCACCATTGAAATTACAAACAAATGATCCTGATGAAACTGGGCCTAAGGCGCTTAAACTAAGAACAGTGAGTCCTGAAACAGAGTGTGTGGGAAGAGAAAGAAGTCCTCCATCATCTCTAGATAGAGAGGAAACTATGCTACAAACATCCATTTATGAGACGAATGAAATTTCCACAGACGATAAAAGGTCAGAGGTGTCCAAACCCAATCCTAGTTATGAAGCATACGACAGCTCATCCGTTCTTCGCAGAGTGACAAGTGAAAAGGATATAGCAGTTGATGAAGAAAGCAAAACCGAAGGCTGCTTAGATGGTTACCAATCTGATGATATTGCTAGTGAGAGAGACAATTTTGTAGATGCTCCTTCAACAATGGATTCAGAAATGGATACAGATTCTGAAATGAGAGTCAAGAGTGATTTGGTCTCCTTGAATATCAAAAGGCAGCTGTCAAGTCTGATGCAAATGAAGAGCAGTTTCAAGCTCATTCTTCAGATTCTCAATCAGTTGCAACCTCCACTTTATCCAACGATGGGAACAATTCATCCAAAAAGGAGATATCTAACTTTTCATTACCTGATACTCTAAGCACTTCAGCTGAAAACTCACCATCAGATCGTGATGCTTCTGCTGAAGTCTTTCCATTGGGTAATATTCCTGAAACTGATATCATTGATAGATCACCCCACCAGCAAACAAGTCGTGGAGATGATTCAGTTTCCCAGGATCCAAAACCTGTTGTTTCTGATGATACATGTTTCGGCATAGCTAAAATTCCCAGTCACACTGATTTTGGTGATCTGATTTCTAGCTCATGTGTGACTGATGCAATCCCTACTTCAGTACATTTGGATTCGGAATCATTTGTTGGAAAATGTAGGTTCAGGGAGTCGGATGAAATGTCTTCTACTTATAATGAAATTGCTAATGAGTTAAGAAATACAGAACATGACGGGACAAACATGGTTACGAATCTGTCCTGTATTCAAAGTATCACTTCTGCAGCACCGCAGATAGGAGATGATTTCCCGCCAAGACTATCTGCTGAAAATCATCTGATAGATGAATCAAATGGAAACATGAGTGATTATGTACCCGGTATATCTATGGTCTCTGAAGTTCATTGTCATACTAGAGAAAATTCACTGGGAACGTCTGGCAAATACTTGCATAGGAATGATTCAGATAAGGAGGATCTAAATCTGGACGAGGACATAGTTGAATAAGATGATTTATATATGGTGTCTGCCAAAAAAAACAGTTCCATGCCTATTAGTTAAGGAAGTTCCAAATTTACATGAAAACAGTGAGTGTGGTCAATCTGATACTATTTCTCAGCACAGTGATGGTTCCGTACCTATTGTGTCTGAAGAAAAACAGCTTGTGGATGAGTTGTACGATGAGAATCCAAATGCATTTTCTGATGCTTCAAATAATTTATCAGCCAACTTGGAGGCTGTTACCGAGAAGGCAAATTAAGAAAATTCATTGGATAATATGGCTCAAACTGTTGGTGCAAATGATGATTACACTTGCACTTTAGTTGACAATAAGATTGGTTCACCAAATTCAGTTTCGCCCCATACAGAAGAAAACTCTCTTTATCTGTCCCAGAAAGATTTTGAGCCTCGTAATGCTTGCGATATTGTTATTTCTGCAAAAGAAACAAGAAGTAATGAAATTCCAGTAATTCAAAATCCGAAATCTTGTGACTCCGAAGGGTTGCAGGGCACAGGAATAAGAGATGATGCTTACCCTCTTGATTTAGCCGATGTGGAAAGTTCACATTGTAGTGAGGAAAATCTTGATGAACCTGTGACAACATCAAATGGTGTAGAAGTGGATGGAATTAACCCACGCACTGATTTGATTATAAATGATGCTATTGGTAATACTCTTATCTCCCAATCCTACATCACTGAATGAGGTTCATGCACTGTTAGATGAAGTGGATTCTGAGGCAGATCAATCAGTTGCTGTAGTCATGGCTACTACCATTGCTGCCACTGGCAAGAATAGTAATATGGATGGCTTAGAAGTGGGTGGAGTCAACCCGTCAACTGTTTTGATTGGAAAAGATGCTCTTGATATTACTCTCTCCCCCGATTCTACCTCACTAAATGAGGTTCAAGTACCGTTAGATGAAATGGATTCATTTAGATCTGCCAAAGAATCCTAGAGTGAAATGAATTCAAGAGTGAAATGAATTCTTTGTTCTTCTGGGGATTTAGATCACAATGAATTCAAGAGTGAAATGAAATGTCTGCCAGACAGTCACAAAGAATCTGGGTTAGCAAAGGAAGTGGGCCAACAAGAAGCTGCCCCGTCAGGCTTGGACTCAGTTTTATGCAGCAGCCCTGTTAAATATGATCACCCCAAGTCAGAATTATTAGTTATCATTCCGCACTCCTATCCTGATTTAGAAATTGAAAACAGTTTGGATCTTGTCAATGCTGCCCAACTCAGTCGTCTTTGGAACAAAATGGATTATTAGCTATAGAACAGGAATCTCGCTGGCAAGGTGTTCTCATAGATCATACTGAAGATGCTTCCACTTTACATATCCATCATAATGCAGAAGAAGCAATTGTAGAAGAAACTATCAAGTTACTTCCCAGTCAAGGTGATAAAGACGATTTTCAAGATACTGTTGAGCAAAACTTGGAGGAGGTACCAGAATTGAAACTTGTGCAGAATTTAGATCACAATGATCCTGAAGGATCCAGCGATGCTGCTTCTAAACGTTTACTGGTAAACATTCAAATTCAACTTTCTGTATTGGAGATTCCAGAACAGGGCAGCAATGATGTTAACACGTCTGGATATCCTAAGGATCCATTAATTTCAACTCTTCCTCCTATTAACCTTCTTTCTGAGGCAAATCTGATCCATCTGGAGGAATTGCCTCCACTGCCACCTCTCCCTCCCGTTCAGTGGAGGATGGGTAAGCTTCAGCATGCTTCTGCTCCAGAAAGAGTAGCTACACAAAATAATGTTGGTCCATTCGTATCATCACTGCCAACGGTTGCTGACCAGAATGTTCAAAACCCAATTTTGCCGGTTTCAGCCGTGACAAGTGAGCACTCATTTTCTTTTCAGGAATATTCTTCTGCTAATACAATGCACTCTGGTTCACTTCTTGCGGAGATCCATGGAGGAGCAACTCCTTGCGGAGATCCATCAAGCCTTCAGCCAAAACTGCAATCTCCCTACCAAAATTCTAAACCTAGCTCTCTCTCATTACCAACCCTTTTACTTCTTACTCCACTCTCTCTTCCCTACTCGTCACACTGACCATCTGCCTCCGAAACGTTGCCTCCGATCATACTAATCACCACCACGTTCTCTCTCTGGTCTCTTCCCTTTGCCACCACTGCCCCGACCTCCGCCACCACATTATCGCCACCGTCCGTGCATTTATCTACCTCCCCAGCATCCCGACTTCTTCCCTGCACTATGCCCTCTCCCTCCTCCTCTCCGTAAATACCAAACTTAACTTTCCACCTGGTTATACTGAGACTGCCGACCCCGTTGCTGATGAAAATCTGTTCCTTTCTCTGTGTTTTGGGCAATCTGTTGCTGCAAGCTGTATGTTATTGCGGAATGTTAGTAAATTTTGCGTGAGGCCATCGGTAATGCTCCGTCTTTCTTGGGTTCACGAGGGATCCATATCCTAATATCCGGGAAGTTGCCTTGGATGGTTTGGTAGAATTGAGTGATTGCATTATGGTCGAAGATCAAAGTCTAATAGAAAGTTGTTATTTTCGCGTTGTGGATCTTCTGCTCGACTGCAATGACCCTGTTAGGCGCTCAGCTGTTCGCGCGGTAAAGTTCTAAACCCGATTCATAAAAGGCTTTCATTTACCAGCTTGCAGTATTTAGTTTTTGCTAGTTAGCTTAAAAGGTGTTGTATGCAAGTTTTTATTTAGTAATTCGACTGTAACCTTGAGGGGTTGCTCAGGCATTGGGTTTATTCCTCAATGGTCACCAGTTCGAGCCCCCTCAGGGCCACTGAGGTGAGTATCCAATCATAAACTTCAGGGCCCGTGGGATTAGTCGAGGTGCGCGCAGGCTGGCCCGGACATCCACGGTTATAAAAAAAAAAAAATTAGTAATTCGGCTGTTAAGTTCCGACTCAACCATTGTTTATATTTTGTTTCAGTATTCCAGCTTAATTTTTTCATGAAATAATATACAAATGTAGTCAATTTAGATTTTCCATAGTTCTCAAGAATCATGACAGGCATATCAACTACAGCATGATCAAATATTTTATAATTACAATGCTCCAACTCAGACACTCATGAGTTGGGATCTACTGGTGATCTAATTGTTATATATGCTCTTTCCAAAATTTAGGACACGTTGTATTCGATCAAGAAGCAGCGCAAGAAAATTTGGACATAGGATATGGTTAAATCTATAATGAGGTTGTACTGAAAAAGCTTTATTCAGAATACGACATTAGACAATAGCCAGAGTAGTACATTTTCGAGAAGGACTTGTGTATATATTTTACTTCCTTTCTTCACCTTCACCTTTATCTTTTAGCGTTTGCTTTCTTTTACCTTCACAGGGAAAGAAAATGATTTAGAGATAGTTTAATCTTTATGTGCAAAAAGCTACAGCTAATGGATTTTTATTTTTTCTGTGGATACAGGTTAGCGAGTGGGGGCGGTTGCTTGTAGCATGCAACCAAGATAAATGTAAAAAAGAATGGTCTGATGCAATGTTTGTACAGGTACTTTGACTGAGTTTCTTCTTCGTGGTATGATTTGATAGTTGAGTCTTGTAAATCATTTCGTGGAAAGTCCTAATGTGAATTGTTGACACATTCACGAGCTGATGGGTCTATATATTTTTAGATTGCTATTAATCCTTATGCTCTTTGTTGACTGCATTTTTAACTTTCAAGGGCATTATTTGCATTTGCTGATCATAACTAAGTAATTCTGTTAGGGAGTGAGCAAGCAACTGCATGAGAAGATTCCATTGTCTAATTAGTGACAATCTTTGCCATGGTGCTTAAGTCTTTCCATTGATATCTTGTGAATGGGAATGCAGAATTAATCAGATTTAGGCTTCTCAAAATGTAATCTGTGTGTACGTTTTTTTATTATTATTATTGATAAAACAAAGTGCTTCTTATCTTGCTGCAATGATATCCTTCATGACAAAGTACATTTCCCCCCCCTTAAATCTTTGGCTCTCATTAGCTAGTATCATATATGACTGCAGCTTTGTTCAATGGTAAGAGACATGGACATGAAGATCAGAGTTCTTGCTTTTGATGCCTTGGGGAAAATTAGAATGGTTTTGGAGGATATTCTGTTACAAACCTTATCTAAGAAGACTTTGCCTAAAATAAAAGAGGATAAATACTATGGCCAGTTCACTGCAAAGCTTCTTAAAATATCTGGGGCTGCATTTGCTTTTGTACATGGGTTAGAGGATGAATTTCATGAGGTAATGTTTTATATACATTTGTAATTCCAATTTAATGCTGTATCAAGTTCTTTTCAAACTCTCCGTCAATGGACAAACCATCTTTGAACTTCACAGGAATGTTTATCTTTATCAGAGACAATGCAGATTTATATAATCATTGTCCATAATTAACTTGCTTGCCTGTGAACCCTTGTATTTATTAGCTGATGTTCTGAGCAAATGTAGTGATGTGTATTTATGATTTTTTAACTTAATTGAAGGTAAGAAGATCTGCGTGTCGTTCCTTGTGCATGCTGACAGCTTTTTCCGCTGAGTTTGCTCGTCAAGCTGTAAATATATTAATGGATATGCTGAATGATGATTCAGTGGTTGTAAGGTTGCAAGCATTGGAGACAATACGCTATATGGCTATATCTGACCATCTGAATGTGGAAGAAACACTCTTACGCAGGGTGAATTTCTGATCTCTCTAAACCAGATTCTGGTTATGAAACATTTCAATTTTTTATTATTCTACCTGAAGCGTGTCAACAATGTATTTTTTGTTTGATGTTCTTATGGACTTTCCATTTTTCTCTTGATTTACATTTGTCATCTTTTACTGCTATGTTCCTGTTAGTATCTTGGTTCCCATTCTGGGTTGACAGATTTCTTTTCGTCCTGTGAGTTGCTTTTTTACTACTCATGTTCCATTTTGTATCTTCTTCTGTTCGAATTTGGAGTGTACTGAGTGTAAAGGAGCTGATGAAAGTTATTTGATAAATTCACTTACTTCGGTTTCCAAGAATAGTGGTTTAGCATCTTGGTCAAATGTAGAAACTAATGTAGTCAAACTTACTCGACTCGATTTAGAAAATTTCGAAGTAAATTTTCTCTGCATGCACAAAAGTTCATATCAGAGGCCTAAATTTTTTTATTTTTTAGAATCAGTTTTGGATTCATATTCTGATCCACCTGATTATTTGGCGAACTTCTGTTTCTAGTTTTTATTCTTTGTTCCAGGTAACAATAACTATTTTTTTCGGGAAACATTGATTAGATTTATATTTGAAGCATGAATAGGTGAACCTTGCAAGATTTAGCTCCAGAGGTGGTCACTTAAAGTTGTGTATTTTGCAGTTCCTTGGCACTCTGCTTGACAGGAATGACTCCATCAGATCTGCTACAAGGAATGCTCTCCAATCAATGAAGTTGCAGAATCTGGCCACGTTTAGGTTAGGCCTAAATGCCCTAATGAAGAATTTGGAATTTTATCCACAGGTGTGTTACTTCTGAATCTTGGTTCTTTCTTTGATTATCAATGGAAGCATATGTATCTATATTTTTGCATTTGGACAATTTCTTTGCTTCATATGTTGACGAGGAACCTTTGGAAAAAAAAAAAAAAAAAAAACCTAAGCTTCTGAGCTCTTTTGTTAAAGTGTTGCACCATCAATATTTGGATTTGTGCTTCGTAAGTATGGATATCCCATAATAGTCGTGCTTATTTTACCATTCTTGTTTAATTTCTCATCTCCTAATACTGCAGGATGAAGCTGATCTATTTTTTATTTTGTTTAAACTTGGTCGAACTCATGGGAAATTTGTGGGCAGCATTATTCGAGATGTTTTTCATGAGGTCAGTATAGCTTTAAAAATGCTTGTAGATCTACTTCTTTAATACCAGTTGACTCTGTTAAGTAGGGAATAAATGCATTGATTTTCATTACGATAATATTGGAACCTGCCTTGTAGTGACTCTATCACAAATTAGAAAATATAGGGGACCATCATTTTTTACATAATGCAGAGAGATTTCATCCTTTAACTGATGCGTTTTAGATGATCTTGTGAAATCCTGTCCTCGGAATAAAAAGTTCTGGTTGTAGGTTTGTCTCGAAACAGTTTAGTGGAAACAATACTTTTTCTTTCTAAAGTTACTTCTAATTCTATTTCGTAAATAATATTTTGCATCCATCACATCTAGTTGATTAGCTCCATATGGCGCACAGCCTGTCAACTATTTTCATTCAGCAGGGTTTGGCCATGTGCATATGCTTTTGGAGGAGCATCTTTGTAGAACTTTATCTGAATCTAGATACATGCCCCATGCCTAGAATGGACGGGCTTGGGCCGGACGTTCCCTGCTGGGGCTTGTTTGTTGGCATCCTTATTTGTTTTGAGGAACTAGATTTAGGTAATTTCCTAATTGGGCTTAGGTAGGTTACGGGTCAAGGGAAAAATTGTTGATTTTTTCTTTATTTTTTTTTTCAATTTTTTTTTATAATTGGCCAATCGGGGAAGGTTGAGGTGGGGATCATGTTCCCCTGCCTCAACTGGGGCAGTAACTATCATGCCAAAACTGCCTTGATTAAGCGGGGAATCCCTGCTCCACATGGGGCGGGCACTGCAAGGATCTTGCCGGTTTTTGCCAATCCTTGGTTTTGTTATATTTTGCAGCATGCTGCTTTCTGTCTGTATGTTTAATTTCAATGGCTGTTACTATATTATTTGTGATTCTCTTAGCTCTCTGTGTTTCTTCTCCATTTTCTTATTTTTTTTGGCTATGAAGTGTACTTTCTTTCTAAAGTTTCAAAAACATACTTTCACGTGTTTAAATCTCCTGTGGACCTTTACCATAGAACCTTTTCAATTTATTATTAACTATGTTAGTACTATTTATTGATCAACTGGCTTAGCTTTGTCTCATTATGTTCATGTATGCCTCAGTTGGAGCCTTCTTTTGAAGGTAAGCTTGGATTTGACAATGCGAGGACAGTATTATTAGTGTTGGCCATCTCAGTTCCAGTCTCATTTGAACGGCCAATTTGTACAGTTCCTCCACAAGCATTTTCTTATGCAGTTACAGAATTGGGGAGGATCTCTCATGGTTTGTCAGATGTGGTAGACCAGAATAGTCTTTTGGCTTATTTGTCTCATTGCAGCAGATTCTCAGTTGTGTCTGCTTCTGAGTTCTTTAAAGGGGAAGAACCAGCCTTACAGCTGGAGCAAAGTGATTTTCTCTTGTGCCAAAAACGCAACGAGATCTCTGAAGCTCATTTAACAAGTCTACTTCTAGATTACCTGCCAAACTTGCATGATAGAGTAATGAGCTGTGTGAAGATTGTCCTTCGAAAAATCTCTGATATATGGCGATTGATAGAACTTGGATGCATGGGGGAAGTAATTCAAACGTTAAGGTTCTGATTCTATTCTCTGTTGCTACAATTAATCTTAGATGCCTCCTTTAAGTGATAAATTGGCTTCGGAGTTGTCTATTCAGCAGATCTATGCATAAAATAAATTGCTCTCATTTAGGGTGAATTTCTGATCTCTCTAAATAAGGTAATAAAAATATAAATGTTAAATACTAATGTCAGATTTTATCAACAATGAAATAAATGTTAAAAAATAACTTCTCCATTAGTAATATTAGAAAGAAAATAAAGAGATATTTTTAATATTTTATTGTTGACTTTAAAGAAATAAAAAAAAATTTGTCAGTGGTATCAACGATTTCCTAAGGCGATCAGCAAACGAACATTGTCGGTGATTACCGACAACATCATTAAAATATCTAAAAATTTCCAAGCAAATAAATCTGCTTAGAGTGAACCACTCTCCAACAATTTCCAAGTAAACCTCAGCATACATTAAAATATCTCTTTATTTTGCTTGTCGGTAGAGGAAGGGGGTTTGGGCTTTCGCGATTTTGGCAAAGTCCAAAAATCTTTATTCATGAGGTTTGCTTTGAAATTGTTGGAGGGTGGTTCACTCTGGGCATATTTCTTTGCGGCCAAATATATCAAAAATCAATCACTGTACACTTTGAAGGTGTCATCATCTGAGTCTCGATTCTTTAAAGGTATTCTTTCTGTCTTGCCAATTGTTTTGCATAATTCCTTATGTCGGATTCATGATGGCTCCTCTAGCTTTTGGTATGATCATTGGATGGGTCCGCAAAATTTGGAGGATAAGGGACTGGAAGTACAAGATCCCTCTTTGCGAGTGAAAGACCTATTTGTTGGTGGAAAATGGGAAAGTTCACGGCTACAGGAATTATTGGGGAAAGATCATGCGATTGACATTGAAAATTATGGGATTTGTTTTCATACTGATCGTGATTATTATGTGTGGAAACCTAGCAAAGATGGGGTGTTTTCTACTAAATCTGCGTGGAATCTAATCTGTAAAAAAGGTGAGCTATGTCCATGGTGGAAATGGCTTTGGCATTTGTGGGTTCCTAAGCGAATGTCTTTTGTGACTTGGCGGTCGAACAAAAATTGTATTCCAGTTGATGCTATTGTACAATCTCTTGGTATTCCATTATCTTCAAAGTGTGAATGTTGTATTGAGCTCGCCGTGGAGACCTTAGATCACGTTCTTTGCAAGGGAGAAGTGGCTTCTAAGGTATGGGACTATTTTGCTCTTCATTTCAACTTACGCTTGCCTCATGTTGCTTCTTGGAGAAATTGTATGAATCTTTGGTAGTCCTCTGCTTTGAAATCTACTCAAATGGGAGCCCTTCGGGGAGTGGTGCCATTGGGGTAATCACTTGGGCACTTTGGACAGTGAGGTGTGCTTCTCGCATGGAAGGGATGAATTTTCGATGGCAAAAGGTTGTGTGGAGGGTTAAATCATTCTTGTCTACTTGTGCTGGCTTGTTGAGTAAAGTGAAACGACTTCCAGACTGAGATATAGGTTCTCTCCAAGCTCTTAATTGTCCTATTATCCGCCCTAAACTATCTAAGGTGCAGCTTATTTCTTGGAGAAAACTCACTGGCCTCTCTTTTAAGCTTAATATTGATGGATCGTCTTTGGGGAATCCTGGTCTAGCTGGTGGAGGGGGTCTTGTACATGATGCAAACGGTAATTATTGGGCAGGCTTTGCTCACCACTATGGCCATGCCACGAACACGGTAGCCGAAACCCGAGCTTTTCTTGATGGGCTGAAAACGTGTAGCAAACTTGGGTTACAGGATGTGGTGGTTGAATCAGACTCCATTGTGGTAGTTCGTTGGATGGAAAAAGGAGCTTGCTCTTTATGGGCCCTTCAAGATCTTTGGGATGAAATTATGGTTTTGGCTAAAAGGTGAATGCTAAAATTTATAATGTGTACCGGGAGGCGAACATGGCAGCAGATTTTCTTGCCAAGAAAGCTAGTGATGGTGATTCCTTTGAGTTCTTTCATGGTGATTCTTTGCCTCCTCTTCTTCGCGGTATTTTACGTACTAATCGTTGGGGAATACCACATATTAGACGTTGATAATGATTTTGTTTTCTTTGGATTATTGTAACCACGGTTTTACCTCCAACACAAGTGAGGTTGTTTTTTTTTTTTTTTTTTTTTTAATGAATAAAAGTATAAACTTCGTCCAAAAAAAAAAAAAAAAATCACATTGCTTTCGGCATTCTTTATTCGAGGCTTGAAAATCCTACAAACTATTTGCCAATTTTAATCCTTAAAAGCATAGAGAAAGAAACAAATATCGTTTGAGGACAACGATTTCATTTCGTGATCAAGTATTGTTTCGATATTATTATTCATATTCATCTTCTTCTCCATTTTTCTTGGTTTTCATTGCCTTCATTCATATTTTTTTCCAACATTCTCAAACGACATCTCCTTATTTTAGTGCGATGGAAACGGAGTTTACGCTTGCAACAACCAAGATGATGAATCAAGACTTGGTATGCTTGGGCAGATTTGATGGCGCAAACTTCACAAGGTGGCTAGACAAACTGAAATTCCTCCTTATGGCATTGAAGATTTTTTATGTTCTTGATCCAAAATTGGAGCATACTCCCGATGCAACTGAAGAAGATACTGATGAAGTTCGTGCACAAAGAAAGAAACGGGAAGATGATCAGTTAATATGTCGTGGCCACATTCTAAATGTGCTGTCGGATCGTTTGTATGATCTCGACATCAACAACACTTCGACAAAAGAAATCTGGAACACACTTGAGAGTAAATATGAGGCCGAAGAGGAAGGTACGAAAAAATTCTTAATTTCTAAATACTTTGATTTTAAGTTTTTGGATAACATTCCGTTGTTGCCTCAAGTACACGAAATACAAGTTATTGTCAACAAATTGAAAGCATTGAAAATTGAACTTCCCGAAACTTTCCAAGTGAGCAATTATTGCTAAACTCCCGGGGTCTTGGAAATGATATAGGAAGAAGGTTATTCACAAGTTCGAAGATTTTCCTTTGGAACAAATACAAAAATATCTTCGTATAGAGGAAAAATCGAGGGTAAGAGATAAGACTGAAAGTTTTTATGATGGCTCTTCGAAAGCCAATGTCGTGGATAATGTTGACAACACCAACAAATACAAAAAGAAAGGAAAACATCTTGGTCCTAAAAAGGATCAATGGAAGTTCAAAAACAAGTCTAAGGGACATTGCTATGTTTTTGGAAAGCCTTGGCACTATGCTAGAGATTGCAGGCATAGAAAACAACTGAAGAAGGAAGGACAAATGAACTCCATTGATGATTATCGGTACGGTGAGCAAAATCAATGCAGTCCAAGGGAAAGTTCCGGAATGCTGGTATGACACCTACGTAACCATCCATGCTTGTTTTGATAAGTCTCTTTTCAAAACTTATCATGGCATTAACGATGGTCAAGAAATTCAAATGGTAAATGAAGGAAGATCAAAAGTGATTGGCAAAGGCAATGTGGAACTCATCTTCACTTCAGGAAAGAAGATTACTTTGACAAATGTCCTTCATGTACCAGAAATGAATAGGAATTTAGCAAGTGGAGTTTTGTTTGGAAAACCTGGAATTAAAACTGTATTTGAGTCCGAAAAACTTGTACTAAACCATAATTGGTATTTTGTTGGAAAGAACTATTCTACTGATGGAGTGGTCAAACTATGTACTATTTAGAATAATTTTAATAAAAACAAATCATTTGCTTTTATTGTTGACTCTTTTAATTTATGGCATTGTAGATTAGCACATATAGAAGTTAGTACCATGAAAAAAATGATTAAATATGGTTTGATACAATGTGACATTAATAACTTAGAAAAATGTGAAACTTGTATTAAATCTAAAATGATTAAAAAGCCATTTCATAGGTAATAAGATCAAAATGTTTACTCGAACTTATTCATTCTAATATATGTGAATTGAATGACATGCTAACTAGATGTGGTAATAAGTGTTTTATTACATTTATTGATGATTGCTCTAGATATACATGTGTATTTCTTAAAACGTAAGGATGAATCTTTTAGTGTTTTTAAAACTTACAAAATTGAAGTTGAAAATCAATTAAGAATGAAACTTAAAACTTTAAGAAGTGATAGAGGTGGATAATACTTCTCCAATGAATTCAATTTGTTTTGTGAACAAGATGGTATAATACATCAATGCTATGCACCACGAACACCTGAACAAAATAATTTAGCTGAAATGAAGAATATGACATTCTTAGAGATGATAAATTCCAGGTTATTGAATTCTGGATTACCATATAACTTATGGGGTGAAACCTTATTTACTGCTTGTCATATAATAAAGAGGATTCCTTTGAAGAAGAATAAGGTTTCTCCATATGAAATTTGAAAAGGTAGGAAACCAAATGTCAATTATTTTAAAATGTAGGAGTGTCTTGCTTATTATAAGAATATGGATTCTAACAGAACTAAATTAGGTCCTAGAGGCATTAAATGTGTCATTGTGGGATATTCTTTAAATAGCAAGGCCTATAGGTTATTAAACCTAGAAACGAATGTTATAATATAATCAAGGGATATGAGGTTCTTTGAGAATGAATTGGCAACAAGAAATTCTCAAAATGAAACTTATGTAGACATTCCAACTTATAGAGAATCATAAGAAAATACATCTACAAGAGATGTTGAAAGTGAACCTTGAATAAGTAAGAGAGTTAGAAAAGAAAAAGGTTTAGGATCGGATGAATTTGATTCCCAATAAGAGAGTTAGAAAAGAAAAAGGTTTTGGATCGGATGAATTTGATTCCCAACTTATTTCATTTACCTAGTAGAGGGAGATATGAATGATGTTGTCAGAACAATTCATTTTGTTCTTCAAGTCGAAAGTGATCTTAAAACCTATAAGGAAGCAATGACTTCTAGAGATTGCATATTTGGGAAAGAAGCAATAAATAATGAGATGGATTCTATTATTTCAAACAACACTTGGGAAATAGTTAATTTATCAAATGGTTCTAAATCCATTGATTGTAAATGAGTGTTTAGAAGGAAATATAATTCTGATGGAAGACTCAATACCTATAAAGCTAGATTAGTAGCTGAAGGGTATCGTCAAAAGGAAGGAATAGATTACTTTGACACGTATGCACCCGTGGCTAGAATAACTTCGATAAAGATCCTGTTTGCACTAGCATTTATATATGATTTACATGTTCATCAAATGGATGTCAAGACAGCATTCTTAAATGGAGATCTAGAGGAGGAGGTCTATATGGAACAACCAGAAGGATTTGTTCTACCGGGAAATGAACATAAGGTGTGCAAACTAATCAAATCCTTATATGGATTAAAACAATCTCCTAAAAAATGGCACGAGAAATTTGACTTCAAAGTAATATCAAATGGTTTTAATCACAACTCGGTAGACAAATGTCTATATACTAAAGTTAGTGATCATATAATCACTATAATATGTCTATATGTTGATGATATGTTGATCATAAGCAACAATATAGACGGTATCAAAGAAACAAAGAGGTTTTGATCCTCCATATTCAAAATGAAAGATTTGGTATCAAAATTAAAAAAGATAGTGGGGGTTTTACATTGAATCAATCACATTATGTTGAGAATGTGATAAATAAGTTCAAACATTTGAACATTAAAAAAACTAATACCTCATTTGATCCAAGTATCAAATTGATAAAGAACGATGGAAGAGCAATAGCTCAAATAGAATATGCAAGTGCAATTGGAAGTCTTATGTATGCTGCATAATGTACAAGACTTTATGTATCATTTGTCGTAAGTAAACTAAGTAGGTTTACTAGCAATACAAGTTTCGAATATTGGAAGGCCATCGGTAGGGTTCTTGATTATTTGAAGTAAATCAAAAATATTGGACTACATTATACACGATTCCCTAAATTATTGTAAGGATATACTGACACAAGTTGGATATCGAGTGCAGAAGAAAATAAGTCCACTTCAGGTTGGGTATTTACTCTTGGAGGAGGAACAGTTTCTTGGAAGTCTAAGAAACAAACTTGCATTACTCACTCAACTATGGAGTCGGAGTTTGCAGCATTGGCCGAAATTGGGAAAGAAGCTGAGTGGCTAATAGATTTATTATATGAAATACCTTTAGAAATAAATGATATTTCTTCAATACCTATCTTGTATAATAGTTAAGCTACTCTTGCTCGAGCTTATAGCGAAGTATATAATGGAAAGTCTAGACACATGAGTCTAAGACACGAGTATGTAAGGAAATTAATCAAACATGGAATAATTTCTTTTATATTTGTTAAATCTAGTGAGAACTTAGCAGATCCGTTTACTAAACCTCTCACGAGAGATTTAGTGAGATCAACATCAAGTAGGATGGGGTTGAAACTCCTTAAATAAATCCACCAATAATAGAAACCCTACAAAAATATACTAAACAAGTATTTTTAGGTAGGGGTGTCCAAAAGTCCCGAACCGAACCGGACCGAACCGAACCCGAACCGAACCGAACCGAACCGAGCGGTTCTTCATAAATTAAATACCCGAACGGGTACCCGAATCGAGAACCGATGGGTTTGGGTCGGGTCTCGGGTCTAGACCAAGAACCGAAGAACCGAACAAGAACCGAAACTAAATAATTTTTTTATTTTTTATATTGAATTAATTAAATTATTTTATTTTTTTCCTATACAAATTAGCAAATTAATTGAATAAATTAGATTATTTCATAATTTTAATTTTTAAGCCCAAATCATTTTAAAATCCATTAGCCCATTTTAATTTGAAACAAATGAATATACTTTATGTAGTTTTGCTGTAATATTAATATCTACTTTTTGGTATTTGTATGCATTGAATTAATCTTATTGGACGGCTAGTTTTGTATATTTTTTTTAATTGGGCTACGTTAATTTGTAAAAGTTACGAATGAAATATTATTAATTGTATTTATGTAGTGTTGCTGAAAATATTAAAAAATTTAATTATGGTATTAACCGAACTAACCGAACCGACCCGAACCGAACCGAACAGAACCGAACCCGAACGGTTCCATAATTATATTTGGACCCGACGGGTCCATTTATTAAATACCCGAAAGTTTTGGGTCGGTTCGGGTATCTTCAGAACCGAACCGAACCGACCCATGGACAGCCCTATTTTTAGGTTCAATGGGTAATAACAAGTCATTCGATAAGTGGATGGATCTCAAAACTATTAAAATTATTAAACCATATCGTTGATATATAGCATTGATTGTTACTGTTGGAGGAATGAGTTATAATTAAAATTTTTAATGAAGTTCAGTACGGAGTACAAGTATCTCTAAAAGTAACAAAAATATTGAAAGAACCCCACTTATGTGAACTTCGAGGTGGTACCACCTCATTAGAGAGTTGAAGTTTTCTCTCTTTAAAAGTTCAAATAAATAGGATAAGTGCAAGACCATATTAGCACTAAACGAGTTAGAGGAACTTGTGAAATTTAGCACTTGTGTGTGTGATTTCATTGGTATTGTCAAAAGGAATAACTGGTTCAAAGCGTTCTAACTACTTGGAATTTTGATTATGCTTTATGAGATTTACACTATGGTTAGATTCAAATCGAAAGATATCTAACTCTTATACATAAGTGTTGATATTTAATTATGTGATTAACATTGATTTTGAACAAGTTGGGGATTATTGGTAATGTTGTTCAAAATCGTGAAATAACCATGGATGGATGAATTTGTAAAGAAGAGAAAAAATCAACCTTAGTGCCATAAAAATAGCCTATGCGACCGCATAGGCCATATTGGCATGCGGTCGCATAGGCGACAACAAGGAATTCTGGGGACTGAACTGCTATAACTATGTGAACACATAGTTATAGCATATGCGGTCGCATAGTAATAAAATCCGACCGTTAGCTTGGATTTTTTTGAATTTTTTGGTGGTTTTATGCTGAAACATTGCACCTCTTCTTCTTGTGTTAAAATCAGTTCATGTAGGAATGGTTGAAAATTATAAATATATATTAGTTTTCATTTAAAATATATGAAATCATCCAATTTTTCATCTATAAATTCTGGTCAAATTTGGTTACTTCATATAATCATTCCTACATTTTCACTTGTTCCACTTGAAGAATCACTTTGCCTTTGGTGTTCTTCATTCAAGTCTTGAAAATCTTACAAACTATTTGCCAATTTTAATCTTTAAAAGCATAGAGAATGAAGCAAATATCGTCTGAGGACAACGATTTCATTTCGTGATCAAGTCTTGTTTCGATATTATTATTCATATTCACCTTCTTCTCCATTTTTCTTGATTTTCATTGCTGTCATTCATACTTTTTTCCAACATATGCTACATTCATATGTTATAGATAAGCCCATTATTGAAAAAAACCTTTTGGTTGCATCATATGATGCTCTAGTCAGTGTTATGATAGTTTCATTGACTTTGAAGAGAAAATAGACATTGTGGCTTGTTAAGGATGAAGAACGTGAAAACATGGTTGTAATGATTAGTTTTAGACAAATTAAAACATTTTTTTCTTTTTTTTTTTTTTTGTAATTATTAGTTAAAATATATATAATATTATTGAGGGAAATTTCATCGATGATCATTGATGCACTTTCTTAACTAATTACCGATGATTAAGCTCTCGACAATCAATTAAGAATTTTTTTTTTTTTGCATAATTGTTTTTCCAAATAATTTTCTTGATTTGTGTTAGATTTTTCAGTCGACGATAACTAAAAAAATTAATTTGTAAACAAAATTTCTCACTATATAAGTAATAGAAATTAAAAATAAATATTACCTACAAAAATGCCGATTTGTAAGGAAATATAATAATAATTAAAAATAATAAATTTATAAATACTAAAAACCATAAATATTTAGTAAAATTAATTTATGTACAACAAATTCAATATATTTTCCTTTCACAGGATAATTAGTCGGATAATTCACAGGTCCCCCACGATTTTTTATTTGATGATACTTAGGGTCCGTTTAGTGGTGGCAATGGGCCGAGCCGAGCCGGCTCGGCCCATTGACGAACGAGCTCGGCTCGTGTTCGCACGAGCCGAGCTCGTGGCTCGTCGGCAACGAGCCGAGCGCGAGCTCGGCTCGCGTCGTTTGAGCTCGGCTCGCGCCCGAGCTCGCCCAAGGCGGGCGGCTCGGCGAGCCGAGCTTAAGCTCGGCGCGCCGGCTCGCCTATTTTTTTTTTTATTTTTATTTTTTAAAATAAATAACGCTACTACTACAAGTCTATTTTTTCTATTTTTTTTAAATATATATTTTCCAAAACATTTATCGGGGCTCGTCAAAACATTTATAATTTTTAAAATAGTAAATATACATTTATTTAAAAAAAAAAAAAAGATAAACCCTCCTCCTTTATCCGGACTTGGGATCGGCTACTTCAATTTCGTGTAGGCGGAGTTAAAATTGTACACGAAAAACTTTTTACGTGTACAATTTTTTTAAAAAATTATAAATGTATGAAAATAAAATTTTGTAATGAATGTATTGAAATTAAATATCACTTACTTGATTACATGCAATTTCGGCATATTTATGTTGAATTCGATAATTAGCGTCTTCCCAATCCTTCACGCACATTAACGCTTCCAAAATATCTTCTTTTAGTCGACTTCGAATATCAGAGAGAACCCTCTTCCCTGCACTAAAAGCGGACTCCGGCTACGGTGCTAACCGGAGGTGTTAGTAGATCTTTTGCAATTGCGAAACAATTGGCCATCGACGTTCATTATTTCGCCGAATTCGATTACATCTTCCGAACTTTTCTTAACTCGATTTGTTACTAGGCATAGTATAACGAAAGTAATCAATTAATTCGATGGCAACGCATTTTGACTACTACCAAGTTTGAGTACATGCGGTGGAAGACATACTACTACTACTAGAGGAACCATATGCATATGCGATTGAATCATATCTAATTGAGTCTATGTTTTCTAATAAATTAATTACTTCATCGTGTCATTATCGTTTATATTAGTGGGAGTAGGAGTAGGTACACGAGTAACTTGTGTACCTATTCTTGAAGCATATAATTCATACATCTCGCTAACGTTTGTTCCAAATTCCTATAAGTAATAGGCATATTAAAAGTTAAAGCATTGAAATTTGGTCAATTATAAATTTAATACCCGATAAATTATATCGGGGTCCATGACGCATGCTAAAGGAAATAACATAGGTAATTCTTCCCAATATTTTCTAAATTTTAATTCCATAGCATATATAACCGCATGCAAATCGGGGTCATTTTGATATCTATTAAAAGCCTAGCAGTTATATAAAGACGTTCAAGAACCATGCAACTAGTTGGATAATAAACACCAGACAATATATTCGTAGACGTATAAAAACTTTCCAAAAATTTCTTAATTTTAAAAACCGTATTCCAATCGGATTCATTTAAGATATCATCGTCGTCGTCTCTAATATGCCTATTGTTATAAAATTCGATAAACGGTTCAAAACTTTCACATGATTTTAATAATAAGTAAGTTGAATTCCACCTATGACCTACGTCGGTAATAAAAGTTTTTGTATTAGAGTTCCTACTTGTTCACAAAATTCTTCAAATGATTGTTTTCTATTAGGTGTAATCGTGATATACGTAAGTGCATTCCTAATTCGACTAATTTCGTCCTTCACATGTTTTAAACCGTCTTGTACAATTAAATTAAAAATATGGCACACACATCGAATATGGAATAAATAACCACCAAAATCGGGTTGAAGTACTCTATGCAATTTATCGATAACTACTTTATTTACGTAAGCATTGTCAAAAGTAAAAGAACGGATTTTACTCTCGCATTTATATTCTTTAATTATTAACATAATTGCATTATATATAGTGTTAGCATTATGAGGATACTCAATTATTTTAAAAGCAATAATTTTTATGCATAACCCAAAGTGGGTCTATATAGTGTGCGATTGCAGCTATATAACCTCTCTTATTAATCCCTTCCCATAAATCCGAAGTTAAAGATATGACACCCCGTATTTTTCTAAATCCCAAATCAATAATCGCTTTGCATTAAGAAAATATTCAATTGTATTAGAACGAAGAGTATTTCGACTTACCCCAACGTACCTTGGTTGAAGATATTGTTTGACGTAGTTTACGAAATGTTCGTTATCCACTATTGCAAGTGGCAGCTCCGCGCGGCAACGAACTTCACCATTCCCTTTCGTGCTTCCTCCTCCGAATACATCCACGTAGAAAGTGGCGAAGTAGTAGCACCGTCTCTACTAGTACCAAACTCAGTAGTTGCGTTTGTCCACGTTCAAGAAGCCCATGTTTGGCCGCACATGCTTTGTAATGACGGTTGAGGTGAGTGGTTCCAATTTTTTTGCCATGCCGATCGTTGTTGACAGTATTTACATCGCTTTATTTTCTGAACTCCATCGATCACACGACCGGTGTTCACCAATTTGAAATGGTCCCAACATTTTGTCTGCTTCTTCCCCTTTCTCTTCCCTCGTGCATCGGGAATATTTAGTGATGGTTCTTCATCTTGTTCCAAATCAATAGGAACACTGGATCAACATCAACGTCATCCAAATCAATCGGATCGGCATCGCCTTCACGAACGTCGAAATCGTCAATGTCTTCTGGACTTGGTAGTTGGTTGAGACCGGCAAATTCATTCCCAAATTGATTTTGGGCAGGTGTTTCACCTTCCATACCGAACAAGTTTTCAACAAATGCTCGTGGATCCATTTGTGAATTGTTGAAATAGAATGTAGAAATGTAGAAATGTAGAATAAGTAGAAATGTGAATTTGTAAAATGAAGATAATAATGTAAAAAAATATAGAAGAGAATTATAGAATTGTTGATAATGATTTGTAAATTGTAAATTGTAGAGTAGAGAGTATAGAATGAAAGTTTGGTGGGAAAAAAATGTTGTAATGGGTTGGGTATTTATAGGAGAAGAATTGGAGAAAAGTAGAAAAAAAAAAAAAATTTTTTTTTCATAAACAGTGACCAAACGGTCACTGAACCAGTGACCGTTTGGTCACTGGTGTGACCAGAACGGTCACTGGTTCAGTGACCGTTCTGGTCACTTTTTCATTTTATTTTATTTATTATTATTATTTTTTTTTTTATACTCGGGTGGGCTCGTCTAAGACGAGCCCAGGCAGGCTCGTCTAAGACGAGCCCACGAGCCTGGCTCGTGGGCTCGTCTCACGAGCGGCTCGGCGAGCAGCTCGCCGAGCCGCTCGTGAACAGTGACGAGCCGAGCGGGCTCGGCTCGTCTAGTCCATGAGCCCGCTCGGCTCGTGCTCGGGCTCCTTTTTTTACGAGCCCGAGCGGCTCGTGGGCGTGAACAGTACGAGCCGAGCGGGCGAGCCGACGAGCCGCTCGGCTCATTTGCCACCACTAGGTCCGTTTGGCATGACTTTGGAGAAGTCAAATGATGTTTTTGAAATTCAAAAGCTGTTGTTGAATTCATTTAGCTAATTTTATGAAATTACTTATTTTAATTAGAAGAGTATTTAAAAGAAATTAGTCCAATATAACTTTCTCAAAAAACACTTTCGGAATAATAATTTTGAAAAAAATTAATTTTGAAGCAAAAATTAAGATAATTTTCTTAAAAAATTCTTCAACAGAAAGCAAAAATAAAAGGAAAAATCATGTTAAACGAGCAAGTATCTTTCCGCTTGTACTTTCTTTGACGTCTGTATAGTCAATTGCATTAATTTTTTTTCATGCGGGGGATCGTTGGGATTTTGTATAGAAAATCTGTTTGACCAATTTTTGATTTAAATGGAGTTCGTTATTTGGTGAAAGAGAAATTATGTCAAATTTAAGTCGCTTAAATACATAAATTATTGAAAATTTATATAGAATATTATGAAATATTCTAAAATATTCGTTTGGCTAAAATGTGTGTCTTTCCATATGAAGGATTATGACTTTTGAAGTTATTATTTTACTAAAATAGAATCCTTAGCACTGAGCTTGTATTTTGGAAAAGTAGGCTTGTATCGCTACGACATGTCCTTCGCCAAGTCTTAATCGTCTCACTTGTTCAACATAATTTCGGCAATCCTTTTCAACGCAAGTCATAGATTCATATCCACCTGCTTCGACCACTGCAGAGTTGAAACTTTTGTGTAAGGGAATTCCTGCAATATCATTCACTTCAAGCTGTCGTTTGACATGTGAACTTAATTCTTGATTGCAGCGATACAATCTCGACTTCGAAGGACTTGTTTTATGATTGTGATAGAGAAGGATTGTGTTAATTCTCTAGACTCCAAGAACATCTGAACATATAGTGATACTAGCTTTACAATCTATCTGAATTGTTGGTTGGGGCTTCAAAGAACTACTTGTACTAGTGCTTTTTCGGCCTTCACGGCCACACGTATAGGTCACATATTTAATTTTCCCATAATCTCCCTTTTTCGAATTTCTTCTCCTAATTGGAAAACCGACATAATATGCATATCTTTTGTAGAAATCCCACAATTCGTTTTCATCCTTAAATGTCATGCACACCTCTGGCAGCTCAGGCACAATCCGACCATCTTCTCCTGCCGTTTTCTTCTCCATGTATTAGATATCGTTTGCAACATTCTTGTCAACAACTCTATCCATAAAAAATTCAACGCGTGCATCTTCCATAAAACCTTCTACGAAAACACAATAAGCGGCAACGTTCAGGAAAACATAAACCACTTTCACTTAATGAAATAACCTCCTTTACATAATTCTACTCCTTCACACAAATTACATATTACCTCAATAAGTTAATGAAATAACAACACATAATTCATTGTGATCGAAACACTCACTCCAAAACAACAAATATCACAGCAAATAACTCACTTAAGTTTACAAATTCACAGCAAAAAATAATAGTTTTTTTTTAAAGAATCTCTCCAGCAGAGCCTTTTCACATTCATCCGAACTTGATTACATCTTTATAGTGCTTTTAAATTTTGGGTTCCACTTCTATCGTGATAGGTAGTTGAAGCTAACTCCTTCAAGAATGATTACATAGTATTAGGCAAGCATCTCAACTTTGGTACATTTGATAAGCCAATGAATCTCACGAACAGGGAAGATAACATACGTCACTTACTTTGGTTTTCAGGAGTTGTTGAAGATTGGTTATCGCCGTCAACCGCATTTGGGCATAATGTTCGGCGGGAGAAAACGTGTTCACTGTCGAATCTCGTCAAATGTTCGGCACGAGGATTTGATCTGTCGGGTCGGACCAGTTGATTTGCAATGCCCAAAGTGCCAGATCTGTGTAGAGACGAATGGTATGGACGATTTTGTTGGAAATGGAAGTGGAAAAATAAAGGAGTTTTTCGGCGGGCAGAAATGGTAGTGAGTGGCGGGACTCTTTCCCTTTTCACTTTCATTAGGTCACTTTCCCATTCATTTTTCAATTTCTTTGCAAATAACAAAATAAAGTGACACGTCATAAAATTTTGAATTTCTGGAAGTTATGGTAAATAGTGTTCTGTACATATGATTTTTCTCAAATATATTACATGAGCTATAGCTATAGTTACCGAATCAGCGTACCATATTTTCTGACAACATTGGGACTACATATCTCCTCGTCAATCCGGATTCCACATGAATCACGTTGCTATTGATTATCATTTTGTTTGTAATCACATTTTTAGTTATCTAGTGATCAACTGGTACTAGTCATCGTCTATTGTCATATTTACTCACCTATCACCCAAGATTGGAATCTCTGACGGGAGCTTCGTCTTTTGGGGGCTTGTTAAGGATAATACTATAATTAAAGATAATATAAATTGTCAATCAACTGAAGGTAATGCTCGTCACAGGAATTGCACCATCAGCCAAGAATAATGATCATCTCAAACATATTTTAGTTTATCATCTCAAACTTGAATAGATACATATCCACTGCTATTTAAATTGTAATTGATAAACTTTAGTTTATCATTTCTGCGTCTTCACTTCGGTTAGATTGTAAATAGACATTTAATTAAACTAATTTTATATAAGCAAATTTACATAAAATAAAATAAAAAACTGTTTATAAATAAAAAAAATTATTTGTAAGTAAAATTTAATTATAAGTAAATAAACAAGTTTATAATAAATAAAATGTCACGTTATCTAATTTAAACTTACTTTTAGATGGCTCCGTTATTGTTTAGAGACATATGTTGGAATATTTTGTGTCGACGAAAATAATCATAATTAATTCACTTATAAATTTTATATGAAATCATGTTTTAAACAAGTTTATAATTGTTTGATCAGCCCATTGGGCCAAAGAAGGCTATTAGCACTCACCTTGTAACTTACACTCCTTGCATTTATTATTATTATTATTATTATTATTATTATTATTATTATTATTATTATACCAGCACTAAGGTGGATAAATATTAATATAAAAAATAAAAATAAAATAAAAATTTAAGGGGAACATCTGACCCGACCTATAACTATTGAAAAGTTAGTCATTCAAGAAAAATGGCAGCTAGAGAATAAAAAGAACAATAATTTTAAAAGTCTCATGAGCCTTTTTCATACTTCTCACCACCACAAGTGGGTTAAATCTCCCAAATGCTAACTTCCCCAAATATTCCCCTAATGCAATTGAACTTTTCTAATTTTTTCTAAGGAATAATCAAGAGCAATATTGTTGATGATCGATCGATCATCGATTTGCACCATCATTAATTATCGACGATTATGCCGTGCATGATGTTGTCGGTAATCACCGACAATGTTCGTTTGCTGATAGCCTTAGGAAATCGTTGATATCACTGACAATTATTATTTTTATTTCTTTACCTTTTTTTTTGTAAGTCAACAATAAAATATTAAAAATATCTCTTTATTTTCTTTCTAATATTATTAATGGAGAAGTTATTTTTTAACATTTATTTCATTGTTGATGAAATTTGACATTAGTATTTAACATTTATATTTTTATTACCTCATTTAATTACAAATTTTCGACGATAAATTATTTTTTTGAAAAAATGAAGCCCGTCGGAAGCCAACCATTTTTCACGGCAACAAAAATTAGCATAACAGATAAACAACGTTGAGTCTTCATAACAAAGATTTGTCTTTAGAAAGGGCATCTCGCAGTAGAATGGGCAGGAGTGTTCTCCTGCCCCCAGTGGGCAGGAGAAAACTCTACCCACCGCTGATGTGGCACCGCCACATCAGCGGTGTAATAAGTGTTTTTTGACTTCCCCCACCCCTTTTAACTCCCCCGTCCCAGTTTTCACCTCACCCCCACCCCTTTATATATAATATAAATAATTTTCTTTATTCTTTATCTCTATTTTCGAGATTATTAGGGAATCGAAATATTTCATTTTTAATATCATTCCAAAGTACTCACGATTTAGTTTCCCCCATCTCTAACGACGTGTGAAACGGCCAACCGTAACAAAAGTTAGCACTCGTCGAAGTAAGACGTTTCAAAATAATTTTTCTTATTTTTATTTCAATTTTCGAGGTTCCTATTTTGACGAATCATAACTTTTGTTACGATTGGCCTTTTGGCACACAGCTAAAGATGGGGGAAATTAGGTTGTGAGCACTTCGATATAATATTAAAAATATAATATTTCGACTTCGTTTGATATCCCGTAACGACCTCGAAAATTGAGATAAAAATAAAAAAAATCATTTATATATTTTGAAACGTCTTAATTCGACGAGTGCTAACTTTTACTACGGTTGGCCGTTTCGCACGCCGTTAGAGATGGGAGAAACTAGGTTGTGAGCACTTCGATATAATTTTAAAAATATAATATTTCGACTTCGTTTGATATCTCGTAACGACCTCGAAAATTGAGATAAAAATAAGAAAAAATCATTTATATATTTTGAAACGTCTTACTTCGACGAGTGCTAACTTTTACTACGGTTGGCCGTTTCGCACGCCGTTAGAGATGGGAGAAACTAGGTTGTGAGCACTTCGATATAATTTTAAAAATATAATATTTCGACTTCGTTTGATATCCCGTAACGACCTCGAAAATTGAGATAAAAATAAGAAAAAATCATTTATATATTTTGAAACGTCTAACTTCGACGAGTGCTAACTTTTACTACGGTTGGCCGTTTCGCACGTCGTTAGAGATGGGGGAAACTAGATCGTGAGTACTTTGAAATGGTATTAAAAATGAAATATTTCGATTCTGTAATAATCTCGAAAATAGAGACAAAGAATAAAGAAAATTATTTATATTATATATATTAAAGGGGTGGGGGTGAGGTGAAAATTGGGGCGGGGGGTGTTTGGTGGGTTAAAAGGGGTGAGGGGAAGTCAAAAAACAATTATTACACCGTGCCACATCAGCGGTGGGTAGAGTTTTCTCCTGCCCACTGGGGGCAGGAGAACACTCCTGGTAGAATGGGTCTTCACAACTATATACTCTACAAGATCAAGATCAAGCTCAGTGTTTCAGTGCAGTTCATCTTACTATAGCTTCTCATCTTTAAAAATATTTTATAATTTTACTTTACAGTCGCCTCATTTCAACTCCGACAACAAATTCTTTTTCAAGTTAATATCCTAAGGAAATGTCCTCCACAATTCATCTCTTACAGACAAGCCCATTATTGCAAAAAACCTTTTAGTTGCATCATAGGATGCTCTAGTCAGTGTTATGATAGTTTCATTGACTTCAAAGGGAAAATAGACATTGTGGCTTGTTAAGGATGAAGAACGTGAAAACATGGTTGCAATGATTAGTTTTAGACAAATTAAAACAATCAACTCTCCAATTTCAATTTTTTTCTTTTTTTTTTTTGTTGTAATTATTACTTAAAATATATATAACATTATTGACGGAAATTTCGTCGATGAACTTTCTTCACTAATTATCGATGATTAAGTTATCGACAATCAATTAAATTTTTTTTTTTTTTTTGCATAATTGTTTTTCCAAATAATTTTCTTGATTTGAGTTAGATTTTTCAGTCGATGATAACTAAAAAAGTTAATTTGTAAACAAAATTTCTCACTATATTTGAGTAATAGAAATTTAAAATAAATATTACCTACAAAAATGTCGATTTTGTGAGGAAATAACATAATAATTAAAAATAATAAATTTATAAATACTAAAAACCATAAATATTTAGTAAAATTAATTTACGGACAACAAATTCAATATATTTTCCTTTCACGGGATAATTAGTTGGCTTTATTGTTGAAGCGTAATCAGACTGTGGTCCACGAGTTTTTATTTGACGATACTTAGGGTTTGTAGAAGTCAAATGATACTTTTGAAATTCAAGAGCCGTTTTTGAATTTATTTAGTTAATTTTATGAAAGTATTTTTTTTTTTTGAAATTAGAAGAGTATTTAAAAAAAAATTGGTCAAATATATTTTTCTTAAAAAATGCTTTCGGAATAAGAAGCTTTTTTAAAAAAAATTAATTTTCAAATAAAAATTAAGATAACTTCTTTAAAAAAATTCTTCAACAGAAAGCGAAAATAAAAATAAAAGTAATGTTAAACGAGCCTTTAATGTCGTTTAGAGATCAATGTGTGCAATGATGGTTATCCATACACATTACAAGTAGCCAAATTGCTTGAATATTGACATCATAATTAGTTAAATATGATTAATTGAATTCTATTCATGGGTATCCTCAAAGCATGCACTACAATTGAGGGCAAACATCTATTCAAACTATACACCTTTTCTTTTTCTTCATGCAACCAATAATATATTCTAGGGACATCACTGTTCTTTTATGGTCAATGGTTGCGGCTGGTCCGGAAAATTGCGTGGATAATTTCAAGATTCCTATAGTTTAAGATACGCGTATTTCAGAAAGGTAAACTTTTTAGATAAAGTGCTTTGGGTAAAATATGAATATAACTTACGTACATATATAAAACATTCTTAAATTTTTGGTTAGGTGTTTAAATGAGTAGATATTGCATTTTAGAAACCCAAAAATTGGATTCTAGCTCATCGTGGGAACTTATTCAATTGACAAGCTTGACCTTGGCTTGTCAGGATATTAACAAAATAAACCTCCTAAGTCTCTATTTGACATCTTTAAAATTTTATATGACTAAAAATGAGTCTGAAAAATAAATTAAATTAAATTAAAAAATGTCATACATGGTCTAATTGAAATCGTATCATAATGATCTACAAATTAAAAACTACTTTGCACCTTTTATATTAAGCTCGGCCCAAGTTTGAGTCCATTTTTTTTTTTTTTTGAAAATGAGTTTTGGAATGGTGATTTTTGAAGAACGTTAGTTAAAAATTAGGAAAAAAATTTAAATTTACGTACAAAATATTTTATTGTGAGAATGTAATTAAAAATATGTTAAAGAAAAGTAAAATTTTAAATTAAGCGGATCAAACAGGGCATTAATATCATCTTGATAGATGATAGGTGGTAATCTGTATAGAGTTCGACGCTAAAATTACTAATTAATTACACACTCGCTATAAAAAGTTCAATCCTTCTATAAAATATCTTGGGTGTATCCATTTATTATCGCTCTCATGCAATTAATATGAGATGAGCTATGCAAAAGAGAAAATATCTCCCATTTTCCTCCATCAAATTCCTTTTCATTTCTCATGGTACATAAATTAGATCATGTGATGGCCATGTTATAGATGGGCCAAAGTTAGTTTGATGTCCAAAGTTAGGACGAAACATGCATGTGCTTTTGTACTTTACATTGCAAATATCCATTAAATTTAGATTTTATTTTCTTTGTACCATACCATGAAAAAACCATACTTATTTGTTTATTTATAAGCAAACAAAATAAAAAGCAAGGCGGGTATACCTAAAATTAGCTATGGAATGACTTTGCAATAGTGCATTGGGAACAAGTCCATTAAGAGTCTTGTCTTATGCCTTCCGGACCACTATACAATCACATGTGAGCAAATTGCAAGTGTCGATTTCAACTTGTTCGCCAATTGAGATTTTTGGATTTTTAAAGCAGTGTGGGGAGGCACGACTTTTACTTTTACATTTTGTGTAATTACCTTAAATTTTGTTTAGAAATTAGTTTTTAAAAGAACTTATTCTGAAAGTGTTTTTAGAGAAAGAAATATTAGATTAGCTTTTCTAAAAACTCTTCTAATTAGAAGATACACTTTCATAAAATTAATCCAATAGGTTCAAATTTGATTTTTCAGTCTCAAAACCTTTTTCTGACTTTTCAAAAGTCATGTCAAACGAGCTCTGTATATGTACTGATCTGATGCAAACCTACTTAACAATAGTCGTTACGAAACCCATAAAAGATTTATTCAACTCCAAGAAAGCTAAGAATCAACGTTTAAACTTGATTCAAAAATATTAAACTAAGAAACCAACACAATCACAGACAATATTTTGACCATTTGATTACAAGACTAAAGAATTTCACTCGATTTGTTTGAATGCCACAAGAATAATCTTGATTAAAAAATATTGAACTAATGAACTAACACAATCGCCAACAATATGTTGACCCGCGATTACAAGACTTAAAAATCCCACTCGATTTGTTTGAATGCCACAAGAAATAATCTTGATAAGTTCAAAATTAATTGGATGAAGAATAAGAAGAAAGCAATAATGTCTTGCAATAAATCTCTCAATAATTGTGTGTTTTTATAATGAAAATAATAACTATTTTTTAATTTGAATTCCTAAAACCCTAGTAAAAATAGAATTAAAATCTAAAAATAACAAAAACATATCACAAAATAGAGTTTTAACTAAAACATAAGATTGCACGAAATTTGAAAAATTCACTGCTGAAAATACACTATGCAACCGCATAGTGTAATTCTATGCGGTCACATAAATCATTTGAGTCCCTCCCATGTGGGCTCGATAAAGGAGCATGTGACCGTATGCCCTGGACGGTCGCATAGTTATTCAGTCCATTGTTTGAATCAAGTTGTTCTACTTCATTTCATCTCCCATGTCCAATATGAAATTTGACTATTTGCTTACCGTGATCAATATTTCGTCCATCGTGACTTGTGTAAGTAGTCTCATTGTTTCTTTGACCCGCTTCGCTCGCGACATAATCATATACCCTTCCTCAACGATTAATTGATCATTATCCGAACTTGGCCTCATATTATGGATCACATCATGATTTCAATTGGATGATGAACATGTAAGGAAAAATTATCTCTTTTTATAAATTTTTCTACGTTAACTTTATAACTAAATATTAGTATCTGAGTAATTCGAGAGTAGTTATTAAAGATATGAAAAATAGTTGGAAAAATCTTCGAACATTTTAGAAGTTAGATAAGAATAGACAAATGTGGTCTAGAACAATAAGGAATTCCAAACAACAATGCGAGATAGTTTTATTCTCCTTGACTTTTCATTTAACGTTGATGATCTATTGGGGTCATTGTCACTGCTGATAAATATCATTATTCTTTTTGACTTTTTTTCTTCGCTCTAGCCCACATTTGAAGTGGCAAGGACTCAACGTAAGGTGAATGCATAATGTTTGAAGTTTGAAGAAGAATTATTTTATATGCAATTATTATTCTTAATTACTTATTTGAAATATGATTACATGACAAATCGTACATTATTGTTGAGGATTTGTAATGGGGTGGGTGGGGATATTAAATTAATAAAATATTGAATATCTGATTGCCCTCAGTTCAAATATTTGACTAACTGAAGTCATTTTTTTCTTCTATGTTTACCTATACAAAAGTTTCTAAATTTAAGCTACCAACCACCGAACAGTTTTAAGTTGGTGAAAGCAGAATTTCTAATTATTTTCTATTTAAATGGGTCTAATTTTGTGTCGTTTCCCGTGGTTATGTGCGTTGTGGATGGGCTCTGGAGATGCAAATCGGTTCGACAGAACTCGATGTTGAGGTGTCTAAATTTTTTTGAGCTCGATCCATACATCTTCATTATTTATTTATTTTTTTTGAATTTAAAATGGAAGAAAATAAATAATTTATTTTATGAAAGGTCCACACTTGCTGATCAATAGGAAAAATCTGTACACGAAAGCTCTCCACATCTTGTAACGAGTTATTCGGGCTTGACTCGTACTCTTAAGCAGTTGGCCATCAAACTTCGGACTAAATCAAATTAAAGGTCAAACTAAGACACGTTTATTATAATACTACCGTGATGGAGTATATTAAACTTCTGTTTGGCGGAAATTAAAATTTAAATAATTTACAGATTTTGATAAAAGTTGACGAAATGTGTGATTAAAAAGTTGTGAATTTTATAAAATATGTGATTAAAATTAAGAGCTGTATGAGGCAGAAACTCGTCCCACTTACGGTTCGGAGGCCGAGCCCCACCGTTGACTTTAATTTATTTTAAAATCTTAATTTTAATTCTTACCAAAAAAAAAAAAAAAAAGGACTAAGCTTTAAGTTGAATCAAATTAATTTAAATTTTCTATATGAAAGAGCCTATGACATTTTTCCCAGTCAAAAAAAAAATCACTATATCAAAATATATTTTTTCTCCAAAACGAGGCTCAAATAAGATATTAGGGTATGTTTGATAGGCATTATTTTCCTTGGAAGTTAGAAAATGAATTCCACTTTCCTCAAAAAATGGTGTTTGATGGACAAAATTTTACCACCCAAATATTTTCCCACCCTAGACCCACGTGCCCCCTTTTCCTTGAAATGGATGAAATGGTTTTCCGACCTTTTTGGTGGGAAAACTGTTTTCCAGGTTCTAATTTTTTTTTTCATTTTTTTTTTGGTAATGGAAACAAATTTCATAACCAATTGTAAAAAAAAAATTTCACTTTCATGGACAATTTTCATATAAAACAAAGTCAAACGAACACAAAATTTTGATAAAAAAAAATGATTTTTTAGGAAACAATTTTTTTTTTTAATGAAAACAAATTTTATAACCAATTGCGGAAAAAAAATATCACTTTAATGGACAATTTTAATGTAAAACAAAGTTAAGCGAACACAAAATTTAAAAATTTTTTAGGTGGAAAATTATACCAATCAAACACACTTAATTAACAATTCCTTGTAAAACAATTTCTAGGCAATTACTTTCCCGAAATTCATTTTCTTTCCATCCATTTTCCACCCTTACAATCAAACGCACCCTTAGAGTACTTTAAACCAAAATTAAAATAAAGTGAAAAATACTCCATAAATTGTATGACATTATACTATACGGAAATGAATTAAACATGTCATTACCAAAATATGAAATGACTACTGCGTCGATGACTGTGAATAATATTAGAATAATGCTAAGTGTACACAATTTTTTACACAATCTTTTACACCTCTCTCACATGGAAGGGGGCCCACACATAATAAAATAATCGTGGACCCCCCTCCATGTGAGAGAAGTGTAAAAGATTGTGTAAAAGTGTGTGTGTACATGTAGCATTACCCATAATATTACTCATCATTTCTTCATAGTTTATTTTTATTTATTTATAAGTCAAAAACAGTTTCTCAAATGTCTGCAAACTTTGTAACAGTTGTACCCTTATTTTTCTAATATAAAAATAAAAATAAAAATAAAAGTGAAATTAGAAAAAGAAAATAATTGTACTGTGGGGACCCGGGGATCAATGGCCAGATCCTCAATTATCCAATCGGATATAAAAAGTCCAAAGTACCACGGGTTAGTACTAATTTCTGAGACCCACTTGTGCACTGCCATGTGCCCCACATAATCATGCTACATAAACATAAAAGTTAGCCTCCGTTTGGTAACCATTTTTCTACAAAAAAATGCATTCTTTGTGTCAAATCACTCATTTTTTGTCTCTCTTTCCAACCATGGACCCCACTTGATGTGAAAGAAAAAATGTATTATTTGAAGAAAGAATGGCTCCCAAACAGAGCTTTAATATAAAATTTGACACAATATCATGCGACAATTTATTATTAAACAATTTAAAATACAGTCAACTTTTTTATCAAATCATCTACTATCATATACAATTATATCAAACTTTCTATCAAATTCTCCTAGTAAAACGGCTCTATTCCCACATAAAAAGATAAATCAATACATATATATATATATATACTACTTGGTAGCTCCTGTTTTGCCCGATTTCTCTCCGTCTAAACTATATACATTATACAATGTGAAAATTGAAATATTATTATAAACCCTAAACTTTCAAACGTAATGTTATTTAAATGCATGAATTTGATCATCAATATTGAATATTAAAATCGCACATGGACGAAAATGCTTAACAAATCATTAAATAACTTCTTCAATTCAATTGAAAGTTGCGTGCAACCTTGACATTCACAATCAACGATTTTCAGTCATATAAGAATCTAAATTCATGAATTAAAATAGGTCAGAGAATCAGAGTATCTCCAATGATGATATAAAATAGAAATTTAAATATCAAAGGTGGTCGAAAACATCTCCAATAGAGAGATGCAAATTTGGTTTTTTGACAGAAAATGTAAAAATCATAAGAGGCAAAAAGTGGATTAGATCTTTCAACTGGAGCATAATTTAAATTTAGATTCATTGGGATGTAAATGAGGATAAAAAAGTAATTTTGGAGATACACAATTTACACCCAATTTTACACAACCATTGGAAATGCTCTCGGTACATTATTTTTAAAGAATTAGAACTTAATAGCTGCACTATGCGAACGGTTAAAGAACTCTATATTAATTTTCCTACAAACAATTTCGAAGGTTTGAGGCTCAACTTTTTCCTTATGCAAATACGTGTGTATATAAAGAATTGATCTCATGCTTTCAGTGGGTATGATAAAAATTTCTCACTACTGATGTGACAAATAGAACTTTAAGTATGATTCTGTTAATAACTGACTGCAGCAGAAAATTATAAGTAAAGTTCTTTTATCACGCCAATGAGAAATTTTTATTTAATCTATCGTGGACAGGAGATTAGATCTGTATATATCTATCTCTTAGTGTATATATTAATATACACTCCACCTTTGATGATTGGACTTTTTAGTGAAAGAAGAAATATATGAAATCTTAAGTCAGTGCTCGTCTGTCTGTGTTCTTTTGTTTTACAGCTCGTGATGAGATAGAAAGTGAGCAAGGACAGAAAAAGAGAGAGAGATAGATACATAATTGTGATGATATGCCACGTGGAGGGTAGAGTAGTCTATAGCCTTGAAAAATGTCTTGCCTGTCTATGAGTTGTTGTTGAGACAACCACAGCCTTGTCCTTTATTTGGACTCACCAAGGCCTCCTGTTCTTCTTTCACCAAAATTCTTCTTACCATAAGATACAGTCTAGATTTATTAATTCTGGGTTTGAGTTAATTTATGATCCTCTCTTTCTCTGACTCTACAAGAACAAACCAGACATTATAGTACAACAACTGTGTCTTTCTTTGTTTACATAAAAGGAATGAATGGTGTCATTAATCCTGAGTCAAATGATTCTGAATTTGTCGAAGTTGATCCTACTGGAAGATATGGAAGGGTATGAATTGCGATATGCCTTGTTTTTGTACAGATCTAAATTTCTTTGATGTGTTTAATGTTGTAATTTTTTTTTTTTTTTGCCTTTTCTGTTTGCAGTATAATGAAGTTCTTGGTAAAGGGGCTTCAAAAACAGTGTATGTAGTAGCTATTTTTCTGCAGTCGAACACAAATTTATTGTCTATCCGTGTTCTAAGTCGTCTGGTTTTGTGACATTTTCTGGGTTTTCCAGTTACAGAGCGTTCGATGAATATGAGGGGATTGAAGTAGCCTGGAACCAGGTGAAGCTCTATGATTTTCTGCAAAGACCAGAGGATCTGGAGAGATTGTATTGTGAAATTCATCTCCTCAAGACTCTGAAACACAGGAATATTATGAAGTTCTACGCTTCCTGGGTTGATACTACCAACAGGAACATCAATTTTGTGACAGAAATGTTCACCTCTGGTACTCTCAGACAGTAAGTACTAATTGTTTCTTTCTGATTTTTTAATTTGGGTATTTGCAAATATTCACCATTAATCTAAACTAGGTATAGGCTGAAACATAAGAGGGTTAACATTAGAGCAGTGAAGAAGTGGTGTAGGCAGATCTTGATAGGACTTCACTATCTCCATACCCATGATCCACCTGTTATACATAGAGATCTCAAGTGTGATAACATTTTTATTAATGGAAACCAAGGAGAAGTAAAGATTGGTGATCTTGGCTTAGCTGCGATACTGCGGAAATCCCACGCTGCTCGTTGTGTAGGTAAACGGTTAACTTATCTCCGTAATTGATTGATTGATTGAAAATAATAGGATCGGATCATATGGTGTCGTATTGGTTCCCTCAGGAACGCCGGAGTTTATGGCTCCAGAGGTATATGCAGAGGAATACAATGAATTAGTCGATGTTTATTCATTTGGTATGTGCGTTTTGGAAATGGTGACATTTGAGTATCCCTATAGCGAATGCACTCATCCTGCTCAAATTTATAAGAAAGTGATCTCTGTAAGAGTTTATACATCGTATCATTGTCAATTTTGCCCATTGGAAACCGACCTCAGAAACTTGAGTTAACAAAATAATTTCGTTTTCTATAGGGAAAGAAACCAGATGCTCTTTACAAAGTTAGGGATCCTGAGGTGCGTCAATTTGTTGAGAAATGTTTGGCTACGGCGTCTCACAGGCTGTCTGCTAGGGAGCTTCTCGATGATCCGTTTCTCCAAATGGATGATTGTGTTTCTGATTTGAGGCTGTTTGATTCTTACGAAGATTATGATGGACCAGGTCCTATGTTAAGACAACCTCACAGTAACAGTTTTCTAGTTGAAGCATGCTCCAATTATCTTGGCTATGAACAAGAAAATGGAATAGATTGCCATTCAGTTGAATATGATGCTCATGAAATAGACCTTTTCACAAGTCATGAGGATGATCACTTGGGAAATGTGGACATTAGGGAAGACGATAACATCTTTCTGAGACTCAGAATTGCAGATCAAGAAGGTCTAGTTTAAGTTTTTCTTTATTTCATTGAAATAGTCAAAATATAATTTGTTTTCGCTTAGTTTGACTGTTGAAATGTATTTTGATCTTTTGCAGGCCGTGTTCGAAATATTTATTTCCCTTTCGACATTGAAACTGACACTTCCCTTAGTGTTGCTACGGAAATGGTTGCCGAGTTGGATATCACGGATCAAGATGTGACTAAGATAGCCGAGATGATCGACAGTGAGATTGCTTCCTTAGTACCCGAATGGAAACGGGACTATGGCATACACGAAAGTATCGATCACTCAAACAGTAATTGCTGTCAGAATTGTTCTTTGAATGGTTCTCTTGTTGAATATTTATCCACACACGACCTAGGCAAGAACCTGCAAGTTCTTCAATGTTCTAAGCATGGATGTGGTGCTATACATGGCCGTTTCGAAGAAATCACGTATCGATTTGAAGGGTCGGAACAATGTGTTACAGAAGGAGCTCCTATGGGATCAAGCCAATCGGTTGGTGTACTCTACTCTGATATCTGGTCACAACACGAGGGTCCTGAATTAGTCTCAAATTTTTCCAGTGACAATCACTTTGGTAATGAACACAAAATCTTTCACGAGTCAACAAACAATAAGAACGAGAAGATCATAAGGATCGACCAGGAGGACGATAAGTCTCCTTTGGCTCAAGAAAAAGATAAAGAGAATGAAGTAAGGCACAAACTGAGGTGGCTTAAAGCCAAGTATCAAATGCAGATGAGAGAGCTTAAACTTGGAGATCAACATAAGGGGATCGTGTCAAATTCTTCGACTTTGAAGTCCAATAACGAGAAGGATAAATTGTCACCGAGCTCCTCAAGTCTGTCGCAAGAAGACAAGTGTTCGACCTCATTTTTCCCAGCTGATGCAGGAAACAAATGTGCTACCCAAAAGGTTCAGAGTTATGAATCTACTTTTGATTATTTTAGTCCAGTACATATGATCACTGCCAAGAATTTTTGTACTGGTACCTTGCTTTCACATCCCCTTCATAGGGCCACATCTTTACCAGTGGATGCTATATATTTCTGAAAATAATTTCTTGTGTTGAATGAGTGAATGTACATTACGAACAAGCATATTAAAAAAATAATAATACAAGTTCTCAAATTAATTATTTTCTAATCCCAGAGAGAGAAAAAAAAAAAAAAACTTTTTTCCACTGAGTGCATTAAATACTCGCATGTCACGCATGTAATTTCTTGTTTAACTTTTTCGCATATAGAGATTGTAATCTTTTGTGGCTCAAATTATATGTGATTTGAAAGTTTGATTCATGGAGGAAGTCTAGATAATTTTGGTTTAAATTTTCGGATAGATAAGGGATCAAATTTCATAATAGATTGAGAGTTTGATTATGATAAGGAATTTGGAATGGATAAAGAGGACTCTACTTCATCCATAACTTCAAGATTTAGCTCGTATAAATACTCCACAAGTAGCCTCTTCGTAGGCTCAAGACAACAATTTGATCATTGTTGTATTTATTAAAAACTTGAAAGAATTGTTCAAATTTAAATTAAGAGAATCAAATGTTGTAAATACAATTTTAATTTTTTGGTATAATAAATTCTCTCTTTCTTCCGCAAAAATTAGAACATATAAGAATAATCATCCACTTGAATTAGAACAAATTCTCTGGAAATTAAGTAGTTTTAATAACATACTTTCAGGCCGGTTGACGGGGCTTGTGAAAAATAAAAAAAATTGTTATTGAGATTAAGAAACTGTTTTTGAATATGTTTTGAGTAATTTTTTGAAAGTAAAAAAAGGAAGTTTTGCCAAAGGTACCCTTCGTACACTCGTGACTTTACGAGGTTTTAGTTGAGCATAAATTAGAAGAAAGAGAGGTTATTTATGCATCTTAGGCAAGTGTTTAATGAGACAAGGACTCATCCTTGGATGGGTATTAAGGTCTCATGCTTTTCTCAAGTCCCAACTCATTAATAATGTGAAAAGGTACAACTTTTAATTTTTGACAACTATTCTTAGCATGAATTATCATGCAAAAGTTATATATAATAATGACAAAGTAGAAAAAGAAAATTATATTCCTTTTTATTATCGTTTTAAAAGGTTCTTTATTGAACAACCATCCCATGTTGAACTCAGCACCAGAAGAAAAAGCAGACGAAAAGAGTTCACCGTACAAACAATAATCATCCTTTCTTTAGACTTCTACCTAAAGCAAACATTTACAAGATAATTAAGCAAATATTTAACTTCTTTTTTACTTTAGAATCTGAGTTCTATTTTATTGTAAGAATGCATTTTAAAATAATAAATTGATAAAGTGCGCGTGATTAAAAAAAAAATTGAATTTGCTTTTAATATTATTTTATTAAAAATGTGTGGTTAAAAAAAATAAAGAAAAATATATTTTGAAAATAATGAGATCAAACCTATCGGGCCCATCCACTATACTAAACGGATTAATTATTTGAATGGTCACTAAAATGCTACTTGAATTTAAAAACGTATTTCAATGATCACTGAATTATGCACCATGTCAACCATCTATTACTCAAGTGGGAACATCCGTTAGATTCAACAAATAGCGTCGACTTGAGTGATGATGGGTAGTATGATACATATTTCAGTGACCATTGAGATACAATTTTAAATTTAGTTATTAAGTAGTAACAATTTTAACTACCAGGGAAAATATTTTTTAATCACTCGTCGTCGGTTTCCAGAAGTGAGCTATTTACTATTGTAGTTTCTCTTTACCGGTGATCTACTTTCAATCACCATTGAGTTATGCGTACAAACGGCTATGCTGCACCGGAATACATGGTTAAAGTTTCGGCAATTTGAAATGATTCTTCTCCACTCCTTTTGCAGTTGAAAAAGAAAATTAAAATTTTTTTTTCCCAAATTTAGATATACTAAAATCCTCACTGATGAACTGGTTATTTGACGGAAAAGTGTGACGTATATAGCTGGGTTTATACTTACTATCTGGACGTGTGTCCACTTATATTAGGGATACTAGTGACACACGAATGCTGAGTGACTAATGGCACAGTAGTTATTGGTGAAATATTCTCATTATTTTTATTAATGCCTCTGCTTTTTTTCTGAATTTTGTTGCTCGTATGTACTTCTTATTTACATTGAATATGGTGACATGTTCGATACGTGGAAATCGACAGAACTAAATAAATAATGGTGAGATGTTGTGATCGTATCATAATGGGACACATACAGGTCGGAGATTGTTCTCGCGGCTGGCAAACGAATATGGGCTCGACTGATCTGACATCGACTTTGGAAATGGACAAAACTATGAGCTGAATGTTTCAACATATCAAATATTGTGCATCCTGATGCTGTTTAAATTGTCTTCGCTATAAGGAGATTGAGAAGGATACTAAAATTCCCTCTTCTGATTCGAAAAGGTGTCTACAGTCAGCTTGTGTTAAAGGGAAAAATATTACAAGCAAAGATATTGGAGAGCAAGATGCTAAAGGTGAAGATGATTGGAACTGTAGCTGCACAGAAGGAACCTCAAGCCTGAAAGTCAAGAGACAAGACAGAGGGTGGAGGAGGCCAGGAAGCCCCAGATTGAGGCTGAAATAGTAAGAGTAATGAAATCTATGAGACGTTTGGACCACAACAATGTCATTACTATTTTTAGTTGAGCTTCGGCAAGGAAACTACAACTGTTTCATTAAGGTTTTTATTTCTGCAAGCTCGGTCAATAAATTTCTAAGTATAGCTTCTCTGCATTGGCCACCGGGCTAATCGACACACACACACAAGGTAGCTTTTGTTATTCGAAAATTTTCTTCAACCCGAGTCTCATTTTTTCCTGGTCTTGGGTCAATAGATAACAATTCTTTCACGAAGCACTCTCACAGACATTCTCTGTTGAGGTGGAAAAGCAATTCTTATAGTTACCACTATCTTTATATTGATTTCAAAGATATCACCCAGTCATGTGTAACCTTTTTTTATTTTATTTTTTTTATCTTACAAACTATGGCTTCATATAATTTTGCCAGATTCACAACTTGGAACAAGGACAGGTTGAAGATAATTGAGTGGGAGTATATGCATGGCTGCTAATCTAGTTCTTGGAGAGGGAAGAAGATAGTGTTAGGTTTTTAGAGTTGGCTATTCTGTAGACAAAATGACTGATTTGTAACGTGTTGTAAAGTCAAGGACCTAGGGTGTAATTTGTATAAATTGGGTTATGAGGTCTAGGGTTCGAGCTTGAAAAGAAGAAAAACATAGAGCAACATTTTCACTAGCTTATTGCCCAGATGCCGCTCGAGCGACAAAAACAGAATGCATGTCGCTCGACTGTAGCTGAGCTCACGCTCGAGCGACAGTGTGTCGCCCGCCTGTCGCTAGCTTATCGCTCGAGCGACAGGTCGATCCGAAAAACCCTAGTTTGTGTTTTTAAACAGATATTTCCTACCCATTCAATCCTATTACCCTTTCATATAAATATCCAAGCATGTACACAAAAATTGGGTGGTTGTTCATTGTGCTTCTTCTCTATAACATATTCAAAAGCGTATTCATTCATACATTGAATTCATCCTTTCACTCTTGATTTTATACAACTACATGTTGGAGAAAACATCAAATTGAAGAATTCAAAACACCTACTTCCTTAACACTTTGAGAAAGGTACTTTCTCAGTTGGACTTCAGAAGTTTCTGGATGTTGAGAGAGGTTGGACTACAAGTACAAGAAGAAGAACAAGAATATATGATTCCTGAATATACACTTGGAAGAGACGTGTGTAGATGATTGTGAGTCTGAAGTTTACAGCGGATCTTGGAAGCTATATGAGGTAGATCGAGAGATCTAACAGGTTGGCTAGATAGTATCTACGGTAGCAGATCGTGAGTATGGAGAAACAACAGATCTTGGAGTGGCAGGGTTTACAACAGCTAGTGGAACTAGTTTGGAATTGAACTGTAACCTACATTGTTTATAGTGGAGATAATTGTCTTGGTCCCAGAGTTTTTACCCAGTTGGGATTTCTTCGTCATCATATTGATGTTCATTATTTATTGCTTTCTTTATTACTGCGGTATTCAAATATAGGATAATTGACTTGTATGATTAACCATCTAGAAACAATTAAGAGTGACTTGTTATTTGATTGATTAATTCCGCAGGTAGAGTCAAAATTAAAAATGGATAATTAATAACCATTTGTTAACTTAGTAGTCGGTAATTTGGTAAACTATGAACTTTCAATTGGCATCAGAGCCTTAATTCGTTTCTTGACCTATATTATCTAGATGAGTAGTCCATTATCTGTCCCGCCTTATTTTGATGGAAGTAATTATGCCTATTGGAAGGTTAGGATGAAAGCCTTTTTGAAATCTATGGATGAGCACAAATGGCTAACTGTTGAAAATGGTTGGGTTGCACCTAGTTCTACGGTTACTAATGAAGCAATCTTCACTCCCATTGCTAATTAGACTAGGAAGAACTTAGATGGATGTAACTGGAATAGCAAATCCTTACATGTCCTATTTATGGCAGTGTCCCCTAAAGAATTTAGAAGAGTATCTATGTGTGAGGTTGCTAAAGATGTTTGGGATATTCTACAGACCACACATGAGGGAACTTAGACTGTAAAAAATTCTAAGTTGTAGATGTTGACCACTAGGTTTGAAGAGATTATGATGAAAGAGGATGATATATTTGATGAATTTTATGCGAGCTTAAATGACATAGTTAATTCTAGTTTCAACTTAGGTGAGAAAACTCCTGAGTCTAAAATTGTTAGAAAAATTCTTAGATCCTTAATTGAGTGATTTAGGACTAAAATCACTGCTATTGAGGAGAGTAAGGATATAGATTCCATTAAGGTAGATGAGTTAGTTGGATCCCTCCAAACTTATGAGCTGACATTAGCTAAACCGACAAATGATAAGTCTTTGGCCTTAAACACTGTGAGGAATAGTCATAGAGAGTCCTCAGATTCAAATTCTTCTAATGAAGAGGAGTTAGCTCACCTTGCTAAGAAATTCTAAAAAATATTTAGGAATAATCAGAAACTTAAAGAGCGACATAGAAGTGGTCCAAGTGAGTCTATGAAGAGTTCTAAATCTGTGAGATGTCATAATTGTTGAGGTTTTGGCCACGTTAGGAGTGAGTACTCTAGTAGTAGGAGAAATTCAGATAAGGTTATGAATGCTACTTTCATTGATAACGAGTCTAACTCGGACAATCAGAGTGAGAAATCCACTCACGAGGAAAGTGGGAAGTATATTGTCTTTACTACTAGAATTAGGAATGAATATGATAAGGGGAGTGAGAAGGTCGAGAACGTAAGTAGCAGTGAGGATTCTGATAAAGAGTCTGTGATGAGAAAGATATTCAAGAGGCTTATGATAAGATATATTAGGACAGTCTTAAGATTCTTACTAAAAACAAAGTCTTGAGTGCGAAGAATAAGGAACTTGGATTGGAAAATGAGAAGTTAGTAGCGCACATTAAGAAATCTATCTCGATCCTGAGTGAAGTGAAACCCATGAATGAAACCTTAGAGACTCATGCTAAGAATCTCACCAGTGAGCTTGAGAAGTCCTCTTAGAGAGTCAGGGAATTGACTACTGAGAAAGAGACTTTAGACATATAGGTTAAAAATCTTCCGAGCGATCTAGAATATTCTAAGTTTCAACTGCTTGTCTTATCTAGTGGTTCTGAGAAGTTAGACAACATTTTAGGAATGGGCAAGACTTCTAGAAATAAAGGAAGTCTAGGTTTTAAGGAAAACAGTGTTAGTACTTCTAAGACCACATTTGTCCTTGCTACTGACTAGCCTAAGCATGTGCCTAACCCCGATCTTAAGGGATTTGTTAGACATAGGCCTACTAGACAGCGTAGGACCCGTCGACCTAGGAATAGACGTCAACATCCACGTAACATTGGTTATAGGTTTATCCCTACATGTTTTCACTGCGGTGAGTTAGGACACATAAAGTCTAGGCGTCATCATTTCCTGAATAGAAATAGATACAAGAACTTAAATAGAAATAAGAATTAGGAGTTTGTTGGTTAGATTGACTTCCTTACTAATCAGGTAAGTAAGTCAACCAAATTAATGATACAGATGATCGAAAATATTCCTATCAATAGGCAAGTTTGGGTAACGAAAAGTGACATGAAAAATTGTGAATTAGACCACGGGGCTCTTAAAGGTAAGAGCATTTGCTTACCTAACTGATTATGTATTTTTGGTACATGCTCATGCTTTATCATTATGAGACATTGATTTATGTATGCACCATATTTATTTGTTTTTTTTTTTTATGTAGAAAACTCATGCATTTTTTATTTTTTATTTTTCTGTGTATTTGACATTTTTTTTTGTGTCAGCATTTATGCTTTAAAAGAAAAACAACCAAAAGAAATGGAAAATTGAAAATAAAAATAAAAATGGACATTTTTATTACAGCATCATATATGGCATTCTTAAACTTGCATGTTGTGATCATGTTAATGGTGTCAATGGGCTGAGTTGAGCCGGCTCGGTCCATACTCGCATGAGCTCGGCTCGTGCTCGCACCATCCGAGCTCGTGGCTCGTTTCGTTTTAAGCGAGCTCGGCTCGTGCCCGAGCTCGCCCAAAACGAGCAGCTCGACGAGCCGGCTCGCCAATTTTGACTTTTTTTTTGTGAAGCCTACTATAACTAAATCTTAAATTCAAAAAATATATATATGCACATTTTCTATTTTTTTAAAATATACATTTTCCAAAACATTTATCGAGACTCGTTAAAACATTTATAATTTTTAAAATAGTAAATATACATTTTCTAAAACATTTTTATTTAAAAAAAAAAAGATAAACCCTCCTCCTTTATCCGGGATTGGGACCTTCTACTTCAATTTCGAGTAGGCGGAGTTATTGAATTTGATAATTAGAGTCTTCCCAGTCCTTCACGCACATTAACGCTTCCAAAATATCTTCTTTTAGTCGATTTCGAATCTCAAAGAGAACCCTCTTGCCTACACTAAAAGCAGACTCCGAAGTTACAGTGCTAACCGGAGGTGTTAATAGATCTTTTGCAATTGCAGAAACTATTGGCCATTGTCGTTCGTTATTTCGCCAGAATTCAATGACATATTTTGAACTTTTCTTAACTGATTTGTTACTAGACATAGTATAACGAAAGTAATCAATTAATTCAGATGACAACGCATTTGGACTAGTACTCGAAGTTTGAGTACATGCAGTGGAAGACAAACTACTACTATTAGAGGAACCATATGCACATGCAGTTTAATTATAACTAATTGAGTCTATGTTTTCTAATAAATTAATTACTTCAGCGTCGTCATCGTTTATATTAGAAGGAGAAGGAGTTGGTACACGAGTAATTTGTGTACCTATTCGTGAAGCATATAATTCATACATTTCAGTTAACGTTTGTTCCAAATTTCTATAAGTAATAGGCATATTAAAAGTTAAAGCTTTTGAAATTTGGTCAATTATAAATTTAGTACTCGATAAATTATATCGGGGGTGCATGACGCATGCTAAAGGAAATAACATAGGTAATTCTTTCCAATATTTTCTAAATTTTAATTTCATGGCATATATAACCGCATGAAAATCAGGGTCATTTTGATATCTCTTAAAAGCTCTAACTGTTATATAAAGACGTTCAAGAACCATGCAACTAGTGGGATAATAAATACCAGACAATATATTCGTAGACGTATAAAAACTTTTCAAAAATTTCTTAATTTTAAAAACTGTAGTCCAATCGGATTCATTTAAGATATTATTGTCTTCGTCTTTAATATGCCTACTGTTATAAAATTCAGTGATAAACGTTTCAAAACCTTCACAGGATTTTAATAATAAGTAAGTTGAATTCCATCTATGACCTACGTCAGTAATAAAAGTTTTTGTATGCTCGTTCCCAACTTGTTCACAAAATTCTTTAAATGCTTGTTTTCTACTAGGTGTAATTGTGATATATATAAGTGCATTCTTAATTCGACTAATTTCGTCCTTCACATGTTTTAAACCATCTTATACAATTAAATTAAAAAAATGGCACACACATCAAATATGAAATAAATAACCACCAAAATCAGGTTGAAGTACTCTATGCAATTTATCGATAACAACTTTATTTATGGAAGCATTGTCAAAAGTAAAAGAACGAATTTTACTCTCGCATTTATATTCTCTAATTATTAACATAATAGTATTAAATATAGTTTGAGCGTTATGAGGATACTCAACAATTTTAAAAGTAATAATTTTTTTTATGCATAACCCAAAGTAGGTCTATATAGTGTGCAGTTGCAGCTATATAACCTTTCTTATTAATCACTTCCCACAAACTCGAAGTTAAAGATATCACACCCCCATATTTTTTTAAATCTGCAATCAATAATTTCTTTACATTAAGAAAATATTCAATTGTATTAGAACGAAAAGTATTTCGACTTACCCCAACGTACATTGGTTGAAGATATTGTTTGACGTAATTTACGAAATGTTGGTTGTCCACTATTGCTAGTGGCAGCTCCGCCGCGGCAACGAACTTCACCATTCCGGTTCGAGCTTCCTCTTCCGAATACATCCACGTAGAAAGTGGCATAGTAGTAGCACCGGCGCTACTAATACCAAACTGTAGTTGCGTTTGACCATGTTCAAGAAGCCCATGTTTGGCCGCACATGTATTGTGGTGACGGTTGAGGTGAGTGATTCCAATGCCTTTTTGCCATGTCAGTCGTTGTTGACAGTATTTACATACTGCTTTGGTTTCTGGAAGTCAATAGATCACAAGACCAGTGTTAACCAATTTAAAATGGTCCCACCATTTTACCTGCTTCTTCCCCTTTCTCTTCCCTCTTGCATCGGGAATATTTAATGCATGTTCTTCATCTTGTTCCAAATCAATTGGAACACTAGGATCAACATCAACGTCATCCAAATCAATTGGATTGTGATGACTACCTTCACGAACATCGACATCTTCAATGTCTTCTGGAGTTGGTAATTCATTGAGACCGGCAAATTCATTCGTAAATTGATTTTGGACAGGTATTTCGCCTTCCATATCGAACAAGTTTTCAACAAATGCTTGTAGATCCATTTGTGAATTGTAGAAATTGAATGTAGAAAATAGAATGTAGAAATGTAGAATTGAGAAATGAATGAAGATTATATAATAGTGTATAAAATTGGTTGTAAAATTAAGATAATAATGTAAAAAAATGTAGAAGAGAACTATAAAATAAATGAATGATATTGTTGATCATGATTTGTAAATTGTAGAGGGTAGAGAATGAAACTTTGGTGTGAAAAAAAATATTGTAATGGGTTAGGTATTTATAGGAGAAGAAAAGTAGATTTTTTTTAATTGGTGACCAAACGATCACTTGTGTTAATTAATTTTTTTATTATTTTTATATTTTTTATAATAGACGAGCCCACGAGTTGAGCGGCTCGCCGAGCCTCTCGTGAATAGTGACGAGCCGAGCGAGCCAGACGAGCCCGAGCTGCTCGTGGGCGTGAATAGTACGAGTCGAGAGGTCGAGCCGACGAGCCACTCAACTCGGTTGACACCACTAGATCATGTATGGACATAACTGATAAGCTGTAACATAGTTTCCATTGCTGGTTTAGGTTATTTATGGAGTACTTAGTTTAGGTGTCTTCATGTACCATCTGCACTGCACATACTATGATATTGTTAGTGGGACTCTACCGTGTATATGAGATTTGGGATGGCAGTCACATGTCAGTAAGGTGACTTTGAACATGAATTGACTGTATGTATTGGATATAAGCTCAAGTTTATCCCCAGTAATAAAAAACTCAATATCTTATGTTCTTTTTCGGAGCCTATTTGACTCGAGTAATTAAGCATGTAGGGTTTCTCATAACCTGGTGCCTATGGTCAATTGACTTGGGTTAACCGGTCTAAAGCTTGTTATTGGGGTCTTTTTAGTCGCTCAATGGAGAATAACCTGCACTTAAGATGTGAAAAATAATTATGAGCTTACAATAGTGAAAAATATGAAAAAAATATATACGCAAAAAGTTAGGGAGAGAAAAGAATATATATATACAAAATGAGTTTTTATTTAAAGGTCATAATGTTCTTTAAATGGTTTGACTTTCATATGTAGGGGAATACACTTATTAACACTAATGTTTAGCATATCCATTCTTACAAAATTAAGGTATGGAGTCCTATTTACAGAGGATTAATGACACTTTACACACATGAGTCACTTATACAATTTACTCAATTCTGACTTAAATTGAGTATGTGGGGAGGTTTACTAGTTAATTATGCTTGTGCATGTTATCAATTGCATTTTGGACTGTTATATATTCATGTTTAAAATTGAATTTGACATTGCACCCTTAGTCATTTGTAACAAAAAGGAGGAGAGCGTTTTATACACAGGGGGAGCATTGAATGAATCTGCATTAGCATTTTATGTCAAGGGATCGTTGGGGAGAGACATAGATACATTTGCCTACTGCATGAAAACATTGAGAACTTGCAGTAAGGGGGAGAATGTGCACTGCATGTGCATTGTATATCATTTGCATAGCTGTTTGAGTTTTGATGTTTCGTGATGTTAATGTTTCGGTTGGTGTTTTGATTGACATTAATGTCATGTCTCAAACTAGCATGCCTATTTGTGTTTATGAGTTTTTTTTAAATTTCTTGTATTACGTGCTTTTACACTGGGTATTGAATTGCAAATTTCAGAAAACATGTTTAATAAGAAATGTAAAAGTCATCAGTTTGATGAAACCGGGTTGTTTAGATTTTGTTTTTTAGTTTTTCCTTGACTTATTTTATAGTTTTGTCATAAAATGTCAAATGGGGAGTTTGTTAGGTTTTTAGTGTTGGCTATTCTGTAGATAAAATGACTGATTTATAACATGTTGTAAAAGTCAAGGACCTAGGGTGTAATTTGTATAAATTGGGTTATGAGGTCTAGGGTTCGAGCATGAAAAGAGGAGAAACACAACGCCACATCTTCGCTAGCTTATCGCCTAGATGCTGCTCGAGCGACAAAAACAGAATGCATGTTTCTTGACTGTCGCTGAGCTCTCGCTTTCATATAAATATCCAAGCCATTCAACCCTATTACCCTTTCATATAAATATCCAAACCTATACACGAAAACTGGGGGGTTGTTCATTGTGCTTCTTCTCTATAACATATTCAAAAGCCTATTCATTCATACATTGAAATTCATCCTTTCACTCTTGATTTTATACAACCACATGTTGGAGAAAACATCAAATTGAAGAATTCAAAACACCTACTTCCTTCACACTTTGATGAATGTACTTTTTCAGTTGGACTTCAGAAGTTTCTGGACATTGAGAGAGGTTGGACTATAAGCGCAGGAAGAACATGAATATATGATTCCTGAATATACACTTAGAAGAGACGTGTGTAGATGATTGTGAGTTTGGAGTTTACAACGGATCTTGGAAGCTACATGAAGTAGATCGGGAGATCTAGCAGGTTGGCTAGATAGTATCTGCAGTAGCAAATTTTGGAGTGGTAGGGTTTACAACAGCTAGTGGAACTAGTTTGGAATTGAATTGTAACCCACATTATCTATAGTGGAGGTAAATGGCTTGATCCCGGAGTTTTTACCCAGTTGGAATTTCTCCGTCATCATATTGATATTCATTATTTATTACTTTCTTTATTATTGCGGTATTCAAACATATGATAATTGACTTGTATGATTAACCATTTAGAAACAAATAAAAGTGACTTGTTATTTGATTGATTAATTCCTCACGTAGGGTCAAAATTAAAAACGGATAATTAATAACCATTCAGTAACTTAGTAGCTGATAATTTGGTAAACTACGAGCTTTTAGATAGAAACGAGGAAAAAAGTAACTCGTTTTATTACATTGAACCAGCACCTAAAAGGATGACATATATGAGTTTTGTCCGGGATGGAGTCAAAGGAAGACCAAGTTTTTTTCTTTTTGCACTGAATTATTGCATAGAAGAAAAAATTTCATAAAAAAATAATTTTTACATATAAAAAAATTTATTGGACTTGGGCTACCTACCCAGGGATGTTCATAGCTACGACCCTGTCAGTTTCACTGCTACGGATAATATGCACTCCTATGATTTTTTTTTTTGTATGTTATAATTCACTTTATCAAACGCCAACAACATAAGGGTGTGTTTCAGCCATATTATTTTGGAAGAATGTATTTTGGAATAGTAGATTAATGGAAAATGTATAGTTGAAAAAGAAGGAAAAATTATTGACGTGATTGAAAATATTATTTTATTGAAGATTGTGTGGTTGAAAATGAGTAGAAGAATGATAATAAGAATTTTAATGTGGCTCAAACATGGGGCTAATTATTTAAATGAAATTTTCAAAATGTCTATTTTCACTCCAATTTCAATAGTTCTCATAGCAAATAACTTTTATTTTTCTATAAATTCAACTGTCATTTATATAAACATTAGTTTGGCGCACATTTTAAAAACCTCTTCTTTTTTATATATCTTAAACTCATTTTTAATCATATATTTCATAGGATTCACAATTCTTTTTTAAAGATATTTCATCAATTTTTATTAAAAGCTACTGAAAAAATGATTTTTAGCTAAACCAAACAGAGAATAAAGAAAAAAAATGGTTATGAAAATAATTTGTAACCACCCGTGTACAACTATTTAGCGAAGTACTTGGAAGTAATAATAATAATAATAATAATAATAATAATAATAAATTTGATTTGTTAATAATATCTATAAAAAAATAATTGTCCCTGGTCAAAGTCCATCAAGACTCTTCTATATAATTATATATATTAGATTAGCATATTTTACTGAAAAATGCTATTCATCTCCAGTAGAAATGTATCACCAGTCTATGTGGATGTAAATAATTGGTTAAATGATAGGTGAAATTAAATGACTTATTTAATTTCACCTATCATTTAATGCCATATTAACGCCCATAGATTGTGGATGCATCTTCAGTGGGGATGAATAGTATTTCTCTATTTTACTAATCCCCGAACTAACGCGTAGAGCATGTTCAGCTAAGCTCAAATGTCAGTAAACATTATTTCAAGTAAATTGGTCTTAAATAAGTTATAAATGAAAAAAAAGAATGTAGCATGATGGAGGACGAAAACGTAAATAATAATAAGAAATTTTTATTCCGAACATGTTTTGTTCAAATTTCATTTGAACGGACGTAAAAATACTGAAATCTACTAGATTATAAAAAAAAACTCAAATATCATTATTCAAAAAAGAATGTAGTATTTTCAAACCCTTATAACATATTTAAAGATTCAATTAATTCGATAGACAAATTTGAATATAACTAGGAAACTACAGAAAATGAGGAAAGTCCCCCAAATAACTCAAAATAGAAAAAAAATTAAAACGAACTCCTAAACGATGGAATTTGACATCAAGAGTTTGATGATATTGGCGAGCTGACGCTCGATCTAGACTATATTCACTCGCATAAATGTGAACCGAAAGTAACACACATTTTCGTAACGACTTCTTATTTCTCCTCTTTTCCATTGTTCCACATTATTGTAGCCAGCAATTTCCTTGCATTTTCTTCTCAGCTTCCTCCGGGCCCTTAAAATGTCAGCGTGTGAGAACTTAGCTTTCATTCTCTTTAAATACACATTAAGAACCATTCATGTTCCCATCATTGTAGCCATCAATTTCCTTGCATTTTCTTCTCAGTTTCCTTTGGGCCCTTAAAATGTCGGCATGTGAGAACCTAGCTTTCATTCTCTTTAAATACACATCAAGAACCATTCACGTTCACTGCATTTAATTGGTTAGAATTCACCTAGAGCTGCCCAAGCCTTTCAATCCAATGAAAGCGCGAGCGTGCACACACACTATGCAAAATCTAAACAAATTCCTCTTATTTGGTTGAAGTGTTTTGATAATCAAGCACTTAGATCTCTTCATACTCTGTGTGTATAAATGAGTAGAATTTACGACAATTGGGAGAGGCTGGTTGGAGCCACATTAGATCGAGAGAAGCTTCGGGAACTAGCTCGTGCCCCAAGCCTCCGCTCTTCTTCAGATTTCACAAGTCATGAGGATGATAACATGTATTGGAGACTCACAATTGCAAATCAAGAAGGTCTAATTTAAGTTTTTCTTTATTTCATTGAAATAGTCAAAATATAATTTGTTTTCGCTTAGTTTGAATGTTGAAATGTATTTTGATTTTTTGCAGGCCGTGTTCGAAATATTGTTTTCCCTTTGGACATTGAAACTGACACTTTCCTTAGTGTTGCTACGGAATGGTTGCCGAGTTGGATATCACTGATCAAGCCGTGACTAATATAGCCGAGATGAACGACAGTGAGGTTGCTTCCTTAGTACCTGAATGCCAACGGGACTTTGGCATACACGAAAGCATCAATCACACAAATAGTAATTGCTGTCAGAATTGTGCTTTGATTTGAATGGTTCTCTGGTTGAATATTTATCCACACACGACCTAGGCAAGAACCTGCAAGTTCTTCAATGTTCTATGCATGGATTGTAAGTGTTATGCCCTAAACCCAATCGATTTAAATTATAAACACTTTTCATATGTTTAATGCATTTAATTATGGCAAGATCTATTATTTATTTATATTGCTTTTCTATTGAAATTATATTAAATAATAGAATCCGTAGATTTAAGTCTTTTCAATTTGTTATTCACAAGGAGTTGTGATTGTGAGATACAAATTGCAATATGACTGAATCTTAAATTATCCATGGTCGAAGTGATAACGAGACACGGATATCGTTATTACGGATAGACCATCTCGTGTGGTATTCTTACTTGTGAAGTAAGTAGCTGATCTCACAAGTTAAAGTGTGGTGACACTTGATTGAATACGTGGATGTTTTGTTATAGAACAAAACATTGGAGACCCGCTGGGAGATTCCACATGGATAACTATCTGAGTGTTAGTGGTTAATCTCTAACGTTTTGTAGTGAAATTGGTCCTTTGACTTGAGGTCGTCATAGTACTTTATATGAGGACAGTCATACTTTGGTGGTGTTGGATGTTACTCTATCAAGAGTCGCTAATACAACATCGTTCGGGTATGTCAAGAATCATATGAAGGTTGTGAATGATCAATAGAGAATTCGTCACTTTTAGATAGTAAGAGAATATGATCTACATTTTATCCAGTTAAGTCGATTATGAAATCCTTGGCCAAGGTGAACTCATAAGTCGAAAATGAGTTTTCGATTACATTGACTAAACAGTAGGATAAAAGATATGATCGATAATCGAGATTGACACATATCCATATCTCATAATTGATTGGATCATATTGACGAAAGGATTATAATTTCACGGTAAACGAAAAAGTTTTGGTTTGTCACATCACGTAACATTTCCCATCACATGTATTGCCTTGACACATTGCTAGATGTCAATCTGGGACGACGAATCTGAATGCGTGATATATTAAAAGGGTATTTTAATTTATCGATGTTTTGATTATATCAAAATAATAAATCATGACGTTAGACATCGTGATCGGGAACCTAATGGGTCACACACAAAAGAGAATCAGAAGAATGAGATTTACCAATTAATTAATTAACAAGTGTTGGGTAGTTAATTAATTGGATTGTGTATTAATATGCCTAAATTGATTAATTGGATTAATTAATTCATGGACCGGGTTTAATTATTTTGATTAATAAAATATCGGACCGGGTTTAGTTTCAAGAGGGGCCAAGCCCACTTGGGCTTATATTAATATGATACTAGGGTTTGAAAACTGTAGAGATTTTTTATTATTCTTGCTAGCACAAGAAAAGAAACCCTAGCCACCATTCTTGTTCTCTGTGTGGATCACCATTGGAGGCTGGACAATTGGACAGCTTGGATTGCAGATCGTGATCATTGGAGTTCGTGAATCAGCAAATGGTTTTACAGAATTCATCAAAAGTATAATTCTAATCACAGTTTCTATCTAAACACATTGCAGATTCTTGGTGGGAATTGAAAATTGTTTTATTTCGCTGTACATGATTAAGTAAATTCCCGACAGTGGTATTAGAGCCTATTTTGTATTTATTAGAAACTGTTTTGTATCTTGAATAATCAAAAGTTGATTAGTTATGTGTTTTTCTTGAATCTAGCAATTTAGAAAATTATTTTTCATCTTCAAAACCTGTTTTGGAAAAAGAAAATAATTTTGGGTCAAAATTTTAGATTTGAAAACTTGGCACCACCAGCAGCGACGTCGTTGCTGTGCGCACCACCATTGTTCCCGTCGGCGACGGGTGGTTGAATAAAAAAAAAAATTTTTTTTTTTTTTAGGGTTTCAGTCGGGTTGAGGCGTGTTGGAGGAGGGGGCCTCTGATGCAATTTCTGAAATTGCAGGCCCCCGCCTGCAATTATGATTTAGGGGCCAGTTTTGTAATTTTAGATAGAGGGCCTGCCATGTAATTTGATTAATTGGGAGGCTATGATTGTAATTTCAAACTTGGGTCAATCTGCAATTTTCAAAAAGGAGTTTTTGAATTTAAATATTAAAATGGTTTGTTATTTTAACCTAAAATTAAATGTTATTTAAAATTGACGACTTTTATATTTTCGTTAAAAATTGGTTTTAACTTAAATTATAAACTTTGGCCCTAAATTGATTTTTTATTTTATTTAGGAGTTTTATCCTAAATTAAAATATTAATTCAATTGTAATTAGAGTTGGACTCTAATTTGATTTTTAATTAAAATTTGATTTTAATTAAATTATCCCGCCCTAATATTTTAATGAATTAGAGTTGGACTCTATTTTGATATTTAATTAAAATTTGATTGTAATTAAATTGTTTCGCCCTAAAATAATGGAATTAGAGTTAGACTCTAATTTAATGTTTAATTAAAATTTTGATTTTAATTAAATTGACCCGCTAATTAATTTAATTGATTAATTTGATTAATTGATTAATTAATTATTTTCGATCCATTTCATTAAATGTTTTAAACAATCATTATTGCTAGATTCTTGAAACATATATGCATATAGTATTAGATATATTATATAGGATTGTATTTATATGATAAATGCTTAATTAGTGGATGATTATGGACTCGACCATGTGGATGTGTTGAATGGTTAATTTTATTCTTGTTGTTTTATGGGCCTGCGAGCTCTAAATTTATTTTGGACCTGCGAGTCCGTTATTGTTATTATTATTATTTTGGGCCTGGGCGTCCAATGTTATTCAGGCCTGCGTGTCAACTAGTATATGATACAGGTTGTGACTGGACTGATTGAAGATGCAAGAGAAAGGAGGAAACCATGGAGATGGTGCATTGATATTAATTCAATTCAATACCCCCTAGGAATTGACCAACTAGTCTTCCTTTTGGCTTGAGTAGACTAAATAGAATTTGTCCATAATCATCCACTCTTATATGTATATTTATTTGCATGCTTGATGCTTAATTAAATATGTACATATATACATGAATGAATTGATGAGACTTTTGCATAATAAACCCCTCACTGAAATATTGAGTCAGAAGTTTTATTTGCCTTCCATCATTATAGTGAAAAACGAGAGTCTTAAATCGATTTCAACTTGTTGAGTACACTCAAGGCTGATCCATTAGGGATATGTTTGACACTATTAAATATTTGATATTTTTGAATGATTGGTTTGACTTAACTAAAATTTATCTTTTGTTGAGTACACTCAAGAAGATAAATTCTAGAGGCGTATTAAGCTAACACATAAGATGTGTGAAGACAAAGAGTTGTCAGCTTAATGATCTGGGAGTTGTATGGAGATACAATTGATAATAGTATCTACCCAAATATTTTATTAAGGCTTGTTGAGTACACTCAAGGTCTTAACGTAATAGATGAGATTTCAGCTCACTGGGAATTGAGTTTGAATTCTATTAATTTATGTATGAGGGTCATAAATTTATTTTAAATAGTGGGAGCATATATAATTTAATTAAAGTCTATATTAAATTTATGCAATGCATTTTAATACATATTGATTCTATATTTTTCGTCATTTACAGTTTTTGAATCATGGGTAACCATATGAATTTGAGAGGCATACCGCCAACAAACTGATCGGGCCGAATTTTCTCGATTGGCACTGCAATTTCAGAATTGTTCTCAAGCATGAGAAAATTGGTTATGTCCTGGAGCAACCCCTTCCTGAGGTGCCTACTGAGGACTCAACTGTGGAAGAGGTGGCTGCTTACAATAAACACAGTGATGACGATAACACTGCATCATGTGTGATGCTTGCAGCTATATCACCTGAGTTGCAAAAGCAACATGATGGTATGGATGCTTACACTATGATTTTTCATCTCAAGGAGTTGTATGATGAACAGTCACGTGTGGAAAGATATGAGACTTCCAAGCAACTGTACCGGTGCAAAATGGGAGAAGGATCTTCAGTCAGTGCTCATGTACTGAAGATGATTGGCTATATTGAGAAGTTGGCTCAATTGGGTTCAATAATGGACCATGAACTAAGTGTTGACTTGGTTCTTCAATTTCTGCCAGATAGTTATTCACAATTCATCATGAATTTTAATATGAATAAAATCGAATGCAAACTTCTTGAGTTGCTAAACATGCTTAAGACTGTGAAGCCCAATGTCAAAGTTAGTAGTGGGCATGTCTTAGCCATTCAATCCTCCAAGGGCACTTAAAGGAAGATTAAAGGAAGTTTTAAGAAAACATCCAAGAAGGCTAAGAACAACTTCAAAATAGTTAAACCAAACAAGGACAATACCAAATCTGATGATCCGTGCTATCACTGTGGAGTGAAAGGTCATTGGAAAAGGAACTGCAAGGCTTACCTCGCAGGCTTGAAGGGAAAGAAGTCTTCTGAAACTTCATCTTCAGGTATACTTGTTATCGAGGTTAATATGTCTACTTCATTAGCTTCTTGGGTATTAGATACCGGATGTGGATCTCATATTTGTATAAATATGCAGGGACTGAAGAAAAGTGGACCACTGTAGAAAAGAGAAGTTGACCTACACGTGGGGAATGGAACAAGAGTTGCTGCATTAGCTGTAGGAACATACTTTTTACCATTGCCTTCGGGCTTAGTATTAGAATTAGAGAATTTCTATTTTGTTCCCGCCATTACTAAAAACATTATTTCTATTTCATGTTTGGACATGAGTGGTGTTTCAATTAATGTTAAGAACAATCGTTATTCCCTTTATCGAGATGAGATCTTTTATGGTTGTGGTATTTTACAAAATGGCATTTATATTCTTGATACTGAGTCATTTATCATGAGTATAGAAAATAAAAGGCATAAGAATGATAGTCTAAATAATACCTATCTTTGGCATTGCAGACTTGGTCATATAAATGAGAAACGCATATCCAAGTTACATAGAGATGGATACCTGGGATCAAAAGATTTTGAATCATTTGACAAATGCGAATCATGCCTATTAGGCAAGATGACCAAATTTCCTTTTACTGGAAAGGAGAAAGAGATGCACATTTATTGGGTTGGGTCTAATACATACTGATGTATGTGGACCCATGTCAATCACTGCTAGAGGTGGTTTCTCTTATTTCATTACATTTACTGATGATCATTCTAGATATGATTATATTTATTTGATGAAGTTCAAGCATGAAGCACTTGAAAAGTTCAAGGAATTTAGACTTGAAGTAGAGAAATAAACAGGTAAAAGTATTCTCACACTGAGATCAGATCGAGGTGGAGAATATTTGAAAGTAGAATTTTTAGATTATATGAAAGAGAATGGGATTCTCTCGCAGTGGACTCCGCCATATACACCGCAACATAATGGTGTATCTGAACGGAGGAATCACACTTTATTAGATATGGTGCGATCAATGATGAGCCATGCAAACCTCCCAAAATCGTTTTGGGGTCATGCACTAGTTGTTGCGTGCTACACACTAAATCGTGTCCCATCTAAATCGGTTGACAAAACTCCATACGAGTTATGGAAGGGTAAAAGGCCCAACTTATCTCATATGAAAGTTTGGGGCTGTGACGCTTATGTGAAGCGTACTGAATCGGATAAGCTTGAGACTAAATCCGATAAATGTGTATTTGTGGGATATCCAAAAGAGACTATTGGATATCAATTCTATAATCCCATTGAGAAGAAGGTGTTCATCTCAAGACATGCCATATTCATAGATAAAGAGTTCATTCTAGGAGAGGGCAATGGGAGCAAATTAGAACTTGAAGAAGTTCGTGAATCCACAGATATTGTTGACCAATTAGATGAACCTGAGTCTGATCCCACACCTGTTGAGGGACAAACTCTTGATCAGGACATAGAAACTCTTGAGGACACTCCAGCTCAACGTAAGTCAAGTAGGACCATTTGACCTCCTAAGAGGTACGAATTCACGATTACTAATCAAGTATTATTAATCGAGGATGATGAATCTACTAATTACGCAGAAGCAAAGTCAAGTGTTGACTCAAAGAGATGGCAGGAGGCCATGGAATCCGAAATGAACTCGATGTATGAAAACAAGGTATGGACCTTGGTTGACCCACCTGATGGGATAAAACCCATGGGTTATAAATGGGTTTACAAGAAAAAGGTTGACGCCGATGGAAACATCCATACATATAAAAGAATGCTAGTAGCAAAAGGCTATAAACAAAGGCAAGGTGTTGACTTTGATGAAACCTTTTCTCCTGTAGCAATGTTAAAGTCCATTTGGATTTTGCTTATTGGATTTACTACCGTTTGAGAGGGTAATTTTCTCGAATTCTGTGACTCCAATCGACGGACCGCGCTAGCCATTTGACCCATTTGATTCTCCAAACATTGAATGCTAGCCTTGGTCTCCTGTTGAAATTGTAAAGTGTTAGTTGCAAGAGATTTAACAATATCTTCTAAAAACATTTCAGAGTTAGAAGATTGGTCATGTTGTTGTCCAGGAGGGTATGGCTGATTATATTGCTGGAAATTCTGTCGATTTTGATTCACTTGTCGATTCCCATAACTAAGGTTTGGATGATCCCTCCATCCTTGGTTGTACGTGTTTGAATAGGGATCATAATTCTTTTGTGGTTGTCCAGGAAAGCTACCGGCTACATTTACGTGTTCAATAGATTTTTCTTGAAGTGTTGGGCACATATCAGTTGGATGGCTTACCAATGAACAAATTCTACATGCTTTTGCTGTTTGCATAGTACCTGCAGCCATTTGGCGAACAAGAGTAGTTAGACTCGCTATTTGTTGTTCAATGGATGAGACATTTACCTCGTTAACTTGTCTAGAAGGGGGGTCAAATCTAGCGCCAAATTGTTGAGAATTGGCTGCCATGTTCGCAATTAAATTCCTCGCTCCTTCGGGAGTTTTATCAATCAAAGCTCCTCCACTTGTGGCGTCAATCATGCTCCTTTCTGTGGGTTGAAGACCCTCATAGAAGTATTGGATGAGAAGTTGCTCACTGATTTGATGATGGGGACAACTTGCACACAATTTCTTGAACCCCTCCCAATACTCATGTAGAGATTCCCTGTGATTTTGTCTGACACCACAAATTTCTTTTCTAATATTTGCTGCCCTCGAAACTGGAAAGTATTTTTCCAAGAACAACCTCTTCATTCCATCCCATGTGGTAATGCTTCCCAATGGTAGATAATAGAGCCAATCTTTAGCCGAATCCTTCAGAGAAAATGGAAAGGCTCTCAGCTTAATCTATTCTTCAGTAATTCCCGTGGGTTTCATACTTGTGCAGACCACATGAAACTCCTTCAGATGTTTATGAGGATCTTCACCTGCAAGACCATGAAAAGTGGGCAGAAGGTGTATTAATCCCGATTTAAGCTCAAATGTAGTAGTAGCATCTAAAATAGGAAAAGTTATGCATAAAGGTTGTTGATTCAATGTAGGTGCTGCAAGCTCCTTCAAAGTCCTATTTTCGGCCATGGTTCATTCTCAAAATCACTTGCAAATGTGATGTTGGGATTGAGATTGCTTTCTTCAAGATTGTGTCGTATGTCACTCCTTAACCTGCGCAAAGTTCTCTCAATTTCTATATCGTACTGCAAATCACTTTGATTACAAAAACAAAAAGAACAAATGAAAAATAAATTAAAAGAAAGCTAGATTAAGGAAAATAAAATAAATTTCTATGCTAAAATTCCTAAAAACAATAAAAGCCTAAAAATAATAGAAAATTACGATTTAAAAAAAAAAAAAAAGAACGAAACAAATAATTAAAGAAGCACAAAAATAAATTAACATCACTCCCCGGCAACGGCGCCAAAATTTGATGTGCTGTCGTAGGCACCCAAAAATAGTTCTTAAACTTCTAAAACTAATGTAGTAATGGAAGTAAGGGTCGATCCCACGAAAAGTGTGTAATTTAATATTTATGTTTCGTACAATGATTGGGGGGATTTTATATTCAAACAATTGTAAATAACTCGATTAATAACAATGCCAAATAAATTAACGAAAACAATCAAAAGACTAACCTTGGACTAAGTCCACATCCACCATCGGAAATCCACAATTGATCATAGATACAAGGATAATTCAATTCATATTTCGAATATTCATCGTTGGAATTGATTCCTATTTCTCCTTAATTTTAGTTAATTATAAACCAGCGTTCTAATTAACCCTAATTATTAAATAACCCCAGACCAGCGCTCAAGATTCAATTTAATAACAGCTTTACACAATAGAGAAATCGATGAACTAGATAACACAAACACCAGCGGTTGCATTCAATCTATTTAAACATTCTTCTTAAGATTCAATGACCTCTATCGCAGAAAATTATCAAATCCTAGTGCTTCACAAGTTAAAGGGATCAAACAATTACGGATTTGATGTTTAATTTAGCGGTAGGTTGTTACAATCAATAAACTAGCGGGCCCTCTAGCAATTTAACGCAACAAATAAAAGAAATAAATGCAGAAGAACATTCAATACGCAAAATATAAATCAAACAATAAGAAAACTATTTAGATCTCACAATATGTGGTTCTGAGGCTTCAATTTCCTTCGACCAAGCGTAGAAGTTTAGTTACACATGATAAATCTAAGAAAAATAGAGAGAAAATAGGTTGGAGGCGTTCTGGTCCATTCTAGGGTTTTAAAAGATGTATTTATAGTTGTTTCCATAGGTGGTTGACTTAAATTAGGAAATCAGAAATTTTTCCCCGATTTGGCCTGGGCGGGCGCCCAGTAGAAAATGGGGCGGCTGCCCAGGCATAACTTTTGGCTTCTGTTCGGGCGGCCGCCCGACCAACGTAACTGAGCAGCCTTTAGTATTTTGGTCATATCTTTCTCTCCCAATATCCGATTGAGGTGATTCAAGATGCATTAGAAAGCTACATTAAAGGGCTACAACTTTGCTTAGATATCATCTTCCAATTCGATCGTTTACCATGTCAAAACTGGGTCTCAAGTGGAGTCTGAAAATCGGATGCATAACTTTTCGATTGGAAATTGATGTGTGATCCTACTTTGATGATATTTCATCCCTTTGACTTCTTTTTTCATTCAATTGACTTCTAACACTCTCAAATGTTCATTGTGAGGTTCAACATGGCTTTTGATTATTTGTACTTTAGTCCCCGAACTTTCGCTTTCTTTGAACTTTGGTCCATTTTCACCTATTTCTTCCAAATTACACCATGTCCATCGAATTGCCACCTAAACCAAAATATGATAATACTAAGTACATTTAGGCATAAAATAGTCATATGAGCGCATTAAATAAAGATGTAAAATGTGTATTTTACATTCATACCAGAGATACAAATTGCAATATGACTGAATCTTAAATTTTCCATGGTCGAAGTGATAACGAGACACAGATATCGTTATTTCGGATTGACCATCGCGTGTGGCATTCTTACTTATGAAGTAAGTAGCTGATCTCACAAGCTAAAGTGTGGTGACACTTGATTGAATACGTGGATGTTTTGTTATAGAACAAAATATTGGAGACCCACTGGGAGATTCCACATGGATAACTATCTGAGCGTTAGTGGTTAATATCTAACGTTCGGTGGTGAAATTGGTCCTTTGACTTGAGGTCATCATAGTACCTTATATGAGGACAGTCATATTTTGGTGGTGTTGGATGTTACTCTGTCAAGGGTCGCTAATACAGCATCGTTCGGGTATGTCAAGAATCATATGAAGGTTGTAAATGATCAATAGAGAATTCGTCACTCTTAAATAGTAAGAGAATATGATCTACATTTTATCCAGCTAAGTCGATTATGAAATCCTTGGCCAAGGTGAACTCATAAGTCGAAAAGGAGTTTTCGACTACATTGACTAAATAGTAGGATAAAAGATATGTTCAATAATCGAGATTGACACATATCCATATCTCATAATTGATTGGATCATACTGACGAAAGGATTATAATTTCACGGTAAACGAACAAGTTTTGGTTTGTCACATCACGTGACATTTCCCATCACATGTATTGTCTTGACACATTGCTAGATGTCAATCTGGGACGACGAATCTAAATGAGTGATAAATTAAAAGGGTGTTTTAATTTATCGATGTTTTGATTAGATCAAAATAATAATTCACGACGTTAGATATCGTGATCGGGAACCTAATAGGTCACACACAAAAGAGAATCAGAAAAATGAGATTTACCAATTAATTAATTAACAAGTGTTGGGTAGTTAATTAATTGGATTGCGTATTAATATGCCCAAATTAATTAATTGAATTAATTAATTCATGGACCGGGTTTAATTATTTTGATTAATAAAATATCGGACATGATTTAGTTTCAAGAGGGGCCAAGCCCACTTGGGCTTATATTAATATGATACTAGGGTTTGAAAACTGTAGAGATTTTTTATTATTCTTGCTAGCACAAGAAAAGAAACCCTAGCCACCATTCTTGTTCTCTGTGTGGATCACCATTGGAGGTTGGACAATTGGACAGGTTGGATTGCAGATCGTGATCATTGGAGTTCGTGAATCAGCAAAGGGTTTTACAGAATTCATCAAAGGTATAATTCTAATCACAGTTTCTATCTAAATACATTGCAGATCCTTGGTGGGAATTGAAAATTGTTTTATTTTCGCTGTGCATGATTAAGTAAATTCCCAACATGGATGTGGTGTTATATGACAAGTGTAGTTTTTATACTTATTTGTGACACTAAATCATGATATTTTATTGTCTTTTGAATACAATTCTACCTAATTTATGTTAAATTGTATTTTGTAGGTAAAATTTCACGTTTAATGAAGAATTGAAGAAAATAATGCAAAATGCGGAAAAAAATGGAAAAATTCAATACGTTGGACTTGGAAGCAAGCAATTAATTGGGCCTCAATTTGGACTTCTAATTGGATACAAAATTTGGCGATTTGAAGTTAAATATATAGACAAAGATAACACTGGACTGAAATTTAAAATTATATATATCTTTTGACCTAGAAAAAGATTCGACAGCGAGGGGATGGAAAAAAATGCCGCAACCAATTGAAAATAAAAGAAAAAGAAACAGAGGAGAAGAAAAAGTCAGAGATTACGGCTAGACGAAAAACAGGGGCTGAATTCTGCAAAAAATATATACACCGGAGGAAAAGAAAAGTCCAACTTTGCAGCTGAAAAATTAGAGAAGAAATTGACTGAACCTGGAGCAATAACTTGGAAAATCAATCACATTTCGTCAATTTTTGATGACGTCTTTCCATTTTTACGAGTTTAAATTCAATATTATGAGTGGCTAAATATTTTTATTGTTAGGATCGATGATGTAGCTTAAGGTTTTTATTATATGTTTAACTTTAAAATTTTCATGCCATTTTAGTACTTATTAATTAATTATTGTGTGTTTAATACTATTATTTGTTTGCGCAACAATTAATTGATTTAGGAATAATACTGAGACCGAGAGGTGATGTATAATTCTAGATCATGCAATAATTGACATAGACATTATAAAAGATCGAGAGATAATTATAAGCTATGTAATCTTTGTTAAATTTCTATAGATAAATGCGTTCATATGTGTGTGAATTTACATAGATATATAGTAAGTTTGGGCGTATGAATATGATTAGTATTGCTCGAAAGAGATCACTAACTATATCAGGTTAATTCGATCGTTGACATGCATGAAAAATGGGTGAATAAATTGGAATTAAATGTATGATAAATAATCTAACTGAAATCGAAAATCCTAACTACCTCATCACATAATCTTTTCTCCAGTTTTAATTTGAGTTTGTTATTTTAATTAATAATTTGTTATTTTATTTATTAGAATTTCGCTTAAAAACAAAACTTGATTTGATAATTAGTTACTATTTTAATTTAAATTGAAGTTAGGTTAGTTTAAGAATTTATAGTAGATAATAGTCTTTGTGAGACGATATTTGGACTTGATAAATCCACTTTATTACTTGTCACGATTCGTACACTTGCAAAATTTTACGAACAAGTTTTTGGCGCCTTTGCCGGAGACTAGTTTATTTGCTTTAAATTTTTAATTAACTCTAGTTTTGATTTATTTTTTTCTATGTTTTTATTTTTATTTTCGTTGCAGGTGTCATTGTATGCGAAGTTTGAGAGTAGGTAGTCTAGTACTAGAATGGAATATCATTTTATGAAAAACCTCACGAGAATCCACACAATCGCATCTCACCCTTTTTGGATATCTACCAAAATTACAATTTCCATGGAGTATCTGACGAAAAAAATCAAGTTGAGACTCTTCCCACATACACTAAGAGACGGAGTAAGAGAATGGTTGGACGTCTTACCCACTGGAAGCATTAGGACTTGGAATGATCTAGCACAAAAATTCGTCACAAAATCTTTCCACTATCAAAAGTAACTAAAATAAGACACGACACTTTTCAGCAGGATGAATTAGAGAGTTTTCACGAAGCATGAGAAAGGTTTATGGACTTGATCAGGAAGTGTCCTAACCACGGTATTAAGAAAAATTTGCAAGTTCAGTACTTCTACACTAGTTTAAACCCAGCATGTCGTATATCGGTGGATGCAGCTTCAAATAGATCTATCACATTAAAGTCATATAATGAAGTTGGGGAATTATATGAGACGATGGTAGCCAACAATGCCTTATGGCCTTCCGAAAGAGTCGCACATAAGAAGCACACATGTCTACATGAGGTGGATGCTTTCTTGGCATTATCAGTACAGATGTCAGCTTTGGAGAGGAAAGTGATAGATCACTTGACTATGAGAATTACAGTAAAAGCAGTGCAAACGAAATTGTTGGTTTGCGGTATATGTGGTGGAGCCCAAAATAGTGGGGAGTGCCATATATCATCTCAAGAGATGGATGAAGTTAACTATGCACAAAATTATCAACACTAACAAAACAATGCTTTTAGCAATACATACAATCCAGGTTGGCATAATCACCCTAACTTCTCCTAGAGCAACAACCAAAATAATTAGTAGTAGCCTCCCACTGGTTTTCAACAGCAAGAAAAAAATCACCTCTAGAAGATATCTTGGGTAAATTTATACAGAAGGCCGACTAGTATATGGCAAACACCGAAACAACCTTACAAAATCATTCAGCAGCCATAAAAGGGTTGAAAACTCAAATATGTCAGTTGTCTCGGAAAGACCACAAGGAGCCTTGCCCAGCAACACAGAAACTAATCCAAGGGAAAATGTGCAGGCAATCACAACAAGAAGTGGGGGTACAACGGCCTGAAATTACAGTAAAAAGACCAGTAGCAGAGACAAATAAAGTGCCTACTTCAGATGATGAGCAAATGGAAGGATCTGAAAAGTCAACATAGAAAAATTTGAAAGAGAATTCAGACACACCACAGGCTAAGACGGCATTTCCTATTAGAGAATATGTACCCCCACATTCGTTTCCCTTAGCGATTGCATAAACACAAACTGGACAAATAGTTCTCTAAGTTCATTGAAGTGTTTAAAAAGCTGTACATCAACATTCCATTCGCGGATGCTCTAGCACAAATGCCCAGCTACGCAAAATTCATGAAGGAAGTTCTCACTAACAAGAGGACGCTGGATAATTATGAGACTGTGATGTTAACTGAGGAGTACAGGGCACTTCTTGAAAATAAATTGCCCCATAAGCTTAAAGATCCAGGGGATTTTACCATACCTTGTACCATAGGAGATAAATATTTCGAACATGCTTTATGCGATCTTGACGCAAGTATAAATTTAATGACGTTGTCTTTGTACAGGAAACTAGGGATTGGAGAGGCCAAACCAACCACAATATCATTGCAACTGGCTGATCGCTCCATAAAGCATCCAATGAGGATTATTGAAGATGTCTTGGTAAAGGCGGACAAGTTCATTTAACCCGCATATTTTATTGTATTAGATATGGAAAAAGATCGAGATATTCCAATCATTTTAGCCAGACCATTCCTTGCTAGGGGAAAAGCTTTGATTGATGTATACAAAGGGTAATTAATTTTGAGACTGGAGGCTGAGCAAGTTATTTTCAACGTTTTCAAATCAATGAAGTATCCATTTGAGTCCAACTCTTGTTTCCAGATCAATATTACATCTTACGGAACCATTGGAAGCATGCTTAGTTCATTCTGGATCCAAAATAGTAGAAAATCTTGAAATTGAGGAATATATCAATCATTTGGAATCATCGCCACGTGTTGCATTCCCAAGGAGGCATCAATTTGAAGAACTTGGTAAAGGCCATACTAAACTATTGCCACCTATCTGGGAGAAGCATCTACATTGCCAGTCATCATTGCAAACTCTATAACAAAGGATGAGGAAAAGAAATTACTTAGGGTGCTCAGAGAATACTGAAAGTTACGTAGTTCGACCCTAACGATACCTAGAGGAGGGTGAATAGGTATATTATGTGGAATTTAAAATATTTTAGGAATTAAACATCAACAAGTCACTTTTTAATTCTTCTCTAGATGATTAAACATGCAAGTCATTTCAGTCCTAAGTTTGAATACATCAATTTATATGATCAATCAATAAATAATAACGAAAGCAGTAAATCAACATCAGGATGATCATGGAGAAACCCAACTGGGAAAAACAGAGCACTTTGACAGTCAACAATCAACTATAAACGATATGTAACTTACAATCTACCAGCCTAGACGACGACACATATTATCTGATCTCCTTACTGCAATTCTAACAGCTTTCCTGGATTTTGTGCTCATACACCACTCCCAGCTGCAGTTTTCAAAGCTCTCCTGGATTTTGCTCTCCTGCAACAACTCCTAACTTTGTGAAATTGTTTATCTCCTATGAATCCACGAAGAACACCACGTTCTTTACAGACTGGTACTCCAGTCAAACTTTCTCGATCTTTAGAACTCTGACTAGACGCAGAGGAAAGATAATTTGGTATTTGGATTATAGGAACGATGCTTTTCTCACCGAAACAATCAAAATAGATGAAAGTTGTAAGATAAATTAGAATGAATCTCTCACAGATGAAACTCTCTCAATGTTCAACCTTGTCAATTTTCGTGCAAAATTGTTTTGGTATATATATGTGATAGGAATATAAAATAACATTTTACATCTTTATTTAATGCGCTCATATAACTATTTTATACCTAAATGTACTTAATATTTTCATATTTTGGTTTAAGTGACAATTCGATGGATATGGCGTAATTTGGAAGAAATGAGGGGAAAAAGGACCAATAAGAAAGAAAGCGAAAGTTCGGGAACCAAAGTGAAAATATTCAAAAGTTGTATCGAACCTCACGATGAAGACTTGAGAGTGCTAGAGGCCAATTGGATGAAAAAAGAAGTCAAATGGATGAAATATAGCCAAGACATTATCACATATCAACTTTCAAACTGAAAAGTTTTGCACCGATTTTCAGCCTCATATTGAGACCAGTTTTTGACATATCAAACGATCGAATTAGAAAATATCATCTGAATAAAAGTTGTAGCCCTTTGAGTTACTTTCCAATGCATCTTGAATCACCTCAATCGGACATCGAGAGAGAAATGTACGACCAAAATACTAAAGGCTGTCCGGAGGAAGCTTTGTGAAGCCTTGCGATCGCATGGCTTTAATTCCGCGCGATCGCACAGACCATCACCGAGAGTCTGAAGGTTGAATTTATTTGTTCCTTGCGACAGCATGACTTAATACCTTGCGATCGCATGGTTGTTTCCTGATGCCGAATCTCAAGTTTCCTAAATTAACTCAAACTCTTTTGGCAACATATCTTGCACGACTTTTCAATCCTAAAAACACCCAAAAACACACAAGAACGCCTCCAACCTATTTTCTCTCTATTTTTCTTAGATCTATTATGTGTAACTAACTCTTGGTGCTTGATTGAAGGATACCAAAGCCTTAGAACAGTATAACTGTGAGATCCACCTATTTTCATTGTTTAATTTATATTTTCAATAATGAATATTCTTCTATGTATAATTTTATGATTGTCATATTTGATTCCTAAGAGATCTATTAATTTTTCATATATTGCAATCTATAGCTATGTTAAATCTCAAATCCGTAATTGTTTGAATCATTTAACTTGTGAAGCACTAGGATTTGATAATTTTATGCGATAGATGTTATTGAATTTTAAGAAAAATGTTTAAATAGATTGAATGCAACCGCTAGTGCTTATATTATTTAGTTCATAGATTTTTCTATTATTTAAAGCTGTTATTAAATTGAATCTTTAGCGCTGGTTTGAGATTATTTGATAATTAAGGTTAGTTAGAATGCTGGTTTCCGATTAAGTAAAATTAAGGTGAAATAGAAATTTATTCCAACAATGAATATTGTGAATGTGGATTGATTATTTTTTGTGAATTGATGAATGGTTATAAATCTCCAATGGTGGAAGTTGACTTTGATCAAGACTCGTTTCATTGATTTAATATAACTTGTTAATTTACATTGTTATTTGTTATAAGATTGATTTCGTTATAAACAAGTGGTGCTAATTTATTTTTGTGCTTCTTTAGTTATTTGCTTCGTTTTTTTTTAAAAAAAATCGTAATTTTCTAGGATTTTTAGGTTTTTATTGTTTTTAGGAATTTTAGTATAAAAATTTATTTTGTTTTCCTTAATCTAGCTTCCTTTTAATTTATTTTTCATTTGTTTTTTTTTTTGTTTATGTCCACAACTCGTTCTTCTAATCAAAGTGATTTGCAGTACGATCCAGAAATTGAGAGAACTTTGCGCAGGTTAAGGAGTGACATACGACAGAATCTTGAAGAAAGCAATCTCAATCCCTACATCCCATTTGCAAGTAATTTTGAGTTTGAAGGAGAAGGAACCATGGCAGAAAATAGGACTTTGAAGGAGCTTGCAGCACCTACATTGAATCAACAACCTTTATGCATAACTTTTCCTATTTTAGATGCTACTACTAAATTTGAGCTTAAATCGGGATTAAAACACCTTCTGCCCACTTTTCATGGTCTTGCAGGTGAAGATCCTCATAAACATCTGAAGGAGTTTCATGTGATTTGCACGAGTATAAAACCCACGGGAATTACTGAAGAACAAATTAAGCTGAGAGCCTTTCCATTTTCTCTGAAGGATTTCCCTAAGGATTGGCTCTATTATCTACCATCGGGAAGCATTACCACATGGGATGGAATGAAGATGTTGTTCTTGGAAAAATACTTTCCAGCTTCGAGGGCAGTAAATATTAGGAAAGAAATTTGTGGTGTCAGACAAGATCACAGGGAATCTCTACATGAGTATTGGGAGCGGTTCAAGAAATTGTGTGCAAGTTGTCCCCATCATCAAATCAGTGAGCAACTTCTCATCCAATACTTCTATGAAGGTTTTCAACCCACAGAAAGGAGCATGATTGACGCCACAAGTGGAGGAACTTTGGTTGATAAAACTCCCGAAGGAGCGAGGAATTTAATTACAAATATGGCAGCCAATTCTCAACAATTTGGCGCTAGATTTGACCCTCATTCTAGACAAGTTAACTAGGTAAATGTCTCATCCATTGAATAACAAATAGCGAATCTAACTACTCTTGTTTGTCAAATGGCCACAGGTAATGTGCAGACAACGAAGGTTTGCGGAATTTGTTCAGTAATGGGACATCCAACTGATGTATGTCCAACTCTTCAAGAAGAACCCACAGAACAAATTAATGTAGTGGGTGGCTTCCTTGGACAACCACAAAGGAATTATGATCCTTCTTCGAAGACATACAACCCAGTATGGAGGGATCATCCCAATCTTAGCTATGGAAGTTCACAATCAAATCAACATGTTGCTCAAAATCGTCCAAACTTTCAACAATATAGGCAGCCATACCCGCCTAGACAACAACATGGCCAATCTTCTAACTCTGAAATGTCTTTAGAAGATATTGTTAAATCTCTTGCAACTAACACTTTACAATTTCAACAGGAGACCAAGGGTAGCGTTCAATGTTTGGAGAATCAAATGGGTCAAATGGCTAGCGCGGTTAGTCGGCTGGAATCACAAAGTTCAGGAAAGCTACCCTCTCAAACAGTGGTAAATCTAAGGAAGAACGCAGGTGTAATTATATTGAGGAATGGCAAGGAAGTGGAAACCCCAGTAAATGTAGTTCCTACATCGTCAGAACAAGACAAGGAGAACGACATGGACATCACTGTGGAAAAGAGTAACCCTACTGAGGATGATGCACCAAAATGTAAGTTTCTTCCACTATCTGACTATAAACCAATAGCCCCACTCGCTCGGGCTTTGGTAGAATCTAGGAAAAATGATCCAAATAGGGAGCTTTATGAAACTTTTCGAAAATGTGAGGTGAACATTCCCTTGTTGGATGCTATTAAACAAAATACCTCGTTATACTAAATTTTTAGAAGAATTGTTACTATTAAGAGAAAGCAGAAACTGAAGGGGTGTGAAAAGGTGAAAGTTAGAGAAAACGTATCTGCAGTCATTCAAAGGAAACTTCTTACAAAATGCAAAGACCCAGTTTTGTTTACTATCCCTTGCATGATAGGTAACACTGGATTTGAGAAAGCCATGTCAGACTTAGGAGCCTCTATAAATGTCATGCCATATTCCATTTATACTTCTTTGAAACTAGCTCCCTTAACCAAAACTGGTGTGGTAATTCAATTAGCTGATAGATCAAATGCCTACCCAAAGGGTGTGATTGAGGATGTCCTTGTACAAGTTAATGACTTAGTTTTTCCTGCTGACTTTTATGTGCTTGATATGGAAAACAATGATCAAACTAGCCCTATCTTGTTAGGAAGACCATTCTTAAAAACATCCAAAGCTAAAATTGATGTTTATAGTGGTACATTGAGCATGGAATTTGATGGTGAGGTGATTACATTTAATACCTATGATGCCATGAAATTTCCTGTTGATGATAATGCTGTGTATTCTATCGATGTAATTGATGATCTAGCACACGATGTTCTTGAACTTGATGGGAAAGATGAATTGGAGGTTGCTATTTGTAAGAGTATAGAGAAAGAGAGTGATGAATTAACTTGAATCCCAGCTTGCGAGAAGCTGTTGATATGTTGAACACTCCTCCAAGGTCACAACAAGCAGGTAGGGGTTTATGTGTTGATTTGCGTGTTTCTAATGAAAAGACTCTACCTTCTGCTGTGCAGGCCCCAGTTCTGGATTTGGAACCTCTCCCTATTCACCTTAAATATGTATTCCTTGGAGATGACAAAACATTGTCAGTGATTATTTCCAACGAACTAACTACATTGCAAGAAGAAAAATTGGTGGAGGTCCTCAAGGAGCATCGAACAGCCATTGGTTGGACAATTGCAGACATCAAGGGAACCAGTCCATCCACCTACATGCATCGCATTTTGCTTGAAGAAGGAGAAAAGCCTTCCCGTTAACCTCAACGAAGATTGAATTCACCCATGATGGATGTAGTGAAGAAAGAGGTCCACAAACTTTTGGAAGTTGGCATGATTTATCCTATCTCTGATAGCAGTTGGGTCAGTCCAGTTCAAGTGGTTCCTAAGAAGACGGGGATAACTGTGGTGAAGAATCACAACGATGAATTGCTTACCACCCTTGTTTAAAATGGGTGGAGGGTTTGTATAGACTATAGGAAATTGAATGCTGTGACCCGAAAAGATCACTTTCCTTTACCATTTATTGATCAAATACTTGAAAGGTCAACACGTCATGCTTACTATAGTTTTCTTGATGGCTATTCAGGTTATTTTCAGATTGCAATTACCCCATAAGATCAAGAAAAGACAACCTTCACATGTCCATTTGGAACATTTGCATACCGTCGCATGCCCTTTGGTCTTTGTAATGCTTCAGCTACTTTTCAATGGTGTATGGTAAGTATATTTTCAGATTATGTTGAGCATATTATAAAGGTCTTTATGGATGATTTCACAGTGTATGGGGATTCATTTGATAACTGTTTGCATAACCTTGAGTTAATCCTTAAAAGATGTATGGAAACTAATCTTGTTTTGAATTCTGAAAAGTGTCACTTTATGGTAGAACAAGGTATAGTTCTAGGGCATGTTATCTTATCTAAGGGCATTGAAGTAGATAAAGCTAAAATTGACATTATTCAGTCTCTACCTTACCTCGCTAGTGTGCGAGAGGTTCGCTCTTTTCTTGGACATGCAGGTTTTTATCGCAGGTTTATCAAGGACTTCTCCAAAATTGCTTTACCCCTATGCAAATTGTTACAAAAGGATGTGGCTTTTGAATTTGACGAAGCATGCAAAATTGCATTTGATAAGTTGAAAGAACTGTTGACTTCTGCACCAATCATTCAACCCCCTGATTGGAACTTTCCATTTGAAATCATGTGTGATGCAAGCAACTTTGCAGTTAGAGCAGTGTTAGGTCAAAGAACTGGAAATGCATCTCATGCCATCTATTATGCGTCCAGAACTCTAAATGATGCCCAGAAAAACTACACCACAACTGAAAAAGAACTCTTGGCTATTGTTTTCGCTTTAGAAAAATTCCGCCCTTATTTACTTGGAACTAAAGTGATTATTTATTCTAATCATGCAGCTCTGCGTTACTTGATGACGAAGAAAGAGGCGAAACCAAGACTAATACGATGGATACTTCTCCTGAGTGAATTCAACTTGGAAATCAAAGACAAAAAAGGAACAGAAAATAGTATTGCAGATCATCTGAGCTGTTTAACTAACGTGGATACTGAACTCCAATTGCGGGAAACCTTTCCTGATGAGCAATTATTTTCTGCTGTAGGTAGTTAAGGTACTAGGAGTGGAAGAAGCTGTGCATGCTCTCTTAGGTGGTATCTGAAAAGAATTGAATAAAGAGCATTAAAACATAAGATAAAATGATACTAATGCATGATATGTGGGAGATGCATGAATGCATACAACACGAGGCAGAAATGATAACATGCAATGTACGCAAAGACGTGACGTCACTAAGTGTTCCAAACATCAACCACAATGCACACTCCGAATCACCAACCCGACACGTCAACCAACCAAGCCAAATCCCAAACAACCAATTCCAAAGCAAATGAAAAAAAAATCAAAGACGACAAGAATCCCAAAATCAATCCAAGAGCACTCAAACCAAAATCACAACCTTAAACTCCCTAACCTACGTCAAAAGAATCACCCCAAGCAATCCAACTAATGCCAAAACCATCGACACCTGATAAGTGCGTTTTTACACATTTTGTACCGTCAAAACATGGAAATTTTTTGATTAATATGTTGGAATAATGCTTAATTCTATATAATTTACATTTTACAGGACAAATAGATGAATGTAGCGGAAATAAGGAGAAACGAAAAAGGACCAAAATGGAAGAAAGTGAAAGTTCAAGGACTAGAGTGAAAATACTCTAAACTTATTTCTAACCTTATGATGAAGATTCGAGAGTGTTAGAGGTCAATTGGATGAAGAAAGGAGTGAAAATGATGAAATATAACCAAAACATTATCACATATCAACTTTCAAGCTGAAAAGTTTTGCACCAGTTTTTAGTCTCATATTGAGACCATTTTTGACATGGAAAATGTTCAAATTCAAAGATAGTTCTGAAGTAAAGTGTAGCTCTTTGGAGTTAGCTTTCCAACACATCTTGAATCACCTCAATCGGACCTCGATAGAGGAAGATATGGTCAAACTACTGAAAGCTATCCGGCGGGTAAACACTATAACCATGCGGTCGCATGGTTATAAATCCCTATGACCGCATGGTCATTTACCGAGAATTCAAGGGTACCAATTCTTTGTTCTGAGTGACCGCATGGGTTTATACCTTGCGGTCGGATAGGTCATTTCTGTGCATGAATCTTCAAGTTTCCTTCTACAACTCAAACATTTATGGTAACTTATTGTGATATGATTTCTCACCCCTAAAAGACCCCAGAACGTCCCAGAATACCCCATTCCTCATTATTCATCATTCTTTCATATCTTTTTACTCAAAAAACTCATGAAGAACTAAAACCTTGGTGAAATTAGGGAGGAACTCTTTTAAATTGGTGATTTTACATCTATTATTCACATATTTTGGTATTTTCTTGTTGAACAACTCTAGAATTTATAGTTTATTTCCATTAATTTGTAATGAGATCGGTTTAGCTTTTATTAAATTAATCATAGATTTAGTTAGGCTTTTTCTATTGACGAGTTGAAATATTTATCGAATTATAATCTCATGAATGTTATTGGTAGATTATTTACTACTATATGCTAGATGTATAAAGCCATTTTTCTGATTTTATTCCAATACATGTATGCGTAATTATGTTATAGGGAAACTAGATTCTAGAGTTACAATTAAAATTAAATTGATTTAATGGTTTATTCTTCTCATCATGAATTAATTTTGAGATTGGCTTAATATTTATTAAATTGGTCATAGAATTAGTCATGCTCTCTCTATAGATTGGTTGAAATAATTACTTAGGTTTTAATCTCAATTATTGAAGTTTATTGATGTGATTCTCTATTTTTTTATGCTTTAGTATATAATCGATTTTGAATTTGATTTCGATAAACCAATTGCAAACATTGCAATAGAAAGATTAACCATTAGTATCACGTTAGAATTAAATTGGGTTTAAACGATATATCTTCCGATTAGAGTGTCGGGATGAAAGTCTCTAATTGTGGTATAAAAATGGAATAATTGATGTGAATGATCCAATCCAACTGAGGGAATTCCGACGCTTCACTCCCTCAAATTATTGATTTTAATTTGATATTTCAAACATTGAATTTCACTACATATTGAAGAGAATAATTCACTCTTCTTGATCCTTTGAGTATTTTTCATCTCCCTGTGGATACGATACCCCAAAGCTGCATTACAACTACCACGTTATTTTTTGGGAGTAATCAAATTTTGGCGCCTTGTCGGGGAGACGATACAAAATACGCAAGGATCGACTGAAAATGGTGATATCGTTCCTTTACTTTTGTTTTTAGTTAGTTTGATTTTCGTTATTGTGTTTTTCTTATTCTTACACATTTTGTTTACTTGTTCCATGAGCAGATATCGGGGAGAGCGAGGAAGATCTACTGAACTGATATAGAGTTTAAATCTTTTTTTAACCCTACTTTTGATTCTGCATCTGTTAAAACTAACACATCATCACATAAAACCATGTCTGATAGTGAGCATGATGCACATTTTAGGACTTTACAGGATTATCTTCATCCCATACGCACATCCATACCATCATGCATTATTTTTTCACCTAATATGCCACGTATGGACCTTAAACCGGGAATGATTCAACTTCTTCCTACCTTTCATGGACTCGAAAATGAGAATCCATACATGTATATTAGGGAATTTGAGGAGGTGGTTGCAACCTTTCACAATCAACATGGTGTAATAGATGCATTTAAGCTTAAATTTTTTCGCTTTTCATTTAAAGATAAAGCAAAATGTTGGATGTACTCGCTGAGACCACGTTCGATTGGAACATGGGGTGAAGTGACTCAAATTTTCTTCAGCAAATATTTTTCCCATCATAAAACTAGTGCTATGAAAAAACAAATTTCTTCATTCACTAAAAAAGACAACGAAACCTTATACCAAGCATGAGAGTGATACAAAGAATTTCAAGCTCTTTGCCCCCATCATGGTTATGAGAGCTGATGTATTGTGAGTTATTTTTATAAGTGACTAACACCTATGAAGCGCCAATTTATTGAGATAAGGTGTAATGGTGAATTCTTGCAAAAAGACCCGGATAAAGCCATAGAGTATTTAGATGACTTAGCTGAGAAAGCTCACACTTGGACTGGCCCTAGTGCTACTGATAACACTAATAGGTCACAAACCGTAGAAAATATTTCTAGTGCAGGCATTTATCATCTTAGAGAAGAAGATAGTCTTAGAGCTAAAGTAGAAGCCTTAACTAGAGAATGAAACCCTACGTACTAAGGACTCAAAGCCTACACCTACCGTTGCCCATGTTGAATCTTCTGGACAATGTTGTGTGTGTGGTGGAATTGATCATCCAGCGCATGAGTGTTTTGCTCCAGCTGAGATAAGGGGGTTTATGAAGAATACTACAATACCTTAGGCATGTATTACAAGCTTTATCCTCCATTTTCTGATACCTATAATCAGGGGTGGTGGAATTATCCTAACTTTAGCTGGAAATCTCCAAACTAACTAGTGTCTTAGCAGTAGTGGAACGTGAAAAATTTCCGACTTAAGCTCAACTAAATCCCTAAAGGACAGCACATGGCACAAACCTCGAGTTCAAATGAAAATAATCTTAGAGAAGTAAATGTCATAACCAATAGATTAGGGAAAGTTATAGAACTAATCCCCAAACCTATGGAAATTGAAAAAGAGTCCAATGAGCCTGAAGAGAGTAACCCTAATGAGGAGGTAGTGAAAAATCCAGTAAGAATACCTTTCCCACAAGCTCTTAAGTCTACCTCAAAATCTGCTGGTCAACATAGTGAGATCTTAGAACATTTAAAACAAGTAAAAATCAATTTGCTTCTGTTGCATGTAATTTCACAGGTTCCTACTTATGCTAAAGTCCTTAAGGACTTATGCAATGTTAAGAAAACTGTTTTCTTGACTAAGCAAGCGAGCGCTGTGATTACGCAAAGGATCCTGCAAAGTATAAGGATCCTGGTTGTCCTACCGTGTCTTGTGTCATCAGGAATCATGAGTTTGGACAAGCCCTTCTTAATTTAGGGGCTAGTGTCAATCTCATGCCTTATGCTATTTACTTGTCGTTAGGTTTGGGTGAGATGAAGCCTAAAACTGTAGCTTTGGAATTAGCTAATAGGTCTACTATTAGACCTAAAGGAGTAGTTGAAGATGTCTTGGTTCAAACTGATAAATTTTACTACCCCGTTCGTGCTTCAACTGATGGTACCCCCTTATATTCTATATATTTTCGCACTCACAAGTCACAAATCTGTATTGCTTACATAATACATACGCTCACAAAAAAAAAAGTGTCCCTACAGGCAATTAGTTTATATATATCTGAGTGTGGGATGGTCTTTTTACAGATGTGGATGAATTTTATGGGCTATGCGATCCTGGTAATTTTTTTTTTCAGTTTTGTTATTTTACTTTTTTGTGAAATATAGTTTGAAGTATTTGTTCGTTACACCAAACTTTTGAGTTTCTGGCTTGGACTAATTGCGTAATGGATATTGAAAACTAGTAATTTAATTTTTATGTTAATATTTATTTTTTTAAATGATGAATGGTTAGTTTAAAGGTCGAATTAGCTGCTTTTTGGTTACTGAGAAATGTGAAAGAAGACAGTTGGTAGTTTTTGCCTTTCCTAACTATTCAAATAGATAAAGGCATTTTAATCATTTGTCACTTTTAGGGATGGCAATTCGAACTGTGAAAATCGAAAACCGCAGTTAACCGAACCGAATGGGGCGAAAAAAATCGAACCGATGTGCAATGGGGCGGTTATGATTTTGATCTTGACGAACCGCTTCATTTAGGGGCGGGTATGGTATTTAGATATGGTGAACCGAACCGAACCGATTACCCGTTAAGGCTTTCCATTTTTATTTCTCAAAATTAATTGGGAAATTTTTTTTGGACTTTCCAAAATTCTGGCCCATTTAATAATAACTAAACTTTAACCCAATAACCCAAGCCCAGTAGCCCAATTCAATGTCAATGTACCCTACACGTAATTAAAATGGAAAATTTCATAGATCAGGTATTAACTTTGACACTTGCAAAAATCAGGTGCTAAAGTTTTAAAATTGCAAAAATCAAATTTTTACTTTTTATTAATTAATTAAATATTTAATTGTGCAATTTGGTCACAAACATCTTATTAATTAGTTAAAAATAATTTTAGGTCATAGCTTATCAAAAAATTTATAGGTCACAATTTTTTTATCGGTCACAAATTAAAAATTTTGTAGGTCACAGATGATTTCGAGGTCACAAATCTAAAATTGATGATAAATAAATGTGTAGGTCCAATACCGCCTAAATTGATGTTAAGTATAAATAATGTTATGTCCTTATTTGTTAGGATTTAAAATCTAATTTTAATTTAAGTTAAAGTCAACAACTAATTTTAATCAAATATTTTATGGATCCCACAACTTTTCGACCACGCATTTCATTAATTTCTATCAAAATCTATCAAAAATTTGATTTTAATTACCGTCAAATAAGGATTATATATCATTATCCATGACTAAACATAACTTATTTTAGATATTTAAGCATCGATTAAAGTTCGGAAACAAAATACAGCTCAACAAACTTGTATAATTTTATATAAATTTAAATGTATCATATTGAGAATATTGTGTAACTAACTATTAATTTTCTACTTAAAAGGTTAGATATCAAGTTATTACTCAAATAATGAGTTGGAGAGTAGAAGCGAAATTTTTTTCCTTCTTTTGGCTCTACCGTATTTATGGGTGAAAGAATCGTCATCTACAGTAATGATTTTTCCTTTTATAGATTGCCAGGAATTCAATGGCTAGGATTGCACTAAAATTAAGTGCAGTGGGTGATAACTGGTAACAAATTTGGCATAAATGGAGAAATTTCAAGACTTTCTAACTGTACAAAAGAATAAAGCAAAATTAAGTTATTCCTAATAAATTCAAAAGTAATTTTATAAATTCTCTTTTCATCTTATTGTGAAAAATTAAGGAAAATCGAGTCTTCTAACACAAATATGATTTGAATAATTGATTATTGTAAACATTTTATTTTTGCTTATAATTTAAAATAAGATGTCGCTATATATTAATTATTGCAACTTTGACATTATAAATATTTTTTTCAGTATTTGGATTTTTCTTGCATTTTGATTGCACGAATAGTTTTAGTTCATGAGTCAAGGATAAGTATATTACCATTTTCATTTTTACTGTATTAATGTGTGTAGTTCACTTGACCATGTGTAGTACGTATCTAAAATGAGAAAAAGAAAATGAGAAACAAAAATTGGCTCTATATATAATTTTATTTCTAGTACTATTAACTTTCATTAACTTTTTTTCGTAAATTTTTTTTTTTCAAGTTGACGATTGGACCTATAAAAAATAATTTATTTTCGTGGTTATTAACCGAATCGAACCGCACCGAACTAAGATATAAACCGAACCGACTTTTGTGGTTATGGTGCGGTTATGGTGGGGCCAAAAAATTGGTGGTGCGGTTATGGTTTTGGCCTAACCGACTCCGAACTGAACCGTTGCCATCCCTAGTCACTTTCATGCTTGAAGTTATACTGAGTATAGTTCTAAATTCTCAGCTGAAAAGGATAAGGCATTTTTCGAAGATAAATTCTCTACAACATCAGTTCTCTTGATAATTTGCATGAGCAGATGAAGTCTCTGTCTTTGAGACTAAACTCTTCAGAAAATACAGTTAAAATCCGTGAGTGATTTCTATGCCTTATTTCATCAATATGTTTTTGGTTCTACCAAGTGCTTGATCAGATTTTGTCTAATAACTAGAATTTTTCTTTCTTTACTCTTGTTTTTATAACATGGTTTCTCCTAGTTTTGTAGGATCAGATTTGAAACTCATCATAGAGTTCTAGGAAAGAGTTAATTCTTTCTGTATTATACATGCTCACTGTCTCTCAATGATCATTCCGTTTTCTACTTGGTGGATTTTGCTGAACTCACTCCTGAGTTGTGAGAATACTATGCAGTTCTTGTTTGAAATTCAGATTTATATCCAGATGACATGTCAGATTTGCTGATTTTATAGAGATGGAGAATTTATGTCTATATGGACATCCAAATGAAATTTGGGAAGTCAAAATAGACGCAAATAGCATTTTGTTGGACTGTTTTTAAATAGCATTTTTAAGGTAATCAAAGTTGTGGGTTTTAATTTGATTTGATCAAGGTTTGAGAGTAATGGGTTTCTCCTTTACTGCTCTTCAATTTCATCAAGTACAGTTTTTCTGATTCTGTTAGCATGATTTGGAGGGCATGTTATGAAATCTTTTGTTCGTGTAGAAAGATTGTTGATGTGAATATAAGCATATGGACCTCTATTTTAAATTTCTAATCATGGAATAAATAGTTAGATATTGTACTTGCACTGGCATTGATGACAAAGTTCTACGGTAGATATATAGGGCTTTACTTCCTGCTTTGTGTTGTTAGTTCTATGGATAAAAAGTCTTGTATCTCTTTGACTTTTTTTGTGTGTGCAGGTATTTAAATAAATTTGGTACATTTCGTGTTTTGACTTTGTTAGATCGTTCGATTGTTGATAGATGGGGTCTGAAGGGCTTGCTTCGCCAGTAGCAATCTATGTGACAGGATTTAAAAAATTTCATGGAGTCGTGGAAAATCTAACTGAGACAATTGTTAATAATCTTCAAAATTACATGAAGGAAGGGAGATTTCCAAAAGGGCTAACCCTTGGTAGTTGCACAATTCTTGAAACTGCGGGACAAGGCGCTCTTGTTTCCTTATACCAAACATTGCAATCTTCTGTGATTAAGGATGGAACTGTGACGAATTCTGGTAGAGTTATTTGGGTCAGTTGCTCATTTTGTCCCTCCTTTTAGCCTCATTTATAGGATCCCTGACAAAATGGGGTGAATTCTAGTTGAAAATCTATTATTAATTATACAAAGGAAAGGTTATTCTTGTTCACTCGGAGCTAAATGATTTTTAAGTTCGGAGAATTGTTTCTGTAGGTGGCATTGGGAAGTTCTTTTGCCTATTTGAGAGAAAGTAGTGATACTCATCCTTCATAATTCTCGGCTTTAAAATATATATTTTTCTGTAACCCGGAACTCAAAGTCATGTCTAATTTGAAGTTGATGACAACTTATTGTGTTTTCTACAATGACATGCTAAGTGTTTTTCCCTCGCTCTACTACTTTATTTTTAGGTACATTTTGGAGTTAATAGTGGCGCGATAAAGTTTGCTATAGAACATCAAGCAGTCAATGAAGCTACATTCCGTTGTCCTGATGAGATGGGATGCAAGGTTATTCTGATTAAACTTTGGAAATATTTGTTCCACTAGCCAAAAGGTCTACGGCAACGTTTTTTGAATGGTGCCATAAACTGTTTTTGTTGTAGTGTAATTTCTTATGACCGTATAGACCATTACCGAGAGTTTGAGGGTTGAATTTATTCGTTCTATGCGACTGCATGACTTTATACTATGCGGTCGCATAGAAGACTTCCGACACAAAAATTCTGATTTCATAATTTAAGTTAACTACCTATGGAAGCAACTATAAATACATATTTTAAAACCCTATAACAAAACCAGAATGTACAAAACGCCTCCAAACTCCATTCTTCATTATTTCTCTCTTAAATTCATGAATTGTAACTATACTTTTACACTTGGTCGAAGGAAACGGAAGCCTCAGAACCACATATTGTGAGATCTAAATAGTTTTTTCTTATTGTTTGATTTATATTTTGTGTATTGAATGTTCTTCTACATTTATTTATATGATTTCTTGCGTTTAATTGCTAGAGGGCCTTCTAGTTCATTGATTGTAATAATCTACCGCTAAATTAAATATCAAATTAGTAGTTGTTTGATCCCTTTAACTTGTGAAAGACTAGGATTTGATGATTTTCTGCGATAGAGGTTATTGAATCTTAAGAAGAATGTTTAAATAGATTGAATGCAACCGCTGGTGTTTGTGTTATCTAGTTCATCGATTTCTCTATTGTGAAAAACTGTTCTTAAATTGAATCTTGAGCACTGGTCTGAGCTATTTAATAATTAAGGTTAGTTAAAACGCTAGTTTCTAACTAATTAAAATTAAGGGGAGATAGGAAAATTACTCCAATGGTGAATATTCGATATATGAATTGAATTATTCTTGTATTTGTGATCAATTGTGGATTTTCGACGGTGAATGTTGACTTAGACCAATGTTAGTGTTTTGATTGTTTTTGTTAATTTAATTTTCGTTGTTATTGATTACGTTATTTAAAATTCTTTAAATACAAAAACACTCCAATCATTGTACGAAGCATAATATATTGAATTAGACAGTATTCGTGGGATCGACCTTTACTTCCACTACTACATTAGTTTTAAAGGTTAAGGTATTACTTTTGGGTGCCTGCGACAACACATACCAACTACCTCACTAGCAACATTTTACCTCCTGACACCATCCACCAACAGAGGAAGAAATTCTTTTCAGATTTGAAATATTACTTTTGAGAAGATCCATATCTATATAGGCGTGGTCTGGAACAAATTATGAGAAGGTGTGTAGCTAAAGCAGAAATGATTGAAATCTTAAGGCAATGTCACTCATCACCATATGGAGGGCATTTTGGAGGAACGAAAACGGCTGCTAAGGTACTCCAATCTGGATTCTATTAGCCAACTCTTTTTAAAGATGCACATTTCATAGTTAAAGCATGTGATCGGTGTCAAAGAACTGGAAACATCTCTAGGAAAAATGAGATGCCTCTGAACTCCATACTTGAAGTAGAGCTCTTTGATGTTTGGGGTATAGATTTCATGCGTCCATTCCCATAATCTTATTCATGTTAGTACATCTAGGTGGTAGATTATGTCTCTAAGTGGGTTGAAGTAATTGTGACACCAACCAATTATTCTCAGGTACTTATAAATTTTTTGAAGAAAAATATTTTCAGTCAATTTGGAACACCAAGGGCACTCATTAGTGATGGCGGCAAACACTTTTGAAATAGGATGTTGTTCTCGGTTTTATCAAAATATGGAGTGAAGCATCGAATTGCTACATCATATCACCCTTAATCAAGTGGTCAAGTGAAAATCTCCAACTGAAAGATCAAACGAATCTTAGAAATGATAGTTAATGCATCAAGAAAAGATTGGGCAAAAAAGTTAGATGACGCTCTCTTGGCATACAGAACAGCGTTTAAAACACCTATTGGAATGTCCCCATATCGATTGGTGTATGGAAAAACTTGTCACCTACCTGTGTAGTTGAAGCATAAAACATACTGGGCAGTGAAGAAACTAAACTTTGATATGCAACAAGCTGGAGGAAAAAGACTTTTATAGCTCAACGAGATGGATGAGTTCAGGAATGGTGTTCATAAAATTCTCGTATCTACAAGGAACGAACAAAGCGATGGCATGACAAATTCATTCAAGGAAAAGAATTTCAAGTGGAAGAGAAAGTGCTACTCTATAATTCTCAACTAAGGCTGTTCTCTGAAAAATTGAAATCTCGATGGGCTGGACCTTTTACGTGGTGAAAGTATATCCTTATGGCATAGTTGAGCTACAACATCCAGAAATAATTGACATAGACATTATAAGAGATCGAGAGATAATTATAAGCTATGCGATCTTTGTTGAATTCATATAGAAAAATCCGTTCATATGTGTGTCAATTTACATAGAGATATAGTAAGTTCGGGCGTATGAATATGATTAATGTTGCTCGAGAGAGATCACTAACTACATCAGGTTAATTCAATCGTTGACATGTACAAAAAATAGGTGAATATATTGGAATTAAATGTATGATAAATAACCTAAGTGAAAACAGAAATCCTAACTACCTCATCATATAATCTTTTCTCTAGTTTTAATTAGAGTTTGTTATTTTATTTATTAGAATTTCACTTAAAAATAAAACTTGATTTGATAATTAGTTACTATTTTATTTAAATTGAAGCTAGCTTAGTTTAAAAATTTATAGTAGATAATAGTCTATGTGGGACGATATTCGGACTTGATAAATTCACTTTAGTAGATAATACTTGTCACGATCCTTACACTTGCGAAATTTCACGATCACTATACATGGCAATTTCAAAGAAATCACGTATCAATTTGAAGGGTCGGAACAATGTGTTACAGAAGGAGCTCCCATGGGATCAAGCCAATCGGTTGGTGTACACTACTCTAATATATGGTCACGACACGAGGGTCCTGAATTAGTCTCAAATTTTTCCAGTGACATTCACTTTGGTGATGAACATGAAATCTTTCATGAGTCAACAAACAATAAGAACGAGAAAATCATAAGGATTGACAAGGAGGACGATAAGTCTCCTTTGGCTCAAGAAAAAGATTACGAGAATGTGGTAAGGAACGAACTGAGGTGGCTTAAAACCAAGTATCAAATGCAGATGAGAGAGCTTAAACTTGGAGATCAACATAAGGAGATCGTGTCAACGTTTTCAACTTTGAAGTCCAATAACGAGAAGGATAAATTGTCACCAAGCTCCTCAAGTCTGTCACAAGAAGAGAAGTGTTCGACCTCATTTTTCCCGGCTGATGCAGGAAACAAATGTGCTACCCAAAAGGTTCACAGTTTTGAATCTGCTTCTTTTAGTCCAATACATATGATCACTGCCAAGAATTTTTATACTGGTACCTTGCTTTCACATCCTCTTCGTAGGGCCACATCTTTACCAGTGGATGCTATAGATTTCTGAAAATAATTTCTTGTGTTGAATGAGTGAATGTACATTACGAACAAGCATATTAAAAAATAATAATATAAGTTCTCAAATTAATTATTTTCTAGTCCCAGAGAAAAAAATAACTTTTTTCCATTGAGAGCATTAAATACTTGCATGTCACGCATGTATGGTTTTTGTTTAACTTTTCGCATATAGAGATTGTTATCTTTTGTGACTCAAATTATATGTGATTTGGAAGTTTGATTAATGGAGGAAGTTTAGATAATTTTGGTTTATTCGGATAGATAAGGGATCAAATTTCATAATGGATTGAGAGTTTGATTAGGATAAGTAATTTGGAATGGATAAAATAGACTCTACTTCATCCATAACTTCAAATTCAATAGACAAATTTGAATAGAACTAGGAAACTACTGAAAATGACGAAAATACCCTGAACTAACTCAAAATATAAAAATTTAAAACGGACTACTATGGAATTTGACATCAAGAGTTTGATGATATTGGAGAGCTCACACTCATTCTAGATTATATTCGCTCGCATAAATTCGAACCGAAATTTACACACATTTTCGTAACCAGGGGCGGACCCAAGGGGGGTCCTGGGGGGCAGGTGCCCCCTCCCCCCCCCCCCACCCAAACTTTTGAGATTCTTTTTTTTTTTTTTTTAAAAAAAAATTACGTTTGTTATCGATTGAAATTTAAATTTTAATCTAAATAAAAGTTAACAATTAATTTTAATAACATATTTCATGGAATTCATTACTGTTTAATTTGTACCAAAATTTACTAAAAATTTGATTTTAATCTCCACCAAATAGGGGTAAAATCAAAATAAATTTGAATTTCGAAATATAAAAATTTTTCTACGATCGTACGCTAATCGAATCTACAAATTGTTTGTATGATTTCGAAGTTTATTTCAAGAATTATATTATGGACATATTGAATGGTTCAAACATATATCGAAAAAAATTACGTTAAACGTGAACCTTTAAACAGACGTCTAACTCGCATTTAAAAAAAAAATTAATTATTTCATTAACATTTATTATTTTTGCGATACAAATTTCTCAATATAATTTTCATTATTTTATTAGGAAATTTTCAAAAAATTTCGAAATTTTATATCCAAAAAAGTCATATCCCATTTAAATTTTTGGATGTAAAATTATATAGAGTATGATTTTTTTGGACGTAAATTTTCGATTGTAAAATTTCTATCAATTTCTTTGTAAGTTCGATTGTGCCCCCCCAATGTTAAAGTTCTGAGTCCGCCCCTGTTCGTAACGAGTTCTTATTTCTCCTCTTTTCCATTGTTCCACATCATTGTAGCCAGCAATTTCCATGTATTTTCTTCTTAGCTTCCTTTGGACCCTTAAAATGTCAGCGTGTGAGAACTTATCTTTCATTCTCTTTAAATACACATTAAGAACCATTCACGTTCATATCAATGTAGCCAGCAATTTCCTTGCATTTCTTCTCAGCTTCGGCTTAAGTTTCCCAATTCACAATCATATTCCAGTAAACCATAAAGGTGTGTCTCTTATACTTTTTGTGATAATGAAGCATGTAATTAGAAGCAGGCTATATTAATTATTAGGTTAATGATAGAAACTAATGCTTTTATCTGTTTTGCAGTTTCATTTAAGCCTTAGATTTAGGCGTACTTAAGAATCCCGAATTTCGGTTAAGTTTCTTTAGGGGATTAAATTATATTTTTTTTTTTCTAAATTGTGTCTTGTTTGATTACTAGTAAGGCGAGTCTCCAAATATATTTCAGTAGATTACCTTGCACAATGTCTCAAATTTTGAGTAGGTTATAAAATTTTGTTCTTTATGTTTCATTCGCCCAGAATGATTTCACTTCCTCAATGGCATGTCGCATAGAATAGGAAAATTAGTATAAATCACGTGATTATGAAGTTCTTGAAGTGTTGTAAAACAAACATTATACCAGATAGCTCTGATACCAATTGTTGTGAAACAAACCACTATATTGAGATGTTGAAATTATATGGCAAATAATAATGAAGTATATGATCAAGCAAAAGAATAATAAATACAAGAATATGGCAAAGGAATTAAGAGATTTTATTAACTCAAGAATAATGGAGAAGTGATAAAAATTACAATAGATCCTATAATTCTAGTAATCTATTTTCTCACATTATTAAATTGTATAGAAGAGTTTAGTATTATAGGGAACATGTAGGGGACATCCAAACCCTCTTAGTAGAATTGTTGATGAAGTAGGATACCAAAAAATTGAGTCCAAAACAAATTTCAACTCCAAATAGGCTTCCAAAATAAAACTTCAACTTCATATAGGACTCCAATAGCATTCCAAACTGAATTTTTCTTGATGTGCACTTCAATTAGAATTCTATAATTACTTCGAAATGAAATTCGGGTCACACCCAAATTCTAACAATCTCCACCTTGACACGAATTCCACCGAGGAATGAATAGACTTCTTCAACAATAACCAAAAAATTAATTTCTTCAACAAAACACAAAATACTCCATATCTTCCATGAATATAATCACTACTCTACAAAATTACCTCAGATTCCAAAAAATTATAATAATTTTATAATTTATCAAAATGGGCCGTAACACACCCCAAAGTAGAATCAATACCAAATACTTTTACAGAAGGCTCGTTGCGAGATTGTACACCTTTTAGTCTTCTTAAAGTATGCTCAACAAAATTAGCATCCACATACCTTTTTCCATTGAGTCCATCCCTTACAATTGAATACAATGGCACCGCAGGTGATGGTGGCAAAGCGGTATTATCCATATTTTCTGAACTCCACTTAATCGTATTCTTCAAATCTAACCATTTATGAGCTCCTAATGGTATTGTATCAAACTGAATGTCCACTACGGTATTGAACATGTGCTGATTGACTCTTCTAAATTCTATACAACTTTACAAGATGTATAAGTGAGACATTTTCTATCCCTCCAATACAACTTTGGCACCCTTACAAACCTTCAAAGCTCCACCCCACCAAAGAACTCATAATCCTTTGAATCAATGATAGACAACGAGATGAGATTCTTCTTCAAATCTGGAACATGTCGAATTTGGTCAATTGTTCTAATTGTCCTATACAAAAGTTTTAATCTGATTGTACCAATTCCAGCAATCCTACAAGATGCGTTGTTTTCCATAACCACGAAACCTTTGGAAATAGTTTCATATGTAGCAAAAAAGTCATTATTAGGACACATATGAAACACATATGTTGAATCAAGAATCCAATCATCTTCCTGTTTAGACTTAATTTCAGAAATAGCTAAGAGATCTCCATCACTTATAACATTCTCTGTGAGGTCTGTTTCGCCTGAAGTATCTGAATATCTACTTGCCATCATTTCTTTATTCTACAATTTGTAACAATCCTTCTTTAAGTTCCATTTCTTCTTGCAGTAGTTACAAATTTGATTACTGAACTTAGATTTCGATCTGCCTCTTCCCAAACCACCATGAGCAACCAGACATTTTCCATCTCTGGCCTCAGAAACCAGATGCTTCAACTTCTTTTTTGAATACAAAGCACCGTACACTTTCTCTATGGTGAGAGTATCACGATTACACAAGATCGTGTCTCTAAATGAAGAAAACAAAACAGGCAACGAACACAATAGGATCAAGCCCAAATCTTCATCATCATACTCTACTTCTAAAGTTTTGAAATCAGTGACGATCTCCTTAAATACAGCCAGGTGATCTTCCAATGATCCTACTTCTGCCATTCTATGAGAGTATAAATGCTGCTTGAGGTTTAACTTGCTTGTCAGACTTTCAGTCATGCACAATTGCTCCAACCTCAACCATAAAGCAGCTGCTGAATTCTCATTCAAAACGTCCTGAATAATATTATTTGATAGATGAAGATGAATATGAGAAACTGCATTCTTATCCTTCCGTAATTTCTCCTCTGCGGCCAAAGTTGTGGGCACCCTGTCAATTTTCAGCAACGCATCATCCAAATCCAATTGTACGAGTACTGCACGCATTTTAACCTGCCATTGTGAAAATCTAGTGCTCTGATCCAAAATCAGAATTTCACACTTCATGGAAGCCATCATGAATAAAAACCTCAAGCAAATCAAACATTGAGCTCTTGTGGAACTGTTGAACCTGGCGCTCCGATACCAATTGTTGTAAAACAAACAAGATACCAGAATAGCTCTGATGCCAATTGTTGTGAAACAAACCACCGGATTGAGATGTTGAAGTTATATGGAAAATAATGATGAAGTATATGATAACCCAAAAGAATAATAAAGACAAAAATATGGTAGGAATTAAGAGTTTTTATTGACTCAAGAATAATGGAGAAGAGAGAAAAATTACAATAGATCCTATAATTCTAGTAATCAATTTTCTCATATTATTAAATTGTATAGAAGAGCCTAGTATTTATAGGGAATATGTAGGGGACATCCAAACCCTCTTAGTAGAGTTGTTGATGAAGTAAGATACCAAAAAATTGAGTCTAAAACAAATTCCAACTCCCAATAGGCTTCCAAAATAGAACTTCAACTTGATATAGGACTTCAATAGCATTCCAAACTGAATTCTTCTTAATGTGCACTTCAATTAGAGTTCTTTAATTACTTCAACAAGGAATTCGGGTCACACCCAAATTCTAACATGAAGAATAGCTAAGCTGATGCCTTTTTGTGTTTGAAAAAGCATAAACTTGCAGAAAGTATTATTAGTGAACATATATGCATTCCCAGTAAACTATGCATTTCGATGATGATACTTCTATGTTCTTTCTTTTTCCCTCCCCTTTTCACCACCAAATTGTACATGTAGAGAAGTATAAAATATTATTCTGTATGGTTTGTGTATGTGAACCCCATAATTTCATGTTTATGTTTGCAATCATTTGAAATATGCCCTAATTGATGCAACAAACTTGTATCAATCTTTAGCTCTCTGTACCCGTTCCTATAATACTTAACAAGCGTCTAGAATTCTCAGCAAATCCTACAATTCTTCAGCTTCCTCCAGCCCAAGTACTTCGTTTTGTAGTGGAGAAAGTAGTTGTGAGAATCTCCCTAAGCCAAGATCTGAAGATAGGGAGCCTAATGCTATGCCCAGTCCATTCAAGGAATTAAAGAATGCGCAGAAAATTTCAACCTGACAGCATTTAGGAAAATGAGGATTTGGTCCTATTTTTAAAGGATGGATTAACGAGTGCACTCTTACTGCTATGAAGCCCCAATGGTATTCAAGAGTCCAAGCAATGGTTGGTAGGTTATTTTATGCTGTCTTTGCGAGTCTTATGACATAATTATGCAAAACTTTCAGTAATCCCCAATATTTTTCACACGGAGGTGGATTATCTGAACGATTTACGACATCCAAACCTGATTAAACTTATTACTTACTGCAACCAAGGTGATTACCGGCTTTTGGTATATGAGTTCATGCCAAAAGGAAGCCTGGACAATCACTTGTTCAGAAGTAGGTTGCACTGAAATAACTTCTTAGTCGATGCCATTGTTTCTTAATGTACTGGCTGTATGCCAATTTTTTTGTACTCGTTTCATACATGATCATTTGTAGGATATCAGTGACTAACTCTTGGATATATAATATAGAATGTTAATATGTTTTTTTTGTTCCAATCATTCAAATTGTTATGAACCAACCCCGATATCAATAACGTTTTGATATCACTTGATCAGAAACCGGTCAAATAATTAAAGATGAAAAATATGAACAATATGAAATTTAGTGGATCACACAACAATCAAAAAAATTGTAGAAGATGAAAATTTATTATACCAAGAAACAAACAATTGTCTTACAAGATTTTAATCCTCTCAATCTAATCCAAAAAATTCTCTATTGTTTCTAATGTATTCAACAATGATCTAATTGTTATAATCTCTCTTGAGTCTTTTCTTTTCACCTTATTGAAGTGTCTATACCTTGTGAAGTATTTATAGAAGTTAAATCTCAAAGTTGTGGAGTCCAAGATAAAGAAGAAGTCCCAAAATTCGGATAAAAGAAGAAAATCACGATCAGGTTACTGTTTCAATGCCTAGGCGCTCATGTTGCAGCTCTTAGGCGCTAGGTGCAGCGCCTAGGCGCTTCATCGTAGCGCTTGGGCGCGACGCCTTGCACTCAGGCGCTATATGCCTAGCGCTTGGGCGCTAGGTCTCGGGTTAACATTCCAAAACATATTTTTTTGCCATCCAAGAGTCCATTTTCAAGCCAAACTCCTAATTATTATTGAAATTTGATCTCTACAACTTAGGATTCTACAAACCCAAGTACCTTAGACTTTCCCCAATTAACCAAATCTCAAATTACATGGAATCCAAACAACCATGACTTCTAAACCAATATTAAATAAACTTTTTTCATGCAACGAACTTCTAAATCACATAGAATTTTTGTCACAAAACCTAACACATATTTTTATTACTATGCTCCTTTAGTGATTCAAATAGAAAGCTATCACCTGATACAGTTATGGAATGCTTGGCTGATAAATATTTTATCATGGCTTGTAAACAAAACATTGAGCATGATAACTTTAAATGTCTGAGGACTACGGATTTGTAGCTCCCTTCATTACAAGTTTTTCAGGAGCCTAAGTTGTTCTTTCTTTTCATATTTCTCTGTCTAAAATTTAACTCTACATCATTAACGATGTATTTGTTGGCAAATAATGATTTTATCGTGTTATAATCTAAAATAATCTATTGCACTGGATAAACGGTTGGGCAAAATATCGGCTTTCAAAATGTACAGAATAAAATAATAATGGTCGAGGCAAGATTTTGACTCTTTCTCCTTAAATCAATAATGCCCACGCTGATGCTAACGGTATTTCGAAACTCATCTCCCAAGATACAACGATCTCGACTTGTAATAGTAGCACTCTAAATTATAAGACCGGGCAAATCTACTAACTTTTTAATCTCTCTAAAATTAGAAGACTAAAATGAACGAAAAATAATATTCGAGACTGAATTGCAAAATATGGAATAATGCAGTGATGAAGGAATGTAATTTGCAAGAGAGAAAAATCAGAATTGATTTTGAAATGTTGTGTTCAAAAGACACAACAACCGAAAAATTGTATCTTAAACAGACAACCCGTTTGGACAGACAATTTAACTGTTAACTACTAGTTCCTAGAAGAAGCAACATGTCGCGTACAGAAAATTCGGGGAAAATAAATATATTATTTAACCAAAAAATATATACCAACTTGGCCCAAGTACAAGACCACGACCAGTGCCGAGCCGAGCTGGTCGGTTGAACGACGGTGGCGACACACTCGTATGGGCTCTGGCTCAACCTACTAGCATGTAGGTTATCTCTCATTCAAAGACTATTGGTACCTCCTAGGGCCCAAATCCAAGTCTCAAACTTGAGCAATATAAATTGGTTACTATTCTTCTAGTTTTCTTATGTGGGATTGTCATTTTTCAATTTCCCACCAATTTTTATCCCCAATTTATTTCAACTTCAAGTGGTCATCTTTTGGCCCTACTTTCTCATTTACCCTAAATTAGTTTTAAGAAAATAAATGCGTTACATTAATCTACTCATGTAGTAGAACACACTCGACCAAAGAAGTCTTTTATCCAACTAAAAAACCACTAAAATAATTGGTCAAAACATGAATGAAAATTAATGCAATAGACTATGCAGACCCTATAGAGAGATCACGCGAAATGTTATTGCATCCGAATAGGTACTTTATAGGTTTGAACCTTCCGTAATAGAATACTATCGGATTTACTTGGCTAATCAGTGAATGCAGTCTCGAAATGTCAGCAGTTGGTATAAACTAAGACAATAATATCAACACAATAACCTTCCTAACATTTTCGAGTTCTCACTATTATGTTCATTTTGACCTTGAACAACTCATTGATTTTATAAATGCTTTAGAGAATTCAAGCCATTGAAACATTCTCAACACTTGTATAGGTGATCTCCTATTAAGGGTCCTGCCATACCCTACTTAGTTAGTCCAAGATATATGAATCATTAAAAGTATAACTTAACCTAAACTTTCTGAAGATAGCACTTTTCTTATCTTAGGAATGGGTAGGAGTCAACTTCGAAGTGCTTTTTGAATCTTCATAACTTAGTTGTCCCACTAAACCAATATTTTGGGATCTCCTGTCAGTAAGGTTAGGTTACCATTAGAAAGATCCTTACGTAGTAGGCTTTAAGCCCATTCTCCTTGATAGACAATATACTAGATCTCTTGGTAAGCATTTGGTAAGCGGATCCGTGAGATTTTCTCTAGATTTTACATAATCTATAAAAATAACACCATTTGAGATCAACTGTTTAATTGTGTTATGTCTTCGACGTATATGTGTAGACTTACCATTATACATACTACTTTGTGCTCTACCGATATTCGATTGATTATGACAATGCATACTAATTGTAGGCATAGGTTTAGGCCAACATAGAATATTTTCTAAGAAATTACGAAGTATTTCAGCTTCCTTTCCAACTTTATCTAAAGTTATGATCTCAAATTACATCGTGGATCGAGCTACAGATGTTTGTTTAGAGGATTTCCAAGATATGGCCGCACCACCAATGGTAAAAACATAACCACTACTCGATTTTGAGTCTTTTGTATTTGATATCCACTTAGCATCATTGTATCCTTCTAACATGGCTGAATATCTAGTATAATGTAATCCAATATTTGAAGGGTATCGTAAATATATAAGAACTATTTTAAGGAAAAGTTTCCTAGCTACAAGGGAACCTAGCTCTGGATCTTTAGGACCTCCCTATTGAGTAACCAGAGTACTACTTAAAGGGGCTTACGAGCTGGAATGTATGGAGGGCATGTTGACCTATGGTTGATTATAACCTTAATATTTTGATTATAACAAACAAGCCATTTTAATTACTAACATTTGATTTTGAGTGATGATAGTTCAATGTTAAACTAGATCAAGAATTGCCAAATGAACACATCATAAATCGGACTAGAAATGAAGATCAAAGTGAAAGTTAACATTTGAGACGATAGCGATTTGCATGCGACGATCAAATTGAAACTCGATGATTCGCAAAAGACGCAAATCAAGATACAAGCCAAAAAAACGACAAGTCAAGAAGATTAAACATTGTACATTTATATGTAAAGGTATTCGATTTATTACGTATAATAAGTAGTGGACAAACAAAAAAAAAGAGGGAATTTTATTGATTAAATACAATGAACTTCTAAAAAATCTCGTCAATCTTTAGCAAGTGCATAAAACTCAAATTATTTCATAATCTATCACTTGCATAAAAATATGAAATAGGTTTTGGAAAAAGTATTTTCTAAAAAAAAAAGAAGTCAACTTTCGGTCAACCGAAATAGTTTGAAATAGTTTGATTCTCAGCCGAAATTGTTTTAAGAATTTAGGTCAACCGAAATTTCAAGTTGCAACGGTTTTATTTTTTCAACGGCTTCATTTCAATTTCGGTCGACCGAAAGAACTTAGTCGAAATTGCCTGCAGCTTCCTATTTTGCTCTATAAATAGTCATCTCTTTTACATTTAATTCTAACCAACTTACGAAAGATTTTATAGGAGCAATTTAGAGAGTATATTTATTGAAAATCATTGAGTTTACTTGATTATAAATTCTATTTTATTTATTGCAAAGAATTTCTTGATTGATCAAATTAATTTTCATCTATCTCAACAAGAATTCTTTTTGCAAAGAAACTTTCACAATCTCATCATTTCTTCATTCTTGATAGAAGTTTTCTTTACCAACACTTTTATTAAAATGTAAATCTCTCTTTATACTTAACTTGTATTATTTGTTAAGAAAGATCATAGGTTGAAATGTTTGATACAAAAAATCTCTTGATTGATCAAAACTAGTTTCATCTATTTCATCAAGAATTTTATTTTACAAAGAAACTTCTCAAACTCATCTCTTTCAATTTTTGATAAAGGTTTTCTTTGTCTACACTTATATTGAAGTGTAAATCTCTCTTCATACTTAACTTGTATTATTTGTTAAGAGAGATCATAGGTTGAAAACTTTGATTCAAGATACAAACTATTTCATTATCCATCATCTATCAAAGTTTACAACAAAAACACTTGAACTTTATTATTTGCTTCCTAACTCTCTAATACTTCACTTGATTATGTAATTGGTTAAGAGAGTTTCTTCAATCGTAAAATTATCGTTTACATTTTGACGGTTTCGAAAGTCTTGTGAAAACTCGATTGTAAGGATATGTGCTCCTTGTTGTAAGTCACCTAAGAATAAGTGCTCCTTGTTGTAAGTCACTTAAGGGTAGGTGCTCCTTGGTGTAAGTTACCTAAGGATAAGTGGTCATTGTTATAAGTCACTTAAGGATCGGTACTCCTTGTTTGTAAGTTACCATTATAGTGCATTTGGCCTTGCTCATGATGGAGAGTTTGGTAACGGGGACGTAGAGCACATTGTGTATCGAACCCCATTAAATTGTTTTGTTATCTTTATATTATTGCACTTTACTTTACATTGTCATTTACATTGTGATATATCCATACTTGAATTAAGTTATCGAATTTGCATATTTTATTCTAATATTATACTTTGCATTTACATATTGTGTATTGTTATGTTTTGAGACTAAGTGTCGAAAAAGTTTTAAAAACCAATTCACCCCCTCTTAGTTAGTTATTCTTGGACTAACACTTGATATCAGAGTAAGGTGCTCAATTTTAAAGATTTCACAATCTTGAGTAATGACTAACCACTTTTTTCAAACTCTTGAGAGGTGTTCTACAAATCGTCCACCTTTATTTGATGGTACTAATTATAACTATTGGAAAACTAGGATGACGATATATATATTCAATCCATAAATGACAATATTTGGGAAATTATTGAATTTGGTCCTCATAAACTTACTAAGGTTATTAAAGTTGATGGAAAATCGGACCAAATAATTTCAAAACCTAGAGAAGAATATGATGAGGGTGATAAAAGAAAATTATCTCTAAATTCTAGAGCCAAAAATATACTTTATTGTGTATTGGATAGAAATGAATTTAATCGTATTAGTATATGTGATTCAGCTTATGATATTTGACATACTTTAAAAATTACTCATGTTGGAACTAGTAAAGTAAAAGAAACTAAGATAAATCATTTAGTTAAAGATTTTGAAAAAATTTTCATGAAAGAAAATGAACCTATTATTGACATGATTACTCGCTTCATGAATATTACTAATAGCCTCAAAGGCTTCGATCATGAATTTACTAATGGTGAGCTTGTAAGTAAAATGTTTAGGTCGCTCTCGGAAGATTGGAGCTCATTGAGAATTTTGATAGAAAATACCCAAGATGTCAACATATATCCATTGGAAGAGTTCTATGGAACATTGATGACATATGAGCTAAATCGCACCGAGACGAAGGAGAAAACTTTGAAAAGCATAGAAGAGGAAAAACGCCAAGTTGCTTTTAAATCCATAGTTGATGAAGGCACTTCAAGCGAAAATATAAATAATGAAGAACTTGATGATCTAGTTCTTCTTGTCAAGAAATGGAAATGTTTTTGCCAAAAATATCGATTCCAAAAGAAAGAAGAAAATGGCGAAAAGAAGAATAGAGTCATAAAAAAGAAAGCCCTTCAAGCGACATGTGATGAAAGCGATGATGATGATCGAGATGATGATGAAAGTCAAGAAGAAATCGCCGACATGTACTTCATGACAATCTATGATGAGGAAGATCCAAGAAATGAAAACTTCTATGAGCTCATCAATCAAGTGGACAAAGGATAAATCAAGGTACTTCTATAAGCATAACGAAATATCAAGGTAAGATCAACTCTCTTCTTTAATTACAAGTAAACTCAATATTATAGTTAGTATGTGATTTTGTGCTACATTTCAATTCAATATTCATGAATCACACCTTTTGTGCCATTAGACGAATTTTAAATATCTTAGTAATATTAAGGCATTATGTCTAAAATATTCTAAATGCACTCAAAAGTTAGATATTGCATTAAGAATCCGAAATTTGTGGTTAAATTTGTTAAAAATGGAAAATTGCATTTTCTTTAATTTTTTATTTTCATATTTAGTTTCATGTGATTTAACTTCTATGAATTGTGATTTGATGATGGAAAATGCATTACGGTTATGTTTTTTTTTTGGAAATACACTTATGATATTATGCTATCTTCATACATATGAGAAATGGAATAGACACAAACTTGGTTATACATGTATTCCCATTGATGCATGATAAAAAGGAAATGTGGTTGCTATTATGAATTGTGACTTCAATTATCTCTACGACTTGTGATGACTTCTAATGTGATCTATTATTTCAATGAATTGAAGAAATGCATGTCCTTAAAATGTTGTGCTATCTTTTATGGAAAATGATATAGACCCCAATTCTTTTTCGACTGTTGGTTTATAAAAGATAGGGGGAATATATTTTTTGGTTGATTTAATATATCTTAATTTTATGTGTCGTGCTCTTCCTCTCATTGGTGCTATCACTTTGCTTATGCTAAACGGAGAGATTGAGTAAGATAAATTTAAAAGGAGAAGTCTTTTATCGTTCCCTATAGTTGTGTCTTGATCTTAGATGCTATCCCTTTTTGCTTATGTCAAAAGGGGGAAGATGAATGGATAATTTTGCATGATAAAGAGCAAGAGATATATAACTTGATTTATGCATGATAGGGGGAATGTTGAAAGGAGAAATATAAATTCTATTCAAATGATTTTGCTTTTGCTATTTGCATTACTCATACTTTGATTAATATTTTACTATAAAGTGATGATTTTTTTTTTTTGCATCTTGTACTTAATTAAGGGGAATATATTATTCTTTCATGGTTAATTTAAAGTTTTGATCTTAAATGATATCCACTTTTGCTTATGTCAAAAGGGGAAAATGGAGTGAGATGATTATGCATGCTTTGATTTGAAAATATAATATGTTTTAAATGTCTAGTTGTTGTTTTGCAAAAGAAAGGGGAAATATGAATTACATGATGAATTTATGATGATTAATTGTTCAAATCTTACATTGCAAATCATCTTATTTGTCATAATCAAAAGGGGGAAAAATGTTGACCTATGGTTGATTATAACCTTAATGTTTTGATTATAACGAACAAGCCATTTTAATTACTAACATTTGATTTTGAGTGATGATAGTTCAATGTTAAACTCGATCAAGAATTGCCAAATGAACACATCATAAATCGGACTCGAAATGAAGATCAAAGTGAAAGTTAGCATTTGAGATGATAGCGATTTGCATGCGACGATCAAATTGAAACTTGAAGATTCGCAAAAGACGCAAATCAAGATACAAGCCAAAAGAACGACAAGTAAAGACGAGTAAACATTGTATATTTATATGTAAATGTATTAACTTGTCAATCTTTAGCAAGTGCATAAAGCTCAAATTATTTTCATAATCTATCACTTGCATAAAAATATGAAATAGGTTTTGGAAAAAGTATTTTCTAAAAAAAAAAAAAAAAATTCAACTTTCGGTCAACCTAAATTGTTTGATTCTCAGCCGAAATTGTTTTAAGAATTTAGGTCAACCGAAATTTCAAGTTGCAACGGTTTTATTTTTTCAACGGCTTTATTTCAATTTCGGTTGATCGAAAGAGCTTAGTCGAAATTGCCTGGAGCTTCCTATTTTGCTCTATAAATAGTCATCTCTTTTACATTCAATTCTAACCAACTTACGCAAAATTTTATAAGAGCATTTAGAGAGTATATTTATTGAAAATCATTGAGTTTACTTGATTATAAATTCTGTTTTATTTATTACAAAGAATTTCTTGATTGATCAAATTAATTTTCATCTATCTCAACAAGAATTCTTTTTGCAAAGAAACTTTCACAATCTCATCTTTTCTTCATTCTTGATAGAAGTTTTCTTTGCCAACACTTTTATTAAAGTGTAAATCTCTCTTTATACTTAACTTGTATTATTTGTTAAGAGAGATCATAGGTTAAAAACTTTGATACAAAGAATCTCTTGATTGATCAAAACTAGTTTCATCTATTTCATCAAGAATTTTATTTTACAAAGAAACTTCTCAAACTCATCTCTTTCAATTTTTGATAAAGGTTTTCTTTGCCTACACTTATATTGAAGTGTAAATCTCTCTTCATACTTAACTTGTATTATTTGTTAAGAAAGATCATAGGTTAAAAACTTTGATACAAGATACAAACTATTTCATTATCCATCATTTATCAAAGTTTACAACAAAAACACTTGAACTTTATTATTTGCTATCTATTGAAGTGTTTTCCTAACTCTCTAATACTTAACTTGATTATATAATTGGTTAAGAGAGTTTCTTCAATCGTAAAATTATCGCTTACATTTTGACAGTTTCAAGAGTTTTGTGAAAATTCGATTATAAGGATAGGTGCTCCTTGTTGTAATTCACCTAAGGATAAGTGCTCCTTGTTGTAAGTCACTTAAGGGTAGGTGCTCCTTGTTGTAAGTCATTTAAGAATAAGTGCTCCTTGTTGTAAGTCACTTAAGGATCGATACTCCTTGTTTGTAAGTTACTATTATAGTGCATTTGACCTTATTCGTGACGGAGAACTTGGTAACAGGGACGTAGAACACATTGTGTATCGAACCCCATTAAATTGGTTTGTTATCTTTACATGATTGCACTTTATCTTACATTGTCATTTATATTGTGCTATATCCATACTTGAATTAAGTTATCGAATTTGCATATTTTATTCTAATATTATACTTTTCATTTATATATTGTATATTGTATTGTTTTGAGACTAAGTGTCGAAAAAGTTTTAAAAATCAATTCACCCCCCTCTTGGTTAGTTATTCTTAGGCTAACAGGGCAGACCTCTACTTCATCCTTGGAATGTAGAACACCTCAAGAAATATTACCAGTAGAAAGTAAATGTATCTTGTATCGCGCATCTAACATCTATAATAAAAATGTGTGTTTTGTTTAAAGGAAAAATTTTCAGAAATATCACTTGCCGAACTAAGGATGCATTTGTTGCAACACTTCGAGAAATTTCCTAACAAGAAAATCATTAAAGCACTGCTCATCAGCATGTCGAACTAAGGTTGCAAGTGCTGCAACAGTTAGAGAAATGTCCTAATAAGGACATCATTAAAGTCATGCTCATTAGTAGACCAAACTAAGGTTGCATGTGCTGCAACACTTAAAGAAATTTTCTAACGAGAAATCAATAAAGCCTGCTCATAGAACTAAGGTTGTATGTGCTGCAAGACTTAGAGAAATTTCCTAACAAAGAAATCATTAAAGCCCTGCTCATTGACAGGCCAAACTAAGGTTGCATGTACAACAACACTTAGAGAAATTTCCTAACAAGGAAATCATTAAAGCCCTGCTCATTAGCAGGCCGAACTAAGGTTTCATGTGCTCCAACACTTGGAAAAATTTTCTAACAAGAAAATCATTAAAGGCTTTCTCATTAGCATGTCGAACAAAGGTTGCATGTGCTGCAACACTTAGAGAAATTTCCTAACAAGGAAATCATTAAGGGTCTGCTCATTAGCAGGTCAAATTAAAGTTGTATATGCTGCAACACTTAGAGAAATTTCCTAACAAGGAAATCATTAATACCCTACTCATTAAGCAGTCTGAACTAAGGTTGTATGTTCTGCAACACTTAAAGCTTTGCTTGATTAGCAGTTCGAGCTAAGGTGTCATGTACTACAACGCTTAGTTCAAATAGAAATAACAAGGTTTGTTTCTAGAAAAACCTACAAAAATTGTAGAACTAATAAAAATCTTTGAAGTAATAACATTGTGTATAGGATAAAGCCTGAACTGCTATCCATTCATTCATGAAACAAAATTACAAGTAAAGATCCAAAAGAAGTTTCAACGTTTGATAAAAGCTTAAAATAAAGTAAACTAAGGGATTGGGACAGATGGGACTTCTGGAACAAGGACTTCATACTCAACATCCTCGTCAGCAGGGGTGATATGAACTTCCGCTACCTTGGATAACTTTTCAAGCTCTTTCCTATGCTCTTCAAAAGCCTCTACCAAGAAGGAGATGTCAAAGGCCGACATTTCCTTTTTAATATACTTTATAATTTCTCCTAAGGCTACAACATACGCATCTTGAGCTAATGCATCAAACTCAAGAGAGGCCCTCCATTCCTCTACCGCCTTAGAAGCTTACCTTGGCCTATGCCGCCCTCTTAGTGGCCTCCTTAGCTCTTTTATGGGCCTCATCAGCCCGGACTTTTTCTTTTTCAGCCCTTTTCTTTTCATTATCAGCTTGAGAAGTGGCTTTATCCCCCCAAATTTGTAGAGCTTTGTTGTCATCCATAAGTTTAAGCTTTGAGGTCAACTCCGCGCTAAGTTCCACTCACATTTTATTGAGGCGATCTTCGTAGTCTTTTTCCTTCTCAGTAAATCTCGCTTTTTTCTACCTCTATTTTTTCAAACTGGCCTAAACCTTGGTTTTTTACCTCCAGCATTTTATCAAGCTCGGCCTTCACCTGAGAATAAGATAGCAATTTAAGTTACAAAATTGAAAAATGCAGGAAATTTCCAACTATGGAAGCTTTGGTAAAATACCTTATCCGCCACATACATCATGTATAAAATGGATCTGTGGCTGTGGAGTTGAGCTGAGATTATAGCCTCACCAACAAGCATTTCAGCTAGATATTGCCCCTTTCTTTCATTCCAAGCCCTGGTCAGGAAAGTCGCCTATTCCATTAAAGGGGAAAGAAGTGCTGCAATAGACTCCCTTGATGAAGATGGAGCTCGTAGAAAGTCAAAGAGTGTTTTAGGTCGGTGTCCCACTAGATTCTCAATGTTTGACCTCTGTAAGTCCGGGCATTTCTCTTGTGACCTCGAGGAACTAGGTCCGATGATAATTGGGACATAAGTTGCAGATGGAGTCGACATTTGAAGAGGTCTTTCGAGTGATAGGTTCTTAGTAGGAAAGGCCACAGGAATGGACCTCACGGTGTTTCTTCAGATCACCGTCGCTTAAGGGGTTGAACCTCATCCTCAACTTCAACCTCCTCAGGTTGGGTTATGACCTCGGTAGGGGTCTCTCTTTTCTTACTCTTTGTAACTGCTGCTTTTGCTACCTTGTACCCCAACATATCTGACTCTTAGCGTAAAACAAAAATGGATATAAATCAGTACCACATTCAAGGTAAAAATTAATTGGAATATGTGGTGTATACTCATAAGAAGAAGTTGGAACTGAAGTTGTAGGTCGGGTTGACGCTGAAGTTGGTGGCAAAGATTGGAATAATCTTGCCTGAAATAAGCTTGTGTCTAAGACACAAACTTGCAGGATCTTTGTTTCTTGGGTAGAGCTCTAATAGCATCGGCTTGTCTTTGGGTGGCCGAGCTCAAGATAGCCTTCTTGTAATTTGCAAGGGAAAAACTAAATCAGTTAGCAAGGTGATCTTAACACCAAAGCAGGAAAAGAAATCGAAGGTGATGTTCACTTACACAATAGGTGATAGAGAGTAGGGACTATATCCTCTATAGTCACCTCGGCACGATGAAACTGTCACTCTCCCAGTACAAAGAAGAACTCTTCTTTCCACTTTTTTTATTGAAGAGTGGGTATCTAACACTAACGGACCTCCCATCCTAGGTCGAACACTGGCACAACACCAACCCGTGTTTTTCTCGTCTTGTTTAAATGTAAAAAGGAAATTGAACTGAGCTACACTTATTTCGGGGTGACCTAGTTTACTCCACAAAATTAAGGTTGCCACCAAAGTCCTCCATGCATTAGGGCAGAGTTGGGTATGAGCTATTCCCTATGAAGAAAGAAATTTACGTATAATCTTAGGAAATGAGAGTCTTAATCCAGCGTTGAGAATAGCTGAATTCAAAACTACACATCCTGTTGGTGGAGTGTTAGCCCGGTCAGATGAGGTCAGGATTATTAATTCCACTGAACTAGGAATACTATACTTAGCCCTTAAATTGCCAAGCATATCTCCCGTTACTACTGACCTTTAAGAGTATGCCCCCCACTCTTGAGCGTTTCCTCCACTACCCTCCTGAGACCCAACATATTCTCTCTCACGGTTTTGTTCCATATTTCCAAAACTACCTAACTATTCTGAATAAACCGAAGTAATGGGCACTGGAGTTAATATTTACTGACATTCCGAGCTAGCAGAAGAAGAAGACGAAGAAGGTACTATTTTTCTCCTATTGGTTACCCCATGAATGTACCCTCGATTCTTCCGAATTCATATAAACAATCGAGGTAAAATGCAATGGAAAGAAAAAGAAAAAATGGTATTTTTGTTAAAGGGAATACTTGAATATGGACAACCTCAAATAAAAACGCGAAGGAAGTTTTTTCTTTTGAGAACAAAAGTGTGAAAAGAGGAAAGTAAAAAGTGTGAAATGAAGGGGTAAATTCTATCTAAAGGAAACGAATACAAAAAGGCATGATCTGGGCCATTAGATGATGAAATAGAGGGAAAATGGATGGCTGGATTTAATCACTTCAGAAAGACGTCGTTTCGCTGATGCTTCCAAAGAAAAATACTGAGTGTGTATGACAACTCATTAGCGAGTTACAATGTAACATGTATTCATGTCATTTATTGCTGTAATAATTATGAAAATAGAGAAATGTGCCAATTGTGTTCAAGGGCAGTCCGTCACCAAGGCGAACATCGACCCGGGGGTTAACTGTTGACATCCGACCTCCGAGGTCGTTAAGTACAATTTGTTGTATGCATTAAGCCCATGCTAATTGAAGCTCGAATATTTTGAGATCAGCTCGGATTAGTTATTGCTGAAGTTCAAGTGGACATAATGATTGCAGATTCTTTACACACTGTACAAATAGTCAACCAACAAGTGACATTTGGAAAGTCTTACATCAGCGGCAACGAATTCCACCAATCAAATGCCTTAGCCATTCACTAATTAGTTCATTAATTGTTGGGGACTACATGTAAGGTTGACTCATAATGACCTAACATAGTCGAGCTCAGTAACCAATCCAAACATGCCAAAGATGTATTTTCCCAGCTCGGTACTGTAGCTGATAAGATAAGAAAATGAAGAATGCATGCTAACCCTTTCCTATAAAAGGGAGAATGAGAGTTTTGGAAGAGGGAGAGGAAAAAAAGGTTTTAAACACTTCATATTTCAAATATGTCCTTGAGAAAAAAGAGAAAAACACTTGTAGTTACAATGGTAATTTGCAAATCATAATCAATAAAAGTCTTATTTACAGTTTAAGTTGACTTGAATCTTGTTCATAAAATTTTGACGTCAACAAATTTCCCCACCTCGGTCACTACGAACAACTATTATTCGTTTGCTTAGTTGATTCTCAACCTCATTCGTGTACTGTTTAAATGCTTCTAAGGCCTCGTCTTTGCTCCTTAACAAATAGGCATATCATTACCTTGTGCAATCATCTATAAAAGTAATAAAATAATTTTTACCTCATCTAGTTTGCACAAATTTCAAATCACGAATATCACTGTGAATTACTTCTAGAGGATTCGAGTTCCTTTCAACTGAATAAAATGATGCTTTAGCTAATTTAGCCTCTACACATGTTTCGCATCTATGATTTTGATCAAATGAAATAGAAGGTAATAAATCTAAACTTACTAATTTACGTAAAGTATTAACATTAACATATCATAAACTATCATGCCATAAGTTAGAAGATGCAATCAAGTAAGTAGAAGATTTATTTTTATTAATATCAAAATTACGAAGTACAGGCATTACATTCATTTTGAATAGCCCATTGGCTAAGTACCCATTGCCCACAAACATGCCATTTTTTGTAAGCACAAACTTTTCAGAGTCATATACTAGCCTAAACCCATTTTTGCTTAACAAAGCTCCAGATACCAAGTTTTTGCGAATATCTGGAACATGAAGCACAATATGAGTGTTACTTCTTTCCTCGATGTCATCTTCAACACTATTCTACCTAGACCAACAACTTTTGATGTTGTCGAGTTACCTATGAATATTTTTCGTTCATTGATAGAAGTGTAAGATCAAAACATCACCTTATCAGTACAAACGTGACGAGTAGTGCCAGTGTCTACGAACCATTCTCTTGGATTGTCCACCATGTTTGCTTCAAATACAACAGCTAAGAGCATTAGTTCAGACACACCGTTAGACAATTTGTCTTCCTCGGTCAAGTGTACTTGGTCCTTTTAGTTTCTATCAGCAATCCTTTGTAATGTGACTAGGCTTACAGTAGTTATAGCAATCTCCTTTGAATTTCTTGACTCTGCTCTTTTGCTTGCTATTATCCAAGTGTTTCAATTTCTTGCTAGTATTTGGCTCTACCAAATTGACTTTAGCTTCCATTTGTAGCTTTCCAATTTTTTTTTAGAATTTCGATTATCTTCTTCAATTCTTAATCTTACAATCATATCTTCAAGTCTCATTTCCTTGCATTTATATTTCAGCCTTTTCAGGTAGTTCTTGAAATTTGTCCACATTGGTGGTAATTTTTCGATAAACACAATGACCTGAAATAACTTACAGAGTTTCATACCTTCTGCATGTATATCGTGCAAGATGATTTGTACCTCTTGAACTTGATTCATCACTGTTTTAGAATCTATCATTTTGAAGTCCAGGAATTTGCTTACAATGAATTTTTTCAATCTAGCATCTTCCATTTGTTCTTCTTTTTCAATGATTTCCACAATAATTTAGCTGTCTTAACTGAACTGTATACGCTGTATAGTGTGTTGTCAAGGCAATTGAGGATGTAGTTGTTGTACAAGAAGTCACTATAACTCCATGCATCGAATGCTGCTCGTTTTTGAGGATCTATTTCCTCACCACAACAGTTGGAGCATCTTCACTTAAGAATTTTGCCAAATTCAGAGTTGTGAGATAAAACAACATTTTCTGTTGCCATCTCTTAAAATCCACTCCCGTGAATTTTTACTATTTTTCCCCGTGAACATTGTTATGAGGTACGACACATGTAGTATTACTTGCCATTATCGTTTTAAGATTGTTGGCAAATAATGATTTTACCATGCCATAATTTAAAATAATCTTTTGCAGTGAATAAACAGTTGGACAAAATATAGACTTTCAAAATGTACGGAATAAAATAGTAATGGTTGAGGCAAGAGTTCTACTCATTCTCTTTAAGACGATAATGTCCCGTACTAGTGCGACGGTATTCAGACACTTGTCTCCCAATATAAACGATGAGAATGAAAAACATTATATTTTTCATCCCTTTTGAATAAATAGTTGGACAGAATATAGACTTTCAAAATGTACGGAATAAAATAATAATGATCGAGGCAAGAGTTCCGCTCATTCGCTTTAAGACGATAATACCCCGCACTGATGCTGACGGTATTCAGACACTTGTCTCCCAATATACATGATGAGAATGTAAAACACTATATTTTTCATCCCTTTATCTTTGCTTTTATGATTAATTGATGCCTAAATGTACCTATTACTCTTATATTTTGATTTAGGTTGTAATTGAATGAATATGGTGAAATTTAGAAGAAAAAGGTGAAAAGGGACTTAAGTGAAAGAAAATAAAAGTTCAGGGACCAAATTGTAAATATTCAAAAGATGACTCAGAAAGAAAAATGAAGACGTGAAAGATTTGAAGACCAATTGATAGAAGATATGAAGTTTTGGAAGAAGATAAACAAGAAAAGAAACAAGAATCGAGAAAACGAAGTTTGAGGGCTGAAACGCAACAATTGCATAGATATCAATGCTATGCGGCACCGCATAGCATTAATACCTATGCGGTCACATACATGGTTCCAGAGAAATGAAGGTAGAGTTTTAGATGAACTATGCAACCACATGCATTTGTACTATGTGACCGCATAGTTATTTTCTAAGGCAAAAATTTTGGTTTTCGTATTTAAGTCAAACTCTTATGGAACCAAATTGGAAAATGTTTTTGAACTCTAAAACGATCCAGAAAATGTAATACACGCCCTAAAATTTTTCTTCTTTTTTTACTATTAGAATACTTGGTCGAAGGAAATTGAAGCCTCTGAACTAATAAAACTATGAGATCTAAATTATTTTTATTGTTTAATTCATGTTTTGAGTATTAAATGTTCTTCTGCACTTATTTTCATGATTATTGCATTGAATTGCTAGGAGGCCTACTAGTTTATTATTTGTTACAATATATTGATGGGTTAGATATCAAATCCATAATTGTTTGATCCATTTAACTTGTAAAGCAACTAACATTTAATGGTTTGCTGCGTCAGAAATTGTTAAATCCTGGGAAGAACGTTTGAATAAATTACATACAACCGCTTGTGCTTGTGTTATTTAGTTTCATTGATCTTTCTAATTCTTAAGGCTGTTACCAAATTAAACCTTTAGCGTTTGTATTGGGTTGTTTAGTAATTAGGATTAATTGGATTGCTTGTTTTCTAATTAACTACAATTAAGGAGAGATAGGAAAATAATTCCAACGGTGAATATTCAAAGTGTGAATTGATATATATTTGCATCTATGATTAGTTGTAGAATTTCGATCGCGGATGTGAACTTAGACCAAGGTTTGTTCTTTTGATTGCCTTCAATATTGTAATTTGAGTTGTTCATTAGTTAATTTATTTACAATAGTTTGTGTATAATCAAAACCCCCAAATTCTTGTTTACATAGCATAAAATTAGATTAATCACTCTCTGTGGGAATGATCCTTACTTCCACTACTACATTTATTTTTAGAGATAAATGTTTTATTTTTGGATGCTTGTGATAGCACACCAAATTTGGGTGTCGTTGCCTGGAAGTAATTCTAGTTGATTTCTATGCTTCTTGTTTGCTTATTTTGTTATTATATATATATATATATATATATATATATATATATATATATATATATATATATATATATATATATGACTTTGATTGGACTAAGCCTTTGTATTTTGAAGGAAAATTGCGTATTCCATCGTTTTCTAGGGTTTTTAGGCATTTTATTATTTTTTCGTATTTTAGCGTAGCCAATTTAAGATTTTTTTCCATCTTGATAATTATTTCCTAGTTTAGATGATGATCGAAAGTGACTGTGCATATACATACCGATCGAACATTGGATAAGTTTAATTTATGTTTGGTAGCATCATTTGGAGCATGGTTGTAAATTGGAATTTTTCTTCGTTTTTCTTTTACTCTAGCTTTTCCTTGATCGTTTTTCATGGTTTTTTAGAGTTTCCTTGATTGTCTATGACTGTAACTCGATCTTCTAATCAAGGTGATTTGTAGTACGATCAAGAAATAGAGATAACTTTGCACATGTTAAGGATTGACACTAGACGGAATTTCAAAGAGAACGATTTCGATCATGATCTCCTAGTTGCTAGCAATTCTGATTTGGAAGAGAAGAAAGTCATGGTTGGAATCTTTATTTGCTAGCAAATCTCTTGAGTTCAATCTTTATTTTCTGTAAATTTACTTTATGTTTGTTTGAGTTTTTGTGGAATCTTGTTTAATATCGTGTTATCTTGGCCTTTTCAGTGGTATCAGAGCAAGGATTGAGAACAAGATACCGGGATCTTTGCAAAAAAGGATAGATATGTTGCAGATCTAAAAAATTTTGGGAACTGCTGTGAAGCAAACTTTTAAGACTTCGAGTTTTATAAACTCGATAGGAGATATTTTAATTTTTGTAAAGTATCTTTTCAAAAATTAGGGTTTCTTAATTTTTCCTTTGATTTACTATACACTAAAACTCCCTGGAGATTAATCTTTGTTCAAAGGCTCATACGAGGTTGGGAATTTGAGATAAATCCAGTACGGGTGTGTATCTGGAGGATCTTGCTGGAGAAACCTCTGAGACAAAGGCTTGCGATCTTTGTTATTGTGTTCGTCTTTGTTTGCTCTGCATGTTCATTGACTGTGATTGAAACTTGAAAATATTATATTACTAAGTGTATCACTATTTTTTTGTGATTGGAAAACTGTCTGAGATGTGATTTTACTATGTGGAGTCAAAAAATGATGGCTATTCTAATGCAAATGAGATGTGCTAGGAATCTAGATGATAGTTGGCATGTGGACTTGCCTCCTGCAAAGAAAACTGAACTTGAAGAGGCTGCCTGAAGTACTATTTTTTTGTACTTGTCTGATAATGTGAAAAGGGCCATTGGTGATACCAAAATTGCTTTTGAACTATGGCCTAAGCTTCATACTAAATATGTGACTAAGACTATTTCGAACAAATGCTATCTATTAAAATAGTTTTTTTTTCTTTTAAAATTGACCTTGCAGTGGACTTGGATGAAATCTTGAATAGGTTTACAAAATTGACTCAAGACCTCGCCAACTGTGATTAAAAACTTTCAAAAGATCAGCTGAATGTGGTTCTGTTAAACTCCATTAGTGACAAATGTAGAGATATTAAGGTTGCTCTTGAATATAGTAGAGTTAAGATCACTACTGATGAAATCATTAGTGCTCTTAGAAATAAGGCTCTTGAAATTAAGTCTGAATCAAATGAAAGTCGTAGTGGAGACAAATTGTTTGCAAAGGGAAAAGGATTTAGTTAACCCAGTTTTCATTCAAAGACCTTAAATGAAAATAAGAATAAGTGGAATGATAAAAATAAATCCAAAAATAAGGTAAAAGGCAAGAAATGCTATTCTTGTGGAAAAATGGGTGATTTTATTAAAGATTATTACAAGAAGAAAAATGAATCAAAAGAAAAGAAATTGGATGATGGGAATGCTGCCTTAGTCTGTAATAAGGAAAAGCTTGAAGATGGGTTAGTTCTTGCTAGTATTGAAAAGAAGTTAAGTGATGAGTGGATACTTGATTTAGGCTGTTCTTTTCATATGTGTCCAAATAAAAACTAGTTTCTTGAATTTGAAAAACTACTGAGGGGAAAGTAATAATGGAAAATAACATGACCCGTAGAGTAAATGGTATAGGAACTGTTAAACTATTGCTTGAAAATGGAAATGTTCTATTTTTTAAAGGAACTAGATATGTTCCTGAGTTAGAGATGAATCTTGTGTCTCTAGAATGTTGGACGACATGGAGTTTGACATAAAACTGGGTCAAAGATATATTAAAATTCTTAGATGCACTGATTTGATTATTATCACATTTGATTATTAGCACCCCTAAGAGACATGATCTCTATTTTTTAAAAGCTAAACATTTACTTGGTTTGACTGCAACTGCTTTAAGTGAAAATTTTACTTTGGCAAAATTGTGGCATTAAAGACTTGGCCACATTGGCAAGAAAAGTTTAAAGTCTTTACAAAATAAAAGAATTTTTGGGAATCAAAATCTTGGTGATATTGGTTCTTGTGAACAATGTGTGATAGGCAAGTAAGTCAAGTAACCTTTCTTACTTGAAATTCATAAATCCAAACAAATACTTGAATATGTTCATACCGATTTGTGGGGTCCTGCTTCTGTGTCTACTTTAACTGGTTTTAGATATTATCTTTTGATCATTGATGATTTTTCAAGTTATTAAAATAAAAAGATGAAACTTTTTCTGTTTTCAAGGATTGGAAAACACAAATTAAAAACCAAATGATCATAAGGTAAAAATTCTAACAACGGATAATGGTTTGAAATTTTGCAACTATGAATTCAATAATTTTTGTAAAAAAACACGGCATACTAAGACATAGAACTGTTGCATATACACCTCAACAAAATGGCATAACAGAAAGAATTAATAGAACTTTATTAAACAAGGTAAGATGCATACTTTTAAGTTCTGGTTCACCTAAATTGTTTTAGGATGAAGCTGTAAAAACTGCTGCTCATCTTGTAAATAAAACCCCTGCTAGTGCTTTGAATTTTGAATCTAAAAATCATGTTAACTATTCTCACTGAAAGTGTTTGATTGTACTACATATGCTCATCAAAATATTGGTAAATTGGAACACAGATAACTTAAATGTGTTTTCTTTGGTTATGGTGAAAATGTAAAGGTTATAGACTATAGGTTAAAAGTGAAAAAGGCTATAGGGTGATTGTTAGAAGAGATGTCATTTTTAATGAATCTATTATGCCATGTTTGGAAGGAAAAGAAAATGAATTGACTGAAAAAGATGTTCAAACTGAGGTAGAGTCTCCATATTTTCTGTTGATGAATCTGATCTTGATGAAAATAATATGTCGGTTGAAATTGGAAACAATCAAGATATTGATGTTGAAAATCAATCTGATCCTGCAACTCTTCCTCTTGATGAATATTGTTCACGAAAATATGTTTCGCATTTGAATCACCGCAAGTGTATGGATCGTTGACAAGTAATAAAGTGGAAATTCAAGAATTTTGAGTATCGTTCCCACGAGAATTGATTTAACGTGATTTTTTATTATCTCGACCTTAACCGAATTTATTAAACTCAAGATGATTGTTTTTCAGATTTTTAAATTATGACTAATAAGATAATAAGACTAAAATTATGAACTAAATGCAAAAGTAATGGTTGAATGCAAAAGTTTGAAAAAATTAATGTATGAGAAGCGTACTAGGATCCCGAATCACTAAACAAAGTTCCCTTTTAACCCCTATTTCACAATTTGATAATACGATGAATTGGTTGAAGAATCAATGTTTCTAACTTATCCAACAATCTCTTTCGAGCAGAATTGAACCTATTCTAGCATACCATTTGACTATATTTCTATGACAAATGCAATATACAAGAATGCATGTAGTTTTGTAAACACTTAAAGATTCACGTAATGAATAACAGTATATTTCTATCATCTATGAACAAAAAGATGATTGATATCTCGTTGAGTTTATTTTCCTTCTTTCGAATGTATAAAATAAATAACCTAAACTCATACAATTATCGTCCACTATAATCATGGAGGCAAAAAGTGTATATAAATCATTCAACATCCATCAATCGTGTTTAAATATCAAATTGCAAAATAGAAATTAAAATATCACAATGCGAGGTTCATCATTCACCTAGTACAATAAAAATTCTAGCCTAACATGGAGAAAATAAAACAACAATAAAAGTAATAAATAGAAAATATCACCAAAGAACTAGAAATTAAAGCTTGAATTTTGAATCTTGAAGTGAAACCCTAGTTCTAGCTCTTCTCCTTGCTCTTCAATCATCTTTTTCTCTCTAAGAATGCATAAACCCTAATTCTGGACGAGTTTAGGGTTAAATAGAATCTCAAGATATCATTCCATAAATGGTTGGATTGAAAAAGGAAACTTAAAATTTTCGCGCAGAAAATAGCCATGCGATCGGAAGGAAGGTTCCCATGCGATCGCATGGGCCAACTGAAATGCCCCAAAGGCCTCCCTATTGATGTCTGGGCGACCGCATGGTGATTCTACCATGCGATTGCAAGGAAGATGTATCTTTCATGTAGTCAATTTTGGTCCCCAAAGTTCCTTTCATTCCATTTTCGGCCTTGCTTCCCCTTCCATCTACTTTTAATCATACATGTTATCTACAATTAGCTCCTTAGTAGAATTCCATGCTCGATTCATCATTTGGGTCAACTTTTGAATAATTTACAATTTAGTCCCTGAACTTTCATCGACTTGCATTTTAGTCCTTTTCGCCTTTTTTCGCGTGCATTTCATTCATTCCATCAAAGTAGTCCTACAAAAATAATTTATATCGAATTAAGTCATTTTCGAGCCTTTATATCAGCAATCAATCATGCTTTGTGTCGTAATTAAGTGCGCAAAACGCACTTATCAAATATCAACTCACAAGAGATAGAGAGAGAAGGCAGATCAGACCTCCAACTAAGTTTGACCGTGATGATTTTGTTTCATTGTTTACTTATGAAGAATTTGAAAGTGAGCTTAACTCCTATAATGATGCTATTAAATGCAAAGATGCTAAGATTTGGAAAGTTGCCATGAAAGATGAAATGTTTTCACTTCTTAAGTGGATTTATAAGATAAAAGAAGGTGAAGGAGGGAATAATAGCATTAGATATAAAGTTAAACTTGTAGCTAAATGTTTAACAGAAAAGGAAGGTGTTGATTATACTGAAAAAAAAAATTCATGTTGTTAACTACACCACTATTAGATGCATTCTTGTATTTGTTGTTCAATTTAAATAGGAACTTGATCAATTAGATGTAAAATTGATTTTCTCTATGGTGATTTAGATGAAAAAATTATATGAAGCAACCAATTTGTTTTATTGAAGGTGATTTTGAAATTGTAATTTGTTTATTAAAGAAATCACTTTATGGGTTAAAACAAGCCTCAAGGCAATGGTATAAAAGGTTTGATACATTTGTATTGAAACATGGTTTTCAAAGAAGCAGCTATGGTGCTTGCCTCTACTATAAAGGTAATTGAGGAAAAAATTCTTTGTATTTGGTGCTTTATGTTGATGACATGTTACTTGCTAGTTGTAACAAGTCTGAAAATGATGATATTAAACTGAAACTAAAATCTGAATTGATATGAAGGATCTTGGTTCTGCCAAAAAGATCAATGGCATCCATATTCTAAGAAATAAAGAAAAAGATCTGTTATTTTTTCATCAACATGATTATGTGGTTAAAATTTTGAAAAAGTTCAATATGTTTGACTATAAACATGTTCCATTACCTCTTTCAAATCATTTTAAACTCTCATCTAAGTTCTGTCCTACAACTGATGAAGAACTTGTTAGAATGTCTAAAATTCCATATGCAAATGTGATTGGATCTGTTATTTACCTAATTGTATGCACAATACCCGATCTTGCTCATAGTATCAGCATACTTAGTAGATTCATGAATAACCTTAAGGAAGAATATTGGAATGCTTTAAAATGATTGTTAAGATACTTCAAAGGTACATTAAATTTAGGTCTTATGTTTAAAATGAATAAAGGGGTGATAACTTTGAAGGGGTTTACTGATTCTGATTTTGCTGGAGATAGAGATAATAGGAAGTCTACCTCAACTTATTTCTTTACTCTTTGCGATACTGCAATAATTTGGGAATCTCAATTGCAAAAGGTTGTGGCTTTGTCTTCAACTAAAGCATAATACATTGCTGCTTTTGATGTTATTAAAGAGGGAGTTTGGTTAAGTAGATTGCTAAGTCAACTTGGTTTTGTTGATGAAAGTGCAATTTTGTACTCAGATAACCAAAGTGCTATACATTTGAGTAAAAAACACATGTTTCATGATAGGACCAAACATATAGATATTAAATATCATTTTATTAGAGATATTAAATCAAAAGGAATTCTAAAATTGGTAAGGTTTCTACCCAATATAATCCTTCAAACATGGGAACTAAAATAATTCATTTAAACAAGTTTCATAACTGTTTGAAGTTATTGTCTATTGATACTTTGTGATGCAAAAACAGGTTTTTTGGAGCAAACGAAGATCAAATTGTTGATATTTGCTCCTAGTTGCACTTTTGTCCCAAATTTCTGGTAGCAAGGTGGAGATTGTTGAGGCTTGAACCTGTGATCTGTGATGTGCTCCCAAAATTTTGGCCAAAGTCGTGTTTTACTGAATCACACTTTTATAAGTTGGAACGTTTTTAATGAGATGATGACACATGTGTAACTCCCGACCATTGATCTTTGCATTATTGATGAGAGATATATATGCACGCACGATTTCATTTTGGTCATGGCTTCGATGAATCTTCTGCCTTCTGGGTTCTTCTGAGAGAGTTTTCCCTTTTCAATCTCTAGCGATTAGGGTTTGCTTTGTGATCTTCATCTCTCTTGACGAACTTGTAAAACCGAGATCATTATATTTAGCCTCCGAAATCGGTGTTTTCTATGTGATTACTGTAAGATTAAGGGATTTCTTACAGTTGTGATTTCCAATAGGTAAGTTGAAATTTCTTGAGTAAATTTTGCAGATCTGCAGTTATTATTGAAAAGATAAGTATCTTGTACTTCTCTCTTGTGTTGGAAGAAACGATCTATAACTTTTGTTGCCATTTTTGGGCATATATTGCAACCGAGCGAATATCCAATTTTTTTATGCTCAATGGGGATGTAGATGTTAGAAGTGGTCGCCGAACCTCCGGGGCATATACCGAAATAAATCTCTTGTGTTCAATTGCGCTGCCTAAGTCATAATCCTGAAAGAAGGCCGCGCATGGCAGAGGTTTAGCCACATTCGAACGACTCTAAGTTTCATATGAAAATAAAATAAATCAAAATTCTTCTAAATCTGCAGTCTGGCAATAATAAGAAGGATAATTCTACTTGTACATTATGGCATCCATAATGGATGACATAATGTACAAATGGAATTATCCTATTGGAGGGTGTGCCGGTGGGCCAGCACACCCTCCAATAATGTACTGCCATTTGTACATTATGTCATTCATTATGGATGCCATAATGTACAAGTAGCACAACCCTAATAAGAAACCTCATCAAAATCTGAATACGATACCTTTGCTATCTCTGCAACTATTGCACGAAAAGTGTTTATGGTGTAAGATTAATTAGTTCGAGGAGTCACTGGGATGCCCAACTTCTTCTTATTATTTCTAGAGCACGCCTCCCTTATATATATCTTCTAAATCCGATCACATATTTGGTAAGTAGAATTGAACATGACTAACATAACACGTGAGATTTTTGCGTATCCTACACTTGTTTTGGCTAATTAATCCATTTCGGCATACTAAACATGCCCTTCAGTTTTTTGACAGGCAAACATAACCATTATGGGGACTGGAATACATTTTTATTCTCTCACTACAGTAAGACATGTATCAATTTTTTTATGCACCATCAATTCTGAGGTTATGCAACTAAACACTATTTCCTTTTTTCCTTTTTCAAATTTACTTCCATATTGGTCTTTTCCAATGCTAGTCTTGTTTATTTACAGTCTCTTTGTAATCAGATTCAATATTGAATAAAAAGACTCCTTTTTTCTAACATGGTATGAGAGTGAGTTTCGATCTTGATCTAGACTTGCAACCACTTCCTTTTTTCGACGAGCAGACTTGTGCCGCTCATCTGGCCAATTTGTTTCGGACATCATCTTGTTCTTTTGTAGCCTTCAGTTTTTCTTTTTGTTTCATGTTGCCTTTGTTTTTGGTGGATCTGATTTTTCGCTGCTGCGACGATAGCCTTCTCGTTGGTTTAGGCTCCAATTTGCCAACTCTTGTGTTGATTTCAGTTTCAGTTTCAGTTTCGTGATGTTACGCCAGCTCTTTTGAGCGATTTTCTTCAATTTATGTTGTGCCTCCTCGTCCAGTTGTAGTTCCATCTATTGGTTTCAAAGTTAGTTCATGTACTCAAATAACTCAAGTTACAGTTATTGATACTCGGTTCATTTAATCTTTATGTCATCTAGAAATTTATTCTCTATCAATATTTATTAGAGTTTCGGAAAATTTTCAGACAATTAAGTAGAAATGGTGTTTTAGCCATCCCAAACAAGTACTAGGCACTAAGGGCCCGCTTGAGAGTGTTGGAATACTGGTTTTAGGGTTGTTTTAAAGTATTGATTTTGAATGTTTATGAAAGGTTCAATTTTTTAATGATTTTTACTTGTGGGTTTGATTCTCATGACAAATTCTCTAAAAGTGAAATAAATTGTTTAAAATTTTATATTATTAAGCAATGTTAATTCCAAAGTTATTGAAATTTATACGAGTAGAATTACCATATTCGGAGACATGAAAAATTTGAGGGAGTCATTTCATCAAGGCAGGTTAGAGTTGATTTGTCAAAGTGTCATAAACTGGCCCTCATTATTGTTCCTGTATGCAAGATGGAATGCTACGTGCTTTCCAGCAATGTTTTTGGAAGAGAACATGATATATACAGTAATTACCCCTTAGATTCTGGGGCATAGTACCTCAAATTGGAATTTTTCTTCTTGTCTCAATAAATATGCTAAACGTGCGTGCGTACTTACATTTTTATGAATTTGGACTAGATTCCGAATAGTACGTTTGAAAAGACTGAAGCCTGAAAGTGCAATCAGATGGAAAAAGAGAAAACGGGATTGTACCCTCATTTAAAAAAAAACTTAACGAAAAAATTCTCCAACTCCCTTTTCCCCCTCCATCTCCACCCCTAAATTGTTGTATGGGATGGAGGAATGAAGAAAACTACGACGAATGGAGGGAACTAGAAGGAGTTTGATGGTGAGAAAACCGATGAATTGGGAAAGCTAGTGACCGAGTGTTGCAGAAGTAGAGAGTGGCAAGTGGGAGTTGGTGGAAGGGGGTTGCAGAAATATTTTCATTGTTGTATGAGGAGATTCAGTATTTATAGGACGACGCGAATTGAAAAATGTTAATTGGATACCTAACTCTACAAAATTAAAAGATTGAAAGACTCAAGTATCGAGAAATGAAGTTTGAGAATGCTATATATAACCCATAGGTTAGGGGCCTCAGTCTATAATTTTTGCAAGAAAAACTCATGTGAACATTTTAAGATTTTAAATTGATAGAGTATATTGATGTTAACTTTATTGACTTCAGATTTTGTTGAGTATCTCTCGTTATATATATACATGCTAAAAACTTCGAAAAATGTGAAAAATATACATTGATTAGTGAGCTTGTCAATAAAAATGGTTGATGATCGATCATACTTTCATTATCTCTAAATTTCTACTAAGTCTAATCCCAAGTGGAGTGAAGCATTCTATGTTAAGTTGAGCATCTTCTTAGATCTTGTTGATCTCTACATAGTTGAGTGCATTATTGTGACACTACCTTTTGTTAGCATCTTTGCCAAGTTCTTATATAGGTTCACAAGTTCCTTACTAATTATATTGCCTTAACATGGAAATCAACCTCCCAAAGGCTAGACCTTCCATAATACGAGCTAAGACCTTAACTCGATAACACTTGTAATGGACCTCATATGTGAATGAGCTCAACATATCTCGTCTTCCCCAAGTTTTTCTACCGAGTTGGAGCTCTCACTTAGAACTTTATATCCATTGCTACCTATTCCTTGTATTTGGATTTTTCAATATGAATCTCTCCAATAAAAGTTAAAATGAAGTACATATACTTGTGCAATTATAAATAAATCCTTGTCCCACTAGAAAGGTCGTACAAACTTTATCTTATCCTCTCTCTAGACCAAACAAAATCACAGTACTCTATACACATTACAATTCTTTTTGTTTTAGCACAAAGGCCATGAAAGCTTACGTGTTTTCACGCTTAGACTAATAGGGAGTTTGGATTTCCCGACCATATATATATATATATATATATATATATACACACACTTTACCCAACGGTGTCTCTCACATAACATAGAAGTAGAAAAAATGTCTAGCATTTTGGGGAAGAAGAAGTTGTACCTCTGCTTCTCCAAATTCAAGTGTCTACCCACCCTCACTCTATCCCCACCACCCACAGATGAAGAAGAAGAAAACGAGAATGACACAGCCGCCCATCTGATCGACCCTTCATCATTAATCAAGAACTTCAACTCCCTCTATGATTCCAACTCTGGTTCAATCTCCAAGCCCCTTACCTCCTCTACAGACGATTTCCTCTCTTCTTCTGATGATTCCGATACTGAATCGGTTCCTGATTTTGCTACGGTTTTCGCGTCCCAACGCTTCTTTTTCTCCTCCCCCGGCCGCTCCAACTCCATTGTTGAATCCACGGATGGGTCTCCAGGGCCGGAATCTGACACGGTGGTTAATGGTGGCATTGCCGTTCAGACGTACTCTCCGAATCCATATGCCGACTTCAGAAAATCGATGCAAGAGATGGTCGAAGCACGAGGGTTAACAGATGTTAAGAATGATTGGGATTTCTTACATGACCTTTTCTTGTGTTATCTAACCTTAAACCCTAAACACACCCACAAGTTTATTGTTGGTGCATTTTCAGACCTTATTGTAACTCTAATGTCACCCGCGGCCAACTATACACATGATTGAGGTGCGATTACTAGTGATTCCGGATTCATGTGAGTTTAATTTTTTTTTTTTTTTTTTTCCCCTTTTCCGACACTCTCGTGTCTGTATGTGGAGTGGGGTGAGGAGCTAGGAGGGTTTGTCTTTGAACGTAAAAAAGATATGTTTGATCAAAGAGGACAAAGGTAAAAATGTAATGTAATCACAAAACCAAGGTAAGCGTGGGGGACGTTAATGCCTCGTTGCATGTAATATTTCTAACGTCTTATGTTATGTAAGGTGCCATCTTTAGTATAAGAATGTTTTTTCTCGTTTAATGAAACGTGTTTTCTTGTTGAATCTTTTTTGGGGAAATTAAATGAAGTTTGATTTGATTTGATTTGATTTGGCTTGGTTTGGTTTATTACAATATATTACTAGATTGCAATTGATAATTAAAGTTCCTAATCATTTTTAGTCCATTTGGTGTATATTAAAGGGATAATTGCAGCAGCGGTACCAAACATTTCATTAAGTAGCAGACTTTGTCGAAACCTTTCATTTGTGACACTCACGATACCAACGTTTCAAAATATCGCAGCAGAAATCCAAATGGATAATTTCTGTTAGTTTTACCGTTAGTTGACCAAATAATTGACTTTGACAATAATTTTCACTGATTTTAAAAAGGTTAAAATAGTAATTTTATATTTTTTATAATAAAATAACTAAAATCAAGTAATTAAAATTAAAAATCTATTCCACCTTCTTCTCCACCCACCCACCCCCCACCTTCTCCTTCGCTTCTACCGCCAACACCGTGGGCCACGCTTTCCATCGGACTTCGACACGGATTTTGATGACAAGGAGAAAGACGAAGACGGATTCGTTGCAAGGAGGGGAAAGATGAAATGCATTTCGTGCAAGGAAGAGTACAAGGCACGTGATGCTGGCACGTGCAGGGAGTGCCACGAGGAGGTCACGAGACGGAGGATGAGCTTAAGCGCGAGATCAAGGACCTCAAGGCCAAGGTTAATTTCCTCCGGCTACTCTCCGCTGGATCTGGTGGGACCATCGCCATTTCCAGGTCTAATACATTGGCCTTCTCCAATGTTGTATTGATCGCCTCTGGTTCGACTAATTCTGCCGATCCTCGATCTAGTTTTCCTTCCATCCCTACCCATCGGGCATCATGGTATGGTACCCATTTCACCATTTCCGTTAAAAAAAAAATCGTCTTTTGGGTGGGTTTTTTTTTTTTTTTTTTGGATATTTTGATGGGAAATGATGGAATTTGGAACACTTTAATTTATTGCCATCCCTACTTATAAGTAATAGTATTATTTCTTGTATGTTTATTTATAAGTAAATGTTATAAGTTTATCAAATATATATGTACTTAGATTGAGACTTATGAGTTGCGTGGCACCAGCAATTAGGCCTAACCTAAGCCTATATGTTTTTGTCCACGAAAGGGTTTTGACGTTTTGTACAGGCTCTCAGGTTTCTCGCTAATAAGCCAAATATGACTCTAATTTTTGGATACCGACCGTGCACCGATATTATAATGAAACGAAACCCCATTTGGCATTCATTAAAATTTTAATACATTTTTCTCACACCTTTTTAAATACATATTCTTCAATAAAACAATATTATACATAAATAAATAAATTCATCCTTTTCAATCACTCAATTAAAAAAAAAAAAAAAGCTATTTCAAAAATTATAATTTTAAATAATAGAGGCCAATCGGGGTAAGTAAGAATTTTTTTCATTTTTTTTTTTTTTTGGTTCAAAAAGAAGAGAAGATTTTCAGGAACCTAATTATATTCCACTTGGAGTTCAATCTTAAAATATCAACCTTCTTGAAAGGAGTGGTTCAAGCTCTTATAAGTTAATTTATATTTTTATCTTTATTCGACATGAGGTTTTATTTTTTACCATGATTTCGCAAGATGGTGACCCTTTTGAACATACAAATATTGAAATTCGTGTGCTTGTTTTTTAGCTTTTATCAGTCAAATGCCTCGTGTAACTTAATGGACTCTAGTACCATATTAAAATTTAAGTCCCGTTTGTTGCACATTTTTGAAAAAAGAATACATTTTTACTGTTGGTGTGATGAAAAATATGTGGTTGAAAAAGAAGAAAAAATTATTGATGTTATGGAAATTATTATTTCATTGAAGAATGTGTGATTGATAATGAGTAGAAAAATGAAAATAAAAAAATTAATGTGGGTCAAACAGAACTTTAGAGTTTCATATTAAAATATCAATATTTTTTTTTTTAAGAGGAGTAGTTTAAGCTTTTATAAATTTATTTATATATTTTTTTATTTATTCGAGGTGAGATTTTACATTTTAATATCCATAAATACAAAAATTTTGGAATGCGTAGGCGTGTAGCGTGAGGGTTAGCATTCAACGGTTGAATTTTCACAACGTTTACGTCAACGACTAACTCTCACGTCATTCAAAAAGCGTTTCGCAACACACGACTTCAGTCGAAAAATCTGGACAATCAACTCTGAGGCACTATTATATAACAATAAAAACTAGGAAGGAACAATTCTACCATCAAACATTTTTTTTTAATCCAAGACAAAATTCAATAAAGTCATGAGTACAAAAAATTTAATAGAATGTGTACCGATGTTGATGTGGCAAAATGTGATTGGACTGTTTTTTTTCTTTTTCTTTTTCCATCTTTCAATAATGTCGTGTCATGTGTTGTCTGTTAAGATTTTCTGTCAAAAAATTATGTACTTGTATCATGATACGACAAAATTATACTCCCTCCGTCCCAATTATATAGGCTGGGTTTCCTTTTTCTCTTGTCCCAAATATATAGACTTGTTTCCTAATGTAGAATATTTTGTTGTGTTCTTTTACTAATATACCCTTATTAAAATTTCCCCACTTAATATGCAAATTTCTTAAAAATTCAAATTCTTTATTAATTCCAACAATAATTTAGTTTCACACTGAAAATTAAATAAGGGTAAACTAGGAAAGATCTTGGCAAAAATTAATTTTCCAATGATATTAAATAAGCTTTCTTAATCCGTGTGAAAAACTAAACAAGCCTATATAATTGGGACGGAGGGAGTAGTTAAAATCTTGAACGTGGGTTTTGTTCCGCTCTTTGATAATTAATGCGGCGCAGTTAATTAAGTTTAATTAATTGCTGCATCAAACATTTTAATTGCACTTTAATTAATCCTTTAGTTAGGAACATTGAGTCACACATATTTAAATTGGATTTCATATTAAACCTGTATTAAGACAATCGAAATAGACAAATCGAAATGAAATTAAGGACAAATGCAGGAGGATTTGGGAACAATTAATTATTAACATAAACGAGTTGAATTATTATATAAAAGTTAAGGGGCTGTTCTCTTTGTATTTTAGTTTTGTGTTTTGAATTTTGAATTCATTTTGCATTTTGTATTTTTAGTGTCCATTTTTAGATAGTTCAAAATGTGTTCTTTTTAGCACTTGAAAAATTGTTTCGAAAACACTCAAAATGCAATTTGAAAATTTTGACTTGATTATAACTGAACACACCCAAAATGACAAATTGGATTTTCTTTGTAAATTTTTAACTTGTTTTCAAAAACGCGTTATCAAAAATAGGAAAGAGAACGCGTTTTCACTATTTTGGAAAATTGAAAAAGAAAACGACTTGAAAATGGTAAAGAGAACAGACTCTAATATTTTAGGTAGCGAGCTAGGTACCTAATTAATTTTATCAATAATCTGCTTTCCCAATATTATTCCAGTTATCAAGAAAGGAGATAAACTTTACGATACATAGGCTTTATATTATAATGTATAATGCCTTATCTATTCTGATTATTTAAACTTATTTAAGAATAAATGGCTTTTAAATTATTTATAATACGTAATTATTTTATCATCGCTGCAAAGTAACAGAATAATTGCAATAGCTTCGAGTCAAAAAGTTAATATCTTGGGTTGCCTTAGGTGATTGGCACTAGAAAAAGATCTATGAGGATGTCAAGGAAAAGTTATGGAAAAAGCTTCAATTATTGTGGAGGAAATTAAAGAATTCACCTTTATTGACCTTGAAATGTATAATAAAGTATCAAAAAAGCTACTTGTAGAAAAAAAATTTGATAAAAAGTTGACACACTCTCACATGATGTTGACCCCCACATGTATAAAAATTGAAAAAAAAAATGTGGAGCCCCCTGATCTGAGGGGCCGATCAGGGTGTTTGTCACCCTGACTCGGTACACTAAGGGCTTCTCATAAAGTATAGGTTAATCATGCAACTATATCACATATTTATATATATATATAAGTAGAAAAATTTACGTAGTTTAACCATAAAATAGACTTCCTTATTAAAATAAGTAACTTGTTGAATGTTTAGTTTTGTCAACAGAATGAAGATTATTAAAAAATGTTAATATATAACTTAATTTTGTTATGAGTAAATTATTAAGTGGTGAGCCAAAAAGAGACGTAAAATAAATTCAATTTCTTTGGATCCTCGAAATTTCAAGTCGATTTTCCCCACTTTGTATGGAACTTCGATAGCGAATGTGCATGTGTTTCAGTGCATCTACTGGTTTGAAAATTTTCAGTTGTTTGGAATGACTCGTTGTCAAAGTTCTTTTAGTAGTTTTAATTATTATTATTGCTGTTGTCATCGTTGTCGAAAGACCACCTTAATAAATTTACCTTAAAGTCCCACGTTAGTCTTTTGTACAACATAAAAATCAAACTATGAACTCAAAAAGGAATTAAAGGAAACTTTTCTAACCCGATGGCGTCCAAGGGTGATATAATTGCATTCTTTCTTCCACGTTAGATGCATATAAAAATGGGTTGATAGTCTTGATCATCTTTCACAACTTTTATTTTATATTTACACTTTAAAGATTTACCTGCATTTACGAAAATACATTGATATTTTATTATTTTTTTACTTTTATTAAAAAAATATTTAAATAGGCTTGGGGCATTGATTTATGATTTTCGTTTAAATTTTTGTAGAGAAAAGTTCGGAATAATAGAGAAAAAAATCATTTATTTAAGTGAAACAAAAAAATGGGCATTATCATTACACTGGATTCATTTCAATTAATTTTTTTAAGGGAATTTTTTTTGTTAGTAACAACTCAAAATTATTTTAATAAATTTAATTTATAAACATCAGATTTGTAGCTAAATAAAGTAAGAAAACAATAATAATGAATATTACTGGTAAAAGAAACACAATTGAACATAAATTAATATTAAAAGTGGAGTTCCTCATAGTTTATATATTTTTTTTTGAAAAAAAACTGCCTTAAAAGAATTTAATTTATGAATAGAATTTTTTTTCCTTAAATAAGATCATAATTTTTTTTTTAGAAAAAAGTAATAAATTTAAAAAATCCTATAATAATTAAATATAAAATTATATTATTTTACAAATTGAATTTATCGAAATTTTTTTCATAAAAATTAAATATTAATTAAAAGTTACGTCGAGAATAAAATTATAATGAAATAATAATATATCCGTCTATAATATTACTAAAAATAATATTCTTTATAAATATTTCAACCCATCTTCGGTAACTTATAATAAAAATAAAAAATAAAAAACACGTAGGATAAGATGTTTCAAGTAGGAAAATCACTGACAAAACTGTAAATCTCATTTAAGAGGAACTAGAAGCAAAGCAAGTGAAGATGCCAAACTTAATGTTTTAACAATGTCAAGACCACAAGTCCTGTGATCGAAGAATATACACAGTGCACAACTGATGCAACAATTTCACATTATTTCCAACAATTTCATCTGATACATTTGAAGAAAGCTGAAATAACAAAAACACAGCATGTCATGAACATTAGGGGAATCGAAAGCCAGCAAACTTTTTACTCGAAAGTCATATTCTCAGCCTCTCGCCTCACGGATTCAAAAAGCACAGAGGAGAGATACCGCTCTCCAAAACTTGGGAAAATCACCTGCATTCAAGTTCAAATATATTTCAGTTGATGTATGTGTCCTTTTACGCCACTGCATTCAGTTCTATTCTAGATCTACTAGAAGATCGTGAGCAATTAGATCATTGGCTTAATATCTTGACATCCTAATTTCTGTGTATATTCCGTTTGAAACCGTCAACAATAACAAGGATGGTGATAACGATAATAACAGGTAGCAACAAGATAGCATCTGTATTCACTACAAGAAACATACAGACTATAGCATCCTCTATGACAGATTTGAGGCTATAAACATTGGTGAAATTAGAAGGTATTCCGACCTAATTTTACTAAGCATCATCCCTGACAAATTCCTTATAATCTACTTTTCTGTGAGTTCTAATTAGTAGTTTAGCATCAAATCACGTGCAGGTTTGAGCCTCATGACCTAAGTGATCACTGATCAAAGGTTATGGAAGAATTAGCAATTATTGGGTAGCCCATTGGAACAATTAACCAAAAAAAAGAAAAAAAAAAAAAAGATTCACCAACAATAATGTACGAGTCTCTACATCATCTTAAAACCCCCACTGAAAAAAACTGCTCAATATATTCTAATTCGTTGACTGAGCAATTAACATGCTTACAAGATCACCATAGGGGGTTGTAAGAAGTACTATATTCTATCTTACGTAATTGTATTAAATAATATTCTTTTGGAAAGTACCAATATTGAGAAGTAAATCACCACCTAAAGTGAAACTCTGGACAATACAGATTTAGGCATTAATGCTCTTAATGCTAACACATAACTGTTAAACAAGCATGGTATTGTGTGAATCCCCATCCCAGTAACCTCCATCCCGCACAAGTAAAAATAAATAACAAAGGTAGGAGTTTCCATCCAGAGCCCCTTACTCTATGCAGAACAAATGCTATGTGCATTTTGTGTGTGTGCGTGCGTGCGTGCGTGCGTGCGTGTGTGAGAGAGAAGCATAATTCAAAGCCAAAAAATGTTAACTAACCAAAAACCACCAGGGCAAGGCTGAAAGTGCTTTTTATTATCATCCTTTAATTTAAGTTTACAATAACAAAAAATGATAAATATTGGCACATGCCTCACCACCTTAGATTTTAAAAGCAAACCATATTTCATCAAACAAATCTTGCTCATGGCTTATTGCACAAAGTTTTTTAGTTTGTGCATTAGAACATGGAGAACTCTCAGCTGTTCTGTCTCATTTCTCGAGGGCCTATCTCGTGCATTGAAACTGACGGCATCCTTTTTATTAATTAAGATCCAGACCATAGAGCACAATTATTTTTTCTTGCAAAAACTATGTTGCCAGCTTCAATCAACAGAGAGATAAAAAGGCAGAATTTGATCTTAGGCTCCAAGATGCAACAAATATACTTCATTAGCTAGGCCAAACTCTGGTCATATTTTGGCAAATAAGAATTAAAACTAAAAGGGATCAAGGCCATAGCGTCGTTTCTTATTGCTACTGTGGCATTAAGAAAGTAAGTCTGGAAAACATTTAGTGATAAATAATACCATGATTATACAGTGAGCAAAAGGGTCTTAAAATCTCTTCCCCAATCACCAGATGACAAAATCTATGAATCTCACAAGCAACTACTGTGGCCATTTGAAGATGCTTTACAACTATAAGATTATATCAGGTTGTCCCATACACATAAGGATTTTGAAAAGGTACAAGGACTTACAACAATGAGTTTTCCAGCATTCTCTGGTCGCTTCGCAATCCTAATTGCAGCAGCTGCTGCAGCACCAGATGATATTCCGACCTATCACATTGAATTTTATAACTTTCTGTTACCGGAAGTGTACATGAACAACGTAAATTCGAGAGAAGTACAAATGTCAAAATCATTATAAACAGACAAAATGATTTACTTACTAGCAATCCTTCTTTCAATGCTAGAAGCTTTGCAGTTTCTATGGCTTCATCGCTTGAAATCTAAAATTCATAAGACCCCCATAAAAATACATCCATTAGTGTAATGATATGGATGGTTTGCTACTCGTCTAGCCAAAATCCCCGCAATTGAATAAAATAACAGAACTTGGCACTGTATTCATTGAGATTATTCCATCTAATATAGGAGAAGAAAGTGTAGATAGCTCAGAATCTTACTTGAATTACTTCATCAATAAGATCAACCTCCAAAACACCAGGAATAAAACCAGCACCAATTCCTTGAATCTTATGAGGACCTTCAGCATTACACAAAAATCCTTCTTCGGATCAACTAACTTACGAATTTTTAATAAAAATGGATAACAAATAAAAAGTAACATAAAATTTGACATGACACTCAGTGATTACATTCATATCACGTCCCTTGTATCCATTTTTCTCTGTTCACAAAAATTGGATCAAACTTGACAATAATAAGATTCTGAAAGAAAACAAAATAAAGGAAATGAACAAAAACCTATCCTAAAACTCAACTTTCTATAGGCTTACCCTACTAGCTGACTGAAGTAATAAATAAAAATCAGGACAATTTGGCAAAATCTAGTAAACTACAAAAATTTTAAAAACGACGAACAACTCATAAAGTAGATAAAATCTCTCTGAATTTTAAAGTGTTTTCAATATTTTCAAGAAAGATGTGCTATTAACTAACATCTTTTGTTTCATGTCGTATAATTAGTGCAAGAATCCAAGAAACACTTGCAGCACCAAAAAAAGTCCTGTTTATTCAACTTTCTATTCGATTCCTCATGTATCTTGAGAAAGAAGATTTCCACACAAAAAATATGACCAAATATTTGTAGAACAGTGCTGATCAGCCATTAGAAAATAAAGATGAGAATGCCAGATCACAACAATTATCTGAAAGTAGGCTATAGGTGGGGTGGGGTTTGTGTTTGGATTTTTTAATTTTCTTTATTTTTATCTAGAAACGTGCAACTGTGGTAAATAGTGTGTCCATTACCTTACAAGTGTATCGGAAAAGGACAGACTAAAAGCAGATCAGACTAATTGGACCGGATTGGATGTGATCCATATCCAAGTTAACATGCAGAATGTTCTCTTGAGTAATTTGCCAACTTAAGCAAAAAGTTGGACTAGAAGTAGCTTCTTGTTATGCTACCTTACTATATAAAACCATTAGAAAACGGTATTATAAAACAGCAAGAACAACTTCTTTAAAACTATGCAGGATTAAATTTGATTAATCGCCAAAAAAAATTTTGAATCAATAAATCATTGCCAAAAAAATTTGCTGCCCATCAAAACTTAAAAGAGAAAAACAAACCATGTACTTTGAGGTACTAGATCACAGAAAGAACTCACCAGGTTTTCCACCAGAAAGAACAGGACTTTCAACTGGTTCTACACCAAACAGCTGAAAAAACAAAATTGGGAAGAGAAGGTAAAAGAATTGCAAAGAACTTTTTTTTGAAATATAAAGATCACTACTTCGGCATAAAAGATTAAAATAGTAAACTAAACAAAATTTAAAACTTTACCATCGTTCTACTTCCTAATCAGATAGAGCACTAAAGAGCTGTTCAATTTAAAAGGTGAAGATAACCTTTATATCAGGGTTCTGCTCTTTAAGGAACTTTCCCACACCGGTGATTGTCCCTCCAGTACCAATCCCAGAAACAAAAGCATCAATTTTTCCATTCGACCCTTTCCAGATCTCTGGTCCAGTGGTTTCATAATGTATCTACATACATGTGCACATCATGTTACGCATACTACTTTCCTTCTTGAATTTTCATCAATCAAAATAATGAAAGTAAAGTTTGAAACCTTCGGGTTGGCAGGATTTTCAAACTGCTGAAGAATGTATGAGTTAGGTGTCTTGTCTCGTATCTCTTCAGCTTTCTGAACAGCAGCTTTCATTCCCTTTGCAGGGTCAGTGAGCACCAATTCAGCACCAAAACCAAGGAGAATAATTCTTCTCTCGAGACTCATACTAGAAGGCATCGTAATGATAAGCCTGTATCCCTTTGCTGCTGCCATGAATGCCAAGCCTATGCCCGTGTTACCACTTGTAGGTTCAATAAGGACACTCTAAAACAAGAAAAAGTACACAATCAGATTTAATTATTAATTCAAACAAATGTGTTATAAACATAATTGTCCAGCTATCACAAAGAAGAAACTGAACTTTAAGACAAGGCCCAAAATTCAGTTACAGTCACAGCAGGGATAAAAGTATGCATTACAGCAGCCGAAGATGTATAAAACTAACCTCCCCAGGTTTGATAAGGCCTTTTGCCTCAGCATCTGAAATCATGCTATAACCAATCCTGCAGAATAAATTGTGCACCATTAAAGAGTGTGCTATTTGGGGAACAAGAACAGAACTCCGAGTCATAAATCCAATTATATCAAAGATCAACCACAAAATTAATGCATATACCTATCCTTAACACTAGAGCATGGCTCCATAGATTCCAGCTTGGCCGCAACACGCGCAACACAACCATCAACAATATTATTCAGGTAAACCAATGGGGTTTTACCAATCAACTGCAGAGTAAAAGTCTCAAATTAAAACAACCAACGAAAAAGCTAGAGATAGAGAGATTTCTACTTATCCATTAAAACTAGACTTATGGAGGCATACTTCAGTCACATCCTTAGCAATTCCAACATTTTCCTCTGCCATATCTTCAAATTAATTCTGTGAACAGATAACTGAAAGTTTAAGAGGCCTGCTGCTTATTTGAAATTCAACATCATCAACCGATAAACAATAATATATACATCATATACGGGAGAACACAAATTTTTTTTAAAAAAAAATCCACAAAAAATGACAATGAAACTAGTCATCATTGCTGCTTTTCTAGCCTGCCCTTTATCAAATTCAATATAAAAATTCTGCTAAAAATAATAATTATGTTTTTTCAACTTTCAGTCTTTTCATCAAAAATATGAATCCACCAACCATAAAAGAAAACAAATGCAAATGCTTTATGAACCCACAACAATTTGTCGTCAAGTCACCAAATTCAGATAATGATATTATCTTAAAATTTCATTATCTTATCTATTCAAATACAAAACAATCATATCGTTAGATTTTCAAAGCAGTAACATATAGAAATTAAATTCCGTTCTAAAGAATTAACAGAAAGAAAATAAGGGATTAGATAACCTTTTCTGTGCTCTGTGTTGTGTGCTGACAAACACAAGAAATGACCTCGTAAGAGCCGAATTGTTAATGAATTTATAACGAAACGATGATCAATTACTCATTTAATTATTAAAAAATTATTTCGGTTTATAGAATCAACGATGAATGTTCCTGGAAC